>CM075862.1:57500-541540 GCA_037975125.1 Latrodectus hesperus
AGATTAGCTTTTTCGTAGCAGCCATATTGCTAGTCACTTCTTGGCATCAAAATATTAAGTGGTACCAGATGTAAACTTTTATCAATAGAAATTAGAGTTGTTGACTAAATTCAATCTAATATCAATTTTACAAGGAAAATTTTCCAAATATTGACAATTACTGCAATATTCATGTTTGCAAATCATTTTTCCGTAGTTCTAAGTTTATAATTTGTATTTATAATTTTAAGGAAGTCAATAGAAAGCATTGATTGCCACATTCTGTAACAAAAGTCTAAAATTAATATATTAACAGGCATATAAAATTTATACAAATCAAACTATAATTCTGCTAGAAAAATAATTTCTTATCTTTATAGAAGAGTTGAAAATATTCAAATTAACTGTGCAATATGAAATGGTATTAAAATTTGTTTCAATTCACTTAATGATTAATGTTGAATCTCTTATACTGCAAACTTATTATCAATTAGACAACAATAATGCTACTTGATGGAAGTAGATAATTTGCTTTAATTGTTTCATAGTCAAGCTTAGTTTTTATAATAATTTTTTGAAAATATCATTTATTGAAGTGATCGAAAAATATAACGCATAATTATAGACACATAGCCATAAAATCAAAATTTATTCATTATGTTACTATAGACACATCATGGAGATATTTATTAAGCCTCCTGAAAAATTTGTGAAATTTATTTCTTGACAACATGGGAATTAAAAACTAACCTTAATTCTTGCATTATGGGCTAATTTACAGAAGTAAGTAAATATGGCTTACAGGGATAGCTACTGTCAACCGTGGGATGATACCTGTTGCAATGCAATAGCATTGCAACACTTCAAGAATCATACCAATATTTAGATGAGTATTTTTATGGGTACTAACAAGCCACTTTAACACAACATTTTGTACAGCTAATAAGTCTGCTGATGCAATGATTGCACACAAATTGAAAATATATTTTTTCTGTTACGAAACCTTTCCGAATTAATTCCCAGGTGAGAAGATTGGTATAAGTGTACTATAAATACTTCCAATCACACTGGGAAAATGGACTGTGTAAAAGATTTTTTCATTTATTAGCAAGGAAATGTAATTATTAAATCTTTAAAAAATTGCTAAAAATGCTTATTTGATCTCAATAAGTTCTGAGAGAATTAAATATGAATTAGCTGTTCTAACATATTATATCCCGATACATAATTATATTTGATGAAAATGTGCTGTCAAATAATAATAGTTATAATCATATTTTCAACATTTGAGGGAGAAAAAGGATGCTAATTTATAGCTTCAATAAATAAATAGTGGAAATTTTTTTAAATTAAAATTTCCAAGTTTTAATCATAAATTTAAAGTTTGCATTAATTAAAAAAGAAGTTTAAATAAATGCATACAGTCTCTAATCTATAAAATTTGGGGACAATTTTTTTACTGAAATGGTTGACAGAATATAGTGCATAAAAAACAACGTTTAAAATAGTATTAAACACCCATGCATTTTTATATATCATTTAACCAGATATTAAAAACCATGCTCTTCCCTTAATTTACTCTTTTATCTATTGCACCTTTTGTAGACCTACATATTTTATCCAAAAGAACCATGAATGTTTTTGCCAATTAAACATTTCTTTTATAAAACATAGCAATAGAAGACAATGCTATCAGTTAAATTTTAATATAATGCGGTTGCAAAAAAAGCAAAAGCTTTGCTTACTTTGGAGATACTTTTGAAATTGTTGATTGGCTTACCTCTGCTATATCACCAGTTACAAGCTAGAGAGAAGTTTGGCAATAGATTTGTCCGTACATCTCTAGAAGAATAACTCCATTAGAAATAACAGTTTTGTTCTAAATCTTGGGGATATTCTTATATCCAGATCTGGCCAAGATTTTCGTCAAGAGATATCGTTTGTGGATTTCAATTTCATCTTCTTTCAGGTTTATTTTTAGGTCTAATGTTCCGTTTACAACGTTCTAGTTCCCAAGAAACTCTAAGCGCTGCAGAATGTAATATAAATTAGTGCATAAAATAACGGTAAAAATATATTTGAGATATATATTTTTACCGCCCCTTAGCGCGATTTCAAATTTTTGCGCCATGCGCTCTACAGCTCAGTCGCCAATCTAAATTACGTCACTACGCGCGATAGCCGTCAACCAATAACGATCACGTTCGAACTTCAGCTTTGAAATCGCGCGTTTTTCCGAATTCCCAATATTAAAAATTTGAATATTTTATTATAATTAAGTATTATAGAAGTTTTAAAATTCTAATAACGAGAAACAAAATTTTTAAAATTCAATTTTTAATATACCGTGCAATTCCGCTCACATAAAAAAAGAATGTACCGCTTCGTACTACAGTGACAATCGATAATAAAGCTAAATTTCTAACGTTAACAAATATTATTATTTTATTTAAATTCGATTTTTAATGTACCGAACAATGGCGCTCACCTTAAAAAAACATCAGTGTAGCGCTACCTACAACAGTGGCAACCGGGCAATAAAGCTAAATTTCAAACGTTAACGAATTTCATTTTATATTTAAATTCGATTTTTAATATACCGAGCAATGGCGCCCACATTACAGAAATTTCAGTACGCGGCACATTCTAACACTAACATGCAATACACACAACTTAAACATTCATTTACTAATGGAAACATTAATTTTATAAAAACTTTAGTTAGTATAATATATAGTGAAAAACATAATAACTCACCTAATCTTCATCGCTCTCCGAATCGTTACTTTTCGGCGAATATACCGTTTTTACCGCATCTAAAAAATATTTTATTATATTTTCCCGATGATTCTTTCTCTATACGTACTCCGTGAAAACGTAAAATCAATATATCCTCATCCATATTTATTAAATTTTCGCAAGCAACACACAAACTCCAAAAATCGAATATCGAAACTCAATGCTTCAAGATTATTCTACAATACTTTTAAGGGTTACATACAAAACGCGTATGTCACGCGATCACGTTACCTCAATTCAAAAATAACGGTAAAATCCAAACCAATCAGAATCATGAATGGATTTCAGAAAAACGTTTAGGGTTACCATAAACAGAACAACATCGCCCAGCTTAGCGATAATTCAAGGGGCACCCTCAAGTATAGTCTAACCAAAATAATTACCGTTAAATTACGACACATTTGAAATTTGTTTCGCAAATAGTAAACATTAAAAAGTACACAAGAGTTGAAAAAAATACGCATGATTACTTATGGAATATATAAATTGCACATGCGGAGTTAGTTTTAACCTTGCTAAGGTACGGTTCTTGAATGTAGACGCAGATTTTCGCCTCGGTTACTCATCATGAAATTGATGGTGAATACCGTTTCAGCTTTGATCCGGGACTTCGTTGGTACTTAGCGGTCGAGGTTGACGTTGAATACGGCCGTTTGTTTGTTTGTTTGTCGCTCAACGATCATTTTTGCACACGAGGGCTAATTAGACCGGGACTTACGGCTTAAAGTGGATTCCGAACCACTACAAACATCCATGCCCAAGGTGGGATTCGAACCCACGAACTGTTGAACCGAAGGCAAGAGCGCTAACCATTCGGCTGCCAGCTCGGCTTGAATACGGCCGTTGTTAGCCTCAAAAGAGTTTTCAGTCATAAACTTTAAAACTTCAGGACAGTTCTTGAGGTGAGCGGTATCCATATCACCATGATTGCGCAATGGACAACGAGCAGAGTCCATTACACCTATTGGATACAGATGCTTTTGCAGGAAGTCATGTACAGTAGTCACCCGGAAACAAGCGACACCAAGAGCTCGTGGTAAGGAGCAAGGGATTTTATTGTTCCCATTAAGAAGAGTTTTCAATTGCGTTTCCATAACCGCATCAACACAAAGGGAAACTCATCCTTTATTTTACCGAGGAATATACTTTTGATGTTACGCAAAGGCAAAGGGGGATTTGGCTGGACCATAAGGAAACCAGCTTTCGCAAGTCTGCCTGCCTGCTCATTTCCAAAAGCATAGCAGTGGCTCGAGATGCATTGAACAGCAATACGGTCCTTGATTTCAATGAGTTCGTGCAGCTTCATTCGGCAGGAATGAATGAGTGCTTTATTATTATAATTTACAGATTAGTGAGAATACAGTATCTTGTGAATCAACAAGACAAACAATTTTTTGATCATGGATGCCCCTTACCCCGTATTAACCATTAACTCTGACCATGAGATTGACCGGGGGTTTAATAACTACCATTTACCAGCCTGAACCTCGAATTAGAAATGATCATCACCGATAACCTGATAGAAAAAGTTACTAAACCAATGGTAATTCAACCGAAAGTCAAACCTGATCGCTCATTGGTCAAATTCGTCACGTGATTAAATACTTACGTCAATGTCATGCAGATAAGTACCAATTTACTTTCGTAATTAGTAAACATGTTAATGAAATCATCTGCATTTCAAAATTGTTTCTTTTTAAATATTAAAGTTTTAACATATTAAAGTATTATATATACGATTACAGAATTCGAAAATTTATTACTCATTTTTTACCCTATTATTTATTTTAATACACTAATATAATTCTGAATAAATATATTTTATTCAGAATTATATTAGCATATTTTATAGAGCTCAAACTTTGATATATTTTACTATTATTCTCAAAAAGATAACTTTTGTGATACAATTAAATTTTAAATATATATTTCTATTAAACTATTTGTTATGTATTATTTTACAATATTATTATACACATAAATGTTCTTACAGAAAGTAATTTTGCATTCCATATACTTTATTATTCTTGCTTAAATAAGTATAAAAAATACAGTATCCTTTAAAATTACATGTAGGAATTATTTCAATTAAGATCTTAGATGGAACTCAAGAATATTCTGGAATACGAGAAATCAAATTCAATAAATATTATTTTCCAAAAATAATGGAGAAATCAAAATTTGCATATATTATAAACATATAAAATTCAATTAAAACTGTTTTTTTGTTCTTCCAAAATAATACAGAAGAACGTCTAACATATTTTTTTAAAGGCAAAACTTGTAATTTAAATTACTCTTTGTCCCATTTCTTATGAATAACAAAACCAAATACCTTACTTCACAGAATCACTTTAAAAATGTATGACAGCAACTCAAGCAAAATAAGGCATTTAGTTAAATGAGAAGTTATCTCTGATATATCAGATAAAACTCTTAAAATATGCACTATTGTATTATGTATTTATCTCTGCAGTATTAATAAATATAAAAAAGGAATAATTTCATTATTTGTTTAGTATGATATAAAAGTAGCAAGAGTAACTGTTATATACACAAAATAGAAAAAATATATACAAGTAGATGTTAAATTCTCAATTAAATCTCAGAAGATAAAAACACGGAAATAAAAAAATTTGATTCTTAAAAAGGGCAAGAATAGTTTGGTGTAGTTAAAATTATGTAATAATGATAGAGGTAAGGAATACAATAGCACATTAATTAGTATGTTCAATATTAGTATACCTTATTTAAAAAACTGAAATACATTATACATTCCTAAATTCCGAGCACTTTGACATAGAAAACCTGGAACTATTGAGAAATTAGTTTTCTTAGAAATGCATGGTGTGAAAGCATTTTAAATGCATCTTTGTAAATTTTTACAATGTTATACTTTCAAAAGTAGAGATTTTGGCAACTCCTTGAAATAAAAAGAAACTACATTCAAATAATCAAATAGAAACTTTCAAGTATGCATAATTAAAAAAAATATATTATAAAACACGTAAAAAGTTTATAATTAAATCTCTAGCTGCTTTTTTTTTTTCAAATATAGCTCATTAATTAATAAAGGGTAATTTGTATAGTTTGTTTATTTATAGACAAAATTTTTAAATGTGACTTCTCTTGAAAATAAAATAAAAGCAATTTATTTCAACACATAATAGGAAATTTTAAACTTTAGTATTTTCTAAACAAAGCTTCATTACCATCTCAACAATAAAATATATATATGTCTTAGAATAGAAAAAAAAATTATTGATATGGAAACTAGCTCTCGCGAGTAGTTCATGACAAACGTTTCATCAGAGGAAAAAAAAATTAAAATTTAATGTGAATCATATTTGACTCAACGAAGTACTACAATTCCTGATAAGTTATAGAATGCCTTAGTTTTACAATTCTAATTTACAGGTATAAATTTGTAGTTAGTGTATGAAATTTATTTTGTAATACTTGATTCCAGTGTACATTACACATTGGAAGTGTGATACAATCAAAGAAATATAGGTAGCAATTTTATTTGATTATATTTTGTTACAATTGATTATTTAAAAACATTGCTATATTTTTCAATGTTTATGATTCATCCTGTTGACGATACCTGTGAAAAAATATATGCCGTTTAATGATGCAATTTAGCATCATATAAACTGCTTATAAAGTTTTTATTTATTTGTTAAAATAAAAATATTAGTAAGTTGTTTGGCATTTCCTTCACATTTTGAAAAAATTTATTAAAATTTTAAAAAATTTTTTTGACATTCTTTTATGATGGAAAAAGATTATAATATCAGTATAGAACATATTATCCTATAAAGGATAATATGTAAGTACACATTTTTCATTTTTTTTACAATTAAAAAAAACCAATTTACTCTGGTTCAGTGTAGAATAAAGTACCCCTTGCTATGACAATAAAATTTCATTTACCTTAGATTAGCTTTTTGGTAGCGGATATCTTGCTAATCGCATCTTGGTATCAAAATATCCAGGTTTACCAGATGTAAACTTTTATCAACACAAATTAGGTTGGTTGGTTGGTTGGGTTTTATGGCGCAAGGTCCAAAATTGGACATGCTGCGCCAAGAATAAGTTTTATGTAACTTTATTTCATTTTAATTATTTATTTATTTATTTTCAAAAACCCAAGCAACATTAAAACATTAAAAAACAAAAATAAGTGTATATATTATATTAAAATCTAGTTATAAAATATAAAAAATGAAAATAACAACTATTTGTATAATTTTTTTAAATCTAAAATACAGATTAAATATAATGTATAAAACCTTTTGCCCTCAAGAAAGCGAATAGGTTTTTATGGGGTGGATCCCCTATTATATCAAATAAAATTATAAAATCAGTTTTAAAATAGTGTAAACGTTGTTGGTTAAAATCTGGACATGATATTAAAATATGATGCACAGTATAAGGTTCATCACACGTTTCACACCAAGGATTTAATTCATTCAAAAACAAATGTCTGTGTGTGAAACGTGTGTGTCCGATACGAAGGCGAGTCAATCTAACATCTGCACTTCGTACCGGTAAAACTGACAATGAGATGAGGGATGAAAAAATGGTATGCAATTTGTTGACGACCTGCAAGTTCCATGATTCTTGCCAAAGACCATATATAAAATTTTTTATAGCCTTTCTCACATCTGAGAGAGGAACCGATGGTAATATTGGATCTGATGCAGCCTTTGCAGCTGCATCTGCTCTCTCATTTCCTTCAAGACCCATGTGGCTTGGTATCCAACAAAATACAATTTCTTTTCCCTTGCCAGCAAGGGAATCCAATGCTTTAAAAATTCTCGACACAACAGGATGACAAATAACGCTATTGTTTTTCAAGGCTTCAATAATACTCATGCTGTCAGTATATATACAATATTGATGATAGTCGTCTGTATTCACATGCTGAAGCACGTAGTAAATGGCGGTTGCTTCAGCAGTAAAGATGGAGCAGGATGGATGTAGGCTGTAATTAAAATCTGTATAATTGGAAAAAATTCCACAGCCCACATGTCCTGCTGTTTTAGAACCATCTGTGAATACAGGTTTATATGATTGATACTGACAGCGATGAGAAAAGTATAGCTGTTGAAAAACAATAGGTGTTGTGTCGGATTTTTGGAACTGAGCAAAGGTATTTATAAAGGTATTTGTTGGTTCATACCAAGGTGGATAGAGAAATTGATCAATTGACTCTATCCGAACATCACATAGGCCTGTGAGCCAAAGATGTGATTTGGCTCTTGTGAGAAAAGGTGGGATGCTCAATGACCGAGCATCATATAGTCTTTTAAGAGAGGCATTAGGTACCATGGAACTTAGGGGATGGTCATGGGTCGACATGATTTTAGAATAATAATTGAGAGACTGCTGCATTCGTCTCAGGTCTAACGGTAATTGGTGACATATAAAGTATAGACTCTGGACGGGGAATGTGCGAAATGCGCCTGAACATATTCTCAGAGCAGAATGATGGATAGTGTCCAGTCTGCGAAAAACAGAAGACCTAGCGGATCCGTACACAACACAACCGTAGTCTATGCGGGATAAAATGAGAGATTGGTAAACTCGGAGGAGTGACGTGCGATCAGCACCCCAAGATGTGTTTGAAAGCACCTTGAGGATATTGAGCGATCGCTCGCCCTTCTTCCGCAGATATAACATATGCGGAAGAAAGGTTAATTTACGGTCAAATATCACTCCGAGGAATTTTACCGCACTGACCACTTGTATAGGTGTGTTGTTTATATGAATAACGGGATCATTGTGGAGGCTAGTCTTCCTGCAGAAATGGACACAATTGCTCTTGCTAGGAGATAGTGTATGGCCATTCTCTGCACACCATGCAGCAATTTTATTAACAGATGTTTGTAATTGTCTCTCAATTAAATTCATGTTAGACCCTTCACAAGATATTTGCAGGTCATCAACATACAAAGTACCATGCACAGGAGCTGAAAGTTGATGAAGTATGGTACTGATATGAATATTAAAAAGTGTGACACTTAAAATACTTCCCTGAGGAACACCTTCAGGTTGGTTAAAAGTATTGGACAAAAGAGTACCAATACGAACTTTAAAACCACGGGAGCGTAAAAATGTTTGTATAAATATCGGCAAATTACCCCTAAAGCCAAAATCATACATCCTACGGAGAATTCCATAACGCCACGTACGGTCGTAGGCCTTCTCTATGTCGAAGAAAATGGAAACGAGATGATTCCTCCGCAAAAAGGCGTTTCGTATCTGCGTTTCCAAATAAGTGATATTATCAAGAGTGGATCTTCCTTTACGGAATCCACTCTGGTTGATATGAATATATTTATTTGTTTCTAAGACATATACGAGACGGGCGTTGACCATACGTTCGAGAGTCTTACATAAGCAACTCGTCAGAGCAATTGGTCGATAACTTGAAGGAGCAGAAGGATCCTTACCAGCTTTAAGGATCGGAATCACTATTGCTTCGCTCCAATGTGTTGGAAATTTATTTTCAGTCCAGATCCTATTGAACAGGTAAAGTAAGTTCAACAGGGAATCTGGACTTAAATTACGAAGCATTTGATAGCTGATTCCATCAGGTCCTGGGCTAGTATCATTGGCCTGCTGTAAAGCTCTCTTCAATTCCAACATCCGAAATTCACAGTTGTAAGGCAAAGCTTGTCGATGGTTGAAACGAATTGGTGTTCGCTCAGCACGACTCTTTGTCCTTAAGAACGAAGGACTATAAGAGTCGTTGCTTGAGACGCTAGCAAAGGTTTCACCAAGGACGTTAGCGATGTCCTTAGGAGAAGAGTAAACAGCAGCTCCAGATTTTAAGATAGGAATAGAAAATTCCTTATATATTCCATTGGCTGCTTTCACTCTTCTCCACAACTGTTTACTGGATGTGGAAGAAGTAATTGAGGATACATAGCGAGACCAGGATTCCTTCTGACTTCGGCGACGTGCTCTGCGAGCTAATGCTTTTGCTCTCTTGTAGGCGATAAGATTCTCCGTTGTGGGGTAACTCCGAAATAACCCCCATAACTTCCTTTGTTTTCTATAAGTTTGTTGGCATTCTTTGTTCCACCAAGGTTTGCAACGCCTGAGTGTTATAAAGGAAATCTTAGGAATTGACGCATCAGCTGCATTCAATATTGCTTCGGTGACCTTATATATGGCATCATCAATATCATCGATCGTAACCATTTCATTATCAACAACTGCCAATTGTGTAAATAACGTCCAATCTGCCCGACTGTACACGTAAGTAGGTAAGCGTTGTCTTACACTACTACCTCCAGTCTGGGAGATGACGAGAGGAAAATGATCGCTGTTATGCAGATCATTTCCTACTATTAAATTTAACAATGGCAGAAGAGATGGAGAAAAATGGCCAGATCGAGAGAGTGAAATGTTCTTGTGGGTACATGGAAATATGTCTTCTCGTCGGTATTAAGCAGACAGAGACGATTATCTGAAATACACCGCTCTATCTGCCGACCGCGAGAATTAGTATCATCATTTCCCCACAAAGAACTATGGCCATTAAAGTCACCTAACAACAGAAATGGTGTTGGCAGCTGATCTATTAATGCATCGAGTTCCTCTTGGCGGATGACATCATGTGGTGGTAAATATAAACTACAGACTGTTAATAAGCATGCAGTATGAATTCTTACAGCAACAGCCTGTAGAGTAGTATTCAATGGATGGGCAGTGCTGGGAAAAGTATTAGATGTTAATATACAAACACCTCCAGACACTGCACCATCGTCACCACAGTCTTTTCTAAAGCTTTTAAACCCACGCATGGAAAAGTTATTGCTGGACTTCAGGAATGTTTCCTGAAGTGCAACACATGCGGGGTTGTAG
Organism: Latrodectus hesperus; assembly: GCA_037975125.1. Taxonomy (NCBI): domain Eukaryota; kingdom Metazoa; phylum Arthropoda; class Arachnida; order Araneae; family Theridiidae; genus Latrodectus; species Latrodectus hesperus. The sequence continues at coordinate 68,160 of CM075862.1, forward strand.
GCTGAAATTATAGACTTGATGTCATCATGATGAGAGCGCAAACCATGGCAGTTCCAAGAAACAAAGGAAGTTATTGTTTAATTTGAAAAGCTCCTTTCCCGGAGCTGGAAGGCATGTCATCTGACATCTCCTCGAATGACAGATCTTCGTCGGAGGGATGTAGAGACACAGCGTCAGCTTCAAGGGATAAGGCTTTACGGGTGGATATGGAGGGTCTAAAATTGCCCTCCTTTGCAGATTTAAGTTTTAATGCCTTTAGGGCTTTAGATTTAGCCATCGGAGCTTTTCTTCGGAGAGTAGTTGCGGATGTTGTTTTTGACTTTTTCTCAGACGTAGGGGGTAATTTGACTATTGGAAGTGAAAGAGCATCCGTTTGCGTACTAGCCGTTCTGGTGACTTTTGCAGCAACAGAAGCATAGCTAACTCCTGCTTGAGGTGTACGTGCGGTAACAATACGTCTCGCCTCAGGATATGAACAATTATTCTTAACTTTAGTGGTTGTGATCTCCTTTTCCAGTATCCAGATAGGACAACTCCTAGCGTAGGAGGGGTGGTCACCCTTACAGTTGACACACCTCTCCTTTCCAGTACAAGACGAACTGTCGTGGCCAACTGCTGCGCAGCGAGCGCAAGTCAGTTTGCCCCTGCAAGTCGCTTTTGAGTGACCAAATCTCTGGCACTGGAAACAACGCAAAGGATTTGGAATAAATGGCCTAACGGGTAGATGCATATACGCAGCTTTAATATGCTGCGGTAGGTCTGGCGTCGCAAATGTCAGAACGAGATGTTTAGTATTAATAATCTGCCCATCTCGTCTGATTGTTATGTGTCTTACAGCACAGACCTTCTGATCTTTGAGATTTTCTAATATCTCATCCGTTGGCATATTAAGCAAATCCTTGGCGGATATCACACCACGAGAAAAGTTAAGGTTCAAGTGAGGAGAGACAGACACCTCAATGTTAGCAAGCATATTTAGATTACTTATAACGTTAGCTTGTGCTTCTGAAGCGACTTCAACCATCAAATCACCAGAACGCATTTTCCGAATGCTTTTCACTTCCCCGATATTTCCACTGATAGCTTTGTGGATTAGGAAAGGGGATACATTATCGAAAGTACCCTCTTTCCGTTTTACAACATAAAATTTTGCTTGTAGTATGGACAAGGAATGCTCCCGTGGGAGAGAAGAAATAGCAAATGTTTCCATATTAGCAATGGAAAATTCGGGACCTGACGGCACCACCCACCACCGAGTCCAACAAGGGGATGCAGACCAGCTGCACCAGTGCTAGCCAGGTCCTATACGCTCACCGTACATCCCTGAAGTGGCCTCCACCCTTAACGAGTCACCCAGTAGATGTACCGATCGCTTGATCCATAAAGCCGATTGATGTGCTGAGGACCACAACACACCTCCCGTTTACCTGAAGCAGAGGCCAAAGTAATGTGTTGGTCTCTGGGGGCCTCAATTACCAGGACCCTCCTTTCCAGGGACACGGGTCTCCACGCACGGCAAACACGTGGGTGATTTAGTCCTCAAGAGTAGCTAATAGCAACAGAGCGGCGAAAGCTACTCAAGGGGAGCCCTCAACCTCTTACGAGGCAACCACACTGAGGGAGAAGAGGAAGAAAAAGCAGAAGAGTATAGGAGAGAGGAAATTAAAGAAGAGGACAGATCACTAGGGTACCTCGGGATTGTGACACCCGTGTTTACCTAAAGAAGGTAAACCCCCTGAGGGGCAACACAAATTAGGGTTGCTGACTAATTTCCAATCTCAATGTCATCAACCTGACGAGGAAAATTTTCCAAGAATTGATAATTACTGCAATACTTATTTTTGCAAATATTTTTTTCCTAAGACCTAAGTTTATAAATTAAAGATGTGTAACAGAGCAACGCCCTCTAACGGTCATAAACGAACTGAATGAACGAGTTGAGCTCTAATCCCAGAGACTGCTGCTGCTCGAATATGATTATCAGAGTTGTTTTGTTTTAATGTTCTTAAGTTTTCGATTCTGTGTTGTGTGTGTGTGATTTCTCTGTGTTACATAGATAGATGTTAAATAAATATAGAAATAAGCTACCGTGTGTAAAATTATTCATCATACAGATGACACAGAATTTGACGCCCAAAACGTGGTGCCTAAACGATAAGTATACTTTTGTTGTGATTTACATTTTGTTAAATCGTCGGAGTAGATGAGTTTACCAAAACTCATATAGAATCTAAATTCATATTGTTTAACCAAACAATATATCAATTAATTTTGGCTTATCCAAGCTTTAAAAAAAATATTTCGAGCAGCAGATCCGTTTGCATGTCTTTTTGTTATTCATTTCTATTTTATGATTATTTTGCTTCTGTTTTGTATCAATGTGCATAGTGGTTAATACTATTTTAATGTGTTTAAGTAATCGTGTAATTTAATAACTTATACTGAATATTAAAGGCGAAATCAGATTACTTTAAAAACGAAATTTGCAAAATCGTTCGAAAATAAGTTAGTCACACAGACCACCGTTGCCGAGAAGCTACGAGCTTGTTTTGTTTTCTTTTCTTTTAGGAATGCGACTCTGTTCTCACAACAGATTTATTACTTTCAATGCCTTTCGAAGGAAGGAAGGGCTCCTTTTTTTACTCCTAACTAAATAATTCTTAAAAGAGAATCTTATTTCTCTATGAATGTATATTTTATTTTATAGAAAATAAGTATAAGATTTATTGAAACTGAGAAATTTATTTAATAAATAAAGTCACATGTGTCCATTATATGATATATAATATTGTTTGCATGCATTTGTTTAGTTACTTAATTGCATTTAAATAATTTTATTAATAACGAAAGATAATTTTATCAATTTTATAAATATGTAATCTTTCATACATGTGTTTTGTTTTAAATCAAAAACAAAAGTATTGAATTATTAATGCAAAATATTGCTGAGTATTATTTAAAAGAAAGTTATTTGAAAATTTATTTTTGATTCTTGTATTGATTTTATTGTTGTAGAAAATGAGTATTTTTGTATATTAGTTACATTATCTAATGTTTCATATTTTTGAGAATGAGTATCCTTCGTGATAAAATAATCTGTTACTGCATATATAATTTATGTTTGCGATCTATGGAAATAATTAGATAATCTATTTGAAAGTATTCATGAATATTCTTAATAATTTTTTGTGCACTAATAATAAAACATTAAATACTCTATGGATAATTATTTTAATTGAGTATTTCTGAAATTAACTGTATGTTTGTATTGTTTTCAATATATTCAAAAATTGTTTTAAAATTTAAATGATAATTATTTTTTTTTAATTTACAAGATTATTATTTTCGTATTTAGTAGGTAGAGAGTGATGATTTTACAGTGTTTGCTATATATTTAATATTTTTAGTAATTGTACTGACTTGTTTCTAGTATAATTTTAATTATTTACTACATAAGTATATTACTTTCTTTGTTATTCCAATAATTGAAATGCATTATCTTCTTTTAAATTGATTATACTGAAGTGTTTGATTTGATGTCTCTGGTATTTGAATAATTTTATGTTTAAGAACTTTCTTTTGGTATCATTTGATTTTCTAAATATTTAGATCTTAGTTAAGGTAGTAAATTTAAGACTTTTTGAACTTTAAATTTTTTTTTACATAATTCACTAATATTGAAAGACTGGTAAAAATGGCATTTCTTGGCAAATCTAAAAAACAAGACCTCCGAACTCTTGCAACAGAGCTTTAGTTTGGCTGTGTCAGATGAGATGAAAATAATTGACCTTAGAGAACTTATAACTAAAAGTGATAACTATGAGGAAGAACTTGTGAAAAACATGCTTAGTGTTATAATAGAAGATCGCTTAGAAGCTGAAAAAGTAGCAGAATTTGAGAGATTAGCAAAAGAAAAGGAAATTGAAGAAGAAAGATTGCGTAAGTTAAAAGTGGAAGAACAATTGCGTTTAGAAAATGAACGTGGTTATGAATTGGAAAAGCTTAGGCTTCAGCTCGAAGCTCAAAAGGCATCTACCTCAATTGTAGGCTCTTCTGATTTTGAATGTCCAAAATTCGAACTTAATTGTATCATTCCTAAATTTAATCCAAAAGAAGATGAAATTGGACTATTTTTGATTATATTCGAGAGACAGTTAAAATTTATAAATCTTCCCGAGTCGTCTTGGATACCATATTTAATTGGCTCTTTGCCAGATGAAATAGCACAACTGCTTGCTAGAGAAAATAAACAAGATGCACAAGATTTCCAAAAGGTGAAGGAAATGCTCCTTAAAATATTTAGGGTTACTGCTGATAAGTTTCGACAGTTATTTTCTCAACACAGAAAAAGTTCTGATACAACATGGCGAGACTTTTACTTTGAATTAACTTCTTATTTTGAGGGATGGATAAAAGAAACGAATATTACAACTTTTGATCAACTCAAAAACTTAATAATTGCTGATCAAATTAAGAAAAGAACTCCACCAGAAGTCAAAGATCATTTTCTTGACTCTTGGGCAAACTGGATTAATCCCCTAGATATAGCTGAAAAACTGAATGCTTATAAGAATATCCGGCAAGGAACAAAGAAGCAATTGAACCAGTCTCAAAGGAAAATCTGTTCAAGAGATGAAAACAGAAAAACTATCCCAGATAGAAAATTTCGTCCTGTGGTTAATGCTCCAGAAAATGCTCAAAATCGCTATTCAAAAGTTCCAATAACTCGTTTCTCTACTTCTAGACTAGATGGAAGATCATCTATTCAATGTTTTGGTTGCGGAACGCCTGGAGTAATCAGATTAAAATGTCCTATTTGCACAGGTTCTAAACATGAATATACAACTGTTAATTGCGTGAACTTATTCACTAATAATATAACTACAGATCTGTCAAGTATGATTGTCTTTGAATTGTTCGGCAAGAAGATTGCATTTTGTACAGATACTGGTGCTTCACATTCTATTGCAGGAGAAAAGTTATATAACTTTTTACGAGATAATGGAGTTGCTTTTGAAAAAAAGAAAATTTCGCTCACTCTAGCTGATGGAAAACTTCAGTCCATGGTTGCCCTTAAAACTAATGTTAGTCTGCGTATAGAAGGTAAAAGTGTGTCAACAGAACTTCTTGTTCTACCTAAAGCCAAAGATAACAGCATACTCTTAGGAAGAGATTTTCTCCACGCAGCTGGTATTGTTCTTGATGTTCAAAATGGGACCTGGCATTTTTGCGAAAATCCGAAGAGACTGTATTTGTTCTACGTAAAACCTACTAATGCAAGAGAAGCATCAAACACTTTTAAAACTTCAATAGTGCCTGAAACGATAACTGTAGTTCACTTGAGAAGTGACGAAGGGAAACATCTAACAGAGACGCAAAGAGGAAAATTAAATTGCTTGCTTCAAAGTTACAAGCATTGCTTTGAACCAGGGGAGAGCCCACTCCTTTCATTAAGCACAGAATAGAGACATTAGACCCTAATCCTATATCTGTTCCACCATATCGTATGTCTCCAGACAAGAAAGAAATACTTAAAGAACAAATTGATGAACTGTTAGCAAAGAATATAATCGAACCGTGTGAATCAGTTTATGCTGCTCCTGTTGTACTCGTGGAAAAGCCCAATGGGAAAATCAGATTATGTGTAGATTATAGAGGTCTCAATGCTGTTACAAAACCTGACACTTTCCCATTACCTCGAATGGACGATCTCTTGAACGAGGTGACACCGACCTCCTATATGTCTACCATTGATTTACAATCTGGTTATCATCAGGTTCAAGTAGATGAGGCTGACTTGGACAAAACAGCTTTTATTTGTCCTTTTGGCACTTATCGTTATCTACGTATGCTTTTTGGATTAAGAAACGCACCTGCCACCTTTCAACGCCTAATAGACAAATTCAGAAGTGGTCTGAAGGATGTTTTCGTACTCTCATACTTGGACGATATCATAGTCCTATCAGATACATTTGACAAGCATTTGAAAGACATAAAGACTGTTTTTGAAAGACTTTCTCTATTTAAACTCCATGCAAATAGAGATAAATGCAGTTTTTCCTGTGAACGTGTTAAGTACTTAGGATTTTGGATCACCAGAAATGGAATTGAAGCTGATCGAGAGAAAATTGCATCTATTCAAAGAATTCCAGTTCCAAATAATGTCAAAGAACTACAATCGTTCTTACAAACCTGCTCATGGAGATACTGGAGAATACATGGGTTCGAAGAAGTCTATTGCGTTCTCCATTGCGTATGATCTCAGAGGAGACGGCTGGCTTCCTTTTATACGGTGTCACAGGAAAAAAAAAAATTTTTTTTTCTATTCCAATGAACGCGATCGTGCAAAACTTCCGGTCATATAAAAATATTTATTACTGACCGTGAAAAGAATCTTGCAAAACTTCCGGTGAACGGTCATATGTATAAAAGAAAAGAACGGCGATGATCAAATCATTCGCAAATGTCTCTCAACATGATGCGTGATCTTTTCCCAAGAGAAATTATTCGAGTCTTTGAAGATCCAATTCTTCGTCGAGATAAGGAATTTTGTCAATATCTTTTGGACCAACGGGAACGAATCGTTCCTTTTACTGTTTGTCTGGTTGGAAAACGGATTTCTTGTCGAGTGGACGACGAATGGACAGACAAGAAAATTCAAAATTTCTTCACAACGGCTCATGAATCGAATGTGATGAATCCGTTCAATTCGAAATTGAATTGGGATCTTGTCGAAAGACGCTTGTCCAGAAGCGTAGTCAAGCCTCAGCAAAAATATACGGACATTCGCTTGTGTTACAGGATCGACCGACATCATTTCTTGGTCAAGCCGAGATTTACGTTCGGACAAAGAAGAGTGAAATTCGATACGGCGCACATCATTCGAACGACAAACGTTCCGATGCTTTTGTACGTTTTGCCAAGAGAATGCTTGAAACGGTCGGAGACCGTCATTCAGACTGGCTATTTCAACAAATACGACGAACATTTTTACAACAAGTACATTTTACAGCCAGAAACACAGTACTCGATTCCGGAAAAGACGGTCTACGTTTTATTGGCCGCTCAAAAGACTTTATTCTCTGTGCACGTCGTTCTGAACAAACTAGCTCAAGGTAATGATCCGTTCAAAGATCGCACGTTTGTGAACGATCCGTACAAGTTACCACCACCAACGCCGTTGACCGGACACGGATTTGTCTCAGAGCTAGACAATAATAAGAAGTGCGAAAGATCAGATTTGATGAAACCAATGAAAAAGTTAAAGTGTGAAAAAAATTCATCTTCGAAAGACAGCGAAATGATAATAAAGGAAGAATCCAAAAATTTTTCATGTGAGCCAATTGAATAAGTGAAAGTCGAACCTCCAGAAAATTTGTTCAGTTTTGAAATTCCAGAAGAGAAAAATATTTTTATCTACGGTCTAAGAACGCCGGAAGACATGGTCGAATGGTACACTTTAGAAAAATACTTGACTGGAATAAACAATTATCAACAGGAAATTTTACCAGCGCATATGACAAATTTTCATCCAATAGCGTACGTGGAACAACAACCATTGGATTTAAGTTTGAATCCATTTGAAATAATAAATGTTTCTCAAGACGAGTGGCAAGCAATTGAATATTGGTTAGAGTCAATGAAAGGTGAATTAGCTTAAAGACCGCCAAAAAGAACAAGAAACAATGTCGTCTTGCGCGTACTGCCACATCCGATTCAAGCAACACTACGAGATTCACGAGTCCATGCTGGTTCCATTCCGATTGGATTGTTGTAAGAGACTGATTCATGCAACTTGCTTACTGTTTCACAAAATTCAACCATGCAAGTCTTGTAATCAGTCACATTCGGAAAGAGACTTGTTAGCGGCTTCGAAAAGACCGGTCACCAAAATGCCTGAAGAATATTGGAACAAAGAACTGGAAAATTATTGGCGTTTCAGAATGACTTGGGTCTTGTGAAAACTTTTGTCAGAAAAGAATTAGGGTCCATTTTTGTGAGAGGCTAGAAAAAAAAGAAAAAAAGAATAGGAAGCTCTTCTCATTTTTTTTAGTCGAACCAATCAGACATTAAAATAATTTATTTGTTTAAAGGATATAGAATATATGGATGACTGTATGTTATAAACAATGAAACAAAGTCGAAATTTAAAAGGATCCATCGATCCAGTTTTGCTGACAAATCTTGGAAACATAGGAACCTGTACGTTCTGCAGAGATGTCACCGGTGGAATACAAAAACTATTGAAAACTGTAGTCGAACCCATCAGACATTTATTTGTTTTCTTTATTTTTAATCTTGTCTTGTTGTAAAAATAAAGGAATGTGAATATATCAAAAGACTTCATTCTTTCATCACACTTTTATCACATTATTATAAATTTGAAAAAAAAATATATATATATATATTTTCTAATAATGTTCATTAATAAAAAAAATATTTTATTTGGAAGATTATATTGCCAAACTATGGGATTATTAATAAAATAAGCTGAACGAATTGTAATGTTAAATCATTCGAACAAGGCTCGAAATTCTTCTCTGACAATGCTTGAATAATGTGAGCTCAATAAAATATCAGCTCGAGAAAATATGAAATGCGTCCGTTTCAGCTATTCCTTTTTATACTGGACAAGCAGGAAGTCCTTATCATAAATTAAAAATAAAAATAATCTTTGATTCTTGTCTCAACATTAAATTTGGTTTGGTTTGTTTGTCGCTCAACGGTCATTTTTTTTACACACGAGGACCTACGGTTTAAAGTGGAACCACTACAAACATCCATGCGTAAGGTGTGATTCGAACCCACGAACTGTTGAACCGAAGACAAGAGCGCTCGGCTCGGCGTCTCAACATTAGGAAAAAGTTTTGTATCGAAAAAAAATATAATAAACAGAGGGTAAGAAATAAATTTCTAAACTGTAAGGAGAATTGCTTTTATTTTTAAATCTTCTTCACAAATTCGTTAACTTCAGATTAAACGCGTTGAATTTAGAACAATATCGAACGCTTTTGTAGGACAGTTGCTTTTTTCTAGAATATTCTTCACAAATTCATTAAATTCAGAATCAACGCGATCGAACGCTTTTGTAGGTGCTTGTGACAATTGTTTTTCTAGAATGTTCTTCAAATCCAGATTCAACGCATTGAATTGCGGACAATTTGAATTTATAGGTGCGACCGATAATTGGTTCTTCAAAAATTCAGATTCAACGCGTTGAATTGCGGGCAATATCGAACGCTTTTGTAATTGTGCATGCTTGTGAGAATGACAATTGCTTTTCTAAAATATTCTTCAAATTCATTAAATTTAGATTCTGCGTTGACAATTTTGACTGCTTTTGTAGGACAATTGTTTTTTTTTATTTCAAATTCATTAAATTCAGATTCCGCATTGAATTGCGGATAAATTGAATATTACGTTTTTTTCGAAACAACATGCTCACGTTTTATTCAAAGAAATTTTTTGTTTATCATTACGCTTACAATTGATTTGCTAAGATTTGAAATGTATTTTTAAAACATTTAAATGAAATAAATTTATTTCATTTCAAAAAATTTCCGATGTGGGAAAAATTCGAAAGGGTACCGGTGCCCACACATTTTTTCGACCGACTGTCCTTCTCATGGTCTTTCAACTACGAAATGGTGGTGTAACATCGATTTCGTAGTCTGCATCCGTTTAATCGATCATTATTTCACGCACTGTTTGTGTGATCGGCCTTAAAAAAATTTTGAAATTCGAGATGCTTGAATGTTTCAACATTTGAGATCATGTTGTAAATAAAGCCGTGCGATATTTTCTTTATTAGCGTTGTATAAAAGGAGACGCGTTTCGTTTTAGATTCATTCGCTTTCTTACTCGCCTAGTGTTCAGACGGTTTTTTGGAAAGCTTGTCGTTTTTCAAGATGTGGTTCAACCTCAAGCCGTTCATTGGAGATCAACTGATTGTCTCTTGTTTAATTGCACCTGACGGAAACTTGTTCATCAGGCTGTACGATTTTGGCAAGATTCGGAATTACAAGAATCCATATGCCATCAAATACAAGGATTGGATAAAGCTTTCCGATGTTCCAGGGATACCTGCCCATTATTATTCTTCAAAGATCTTGAATTGTCGAATAATTGACTTGTCGAAAGCTCTCCGCTACATGTTTATGAAAACCAAATACGTCGAACGTGCTCAACGTCTCAATTACTTGTTTACCAGTGGACACGTCGTAGTTTACGGCAGCATGGAAAGTTTTGGACAAGCATACAATCAAAACTGTCCTTTGCTCGTAGCATGCGAAGAAAATAATGATAATGCGAAACTGGTTCCTTTTGTGGTCGAACAATTTCTTGCTCTTCGAATTTACGAAAAAAGACCATGGAGAATGGATATTCCTTTGAACGAGAGACAATCAACGAGTCAAGATGATAAACCACCAAGTCCTTTGAACGAAAGAAGTAGTCAAGCTGAGATTCAAGCAAATTCTTTGAACGAGACTTGCCATTTTAACCAGACGTCGAACGACGAAGAATCAAGTGAGCCTTGTTTTATTTCAACGAACGAGTATCCTTCGAGTCCTATGGAAAGAGGAAAAAGATATTTTGATTTCCAAACGCATGTTGAAAGAAAAATTGTGAAAATTGGAATATTCTATAATAATGGAGATTTAGAATATTTATTCCCAAGTAAATAATAATTTCTATATTTTATATTTCATACATCTTTATTACTGGACTCAATTAGTATAAAACCAAGTGGATCGTCTCTCTTGGATTCATTGGATCGACATGGATCTCATTCCTCTTGTTTCTTTTGAGCTCTTGGCTTCAAGCAATCCACACTTAACCAAAGAAACGATCGTCTTGCGTATTATAAAACGATTGACGACCGACACGTTCAACATGTCTTGGTTCGATTTGCTGAACACCATAAGACACGGAACATGTCTCTTCGATTCCAGTCTTCACGAACTGTTACAAGAAATTCAGAAAAAGTATCCTGACGAATTCATCGAAAGAACGTTGGCCAAGGATTTTGCCGAACCTTCTGATGTTCTCAAGCTGGCCGGAATTCTTGTCAAGAATCCTTGCAAGCTCGTATACGAACTGTTTGCCGTCGACAATTTAGTTGGTGGATCGGATCTCAAACGATACGTGGACAATCTGAAATGGACTCTGGAAGATTATAAGCTCAGACACGTACGCGCCGTCCGAGAAATGTATCGGACCGGTGTTTGTGAAAATCTAGAACAAGTGGAACAATTGATTCGAGGAATCTTCATGGGACAAAAAGAAACGCACGTCTATCTCGACATTGTCGGAGAATATTTGCACGATGTGATCGAATGGAAGAAGCAAGAAGAAGCCGGAAAGAATAAGAAATCCAACAAACGAAGAAGAATTGTGGAAAGCAAGAAGATTTCTGAAATAGCCACAACAGTCTCAATAATAGTGGAATCTTCTCACAGTGAATTCGAAGACGTTAAAAATGATGAAGAAGAATGAAAACTCTAAGAGATATGTTTAAAAAAATAAAATAAATATACATAATATATATTTATTATTATTATTATTTTTTTTACTTTGACTATATATTTGGTTTATATTCTTCTTCTATCTTCACTTGTGAATAAATAGGGTTATTATTCTTTTCTTATTTTATCAATACCAGGTCTTGTGGTTTGCTAACCGTTTTTTTCTGGAAGGTATTTCTTTTATAAGATTTTCTTCGTCCAAGTTCATTTGAAAGATTAGTTCATGTGATCAGCTGTTTACAAGATTTCCTTTGGGACTTCTTTATTCCAGATTCACAATTTCATGAGATCATAAGATTTCCCTTTGACAAGATTCCTCTCCAGTGATTCTCTCGGATTTGAAAGATCAGCTACTTACAAGATTCATTTGGGAACTCCAGTGATTCTGTCGGATTTGAAAGATCAGATTTTACACGATTCCTTTGGGGCCTCTAGTGGTTCTGTCGGATTTGAAAAATTTCCTTTGGGACTTTATTCCAGCATTCTGTTGAAAAGATCCTGTTACAAGATATTTTTGACCGTTTGTTGGAAAAAACTTTTCGTTTTGGAAAAAAAAAAACTTGATATTCTTTATTTAATGGTTTCCTGTGAATTTTGAACGTGGTATCCTTTATTTAATCCTCGGACCTTTAGCGACAAAAGCTTTGGATGACGTCATGTGACGTCAGTCATCACGTTTATACTTGGATCGAAGAAGCTCGAGCTCAAATCAAAAAGAAAAGGAAATCTTCTAGAGGAAAGGAAAAAATACAAGTAGCGTGTAACCCAGCTATTACAATGTATATTGCCCGTTTTATAAATTTAATATTTTGTGATTAATTTATTGAAAAGAAGCGAAATTTAATATTTTGTGATTAATTTATTGAAAAGAAGCGATGTTAATTTATGTTGTTGGTACTTGTATTGCTCGGTATTATTGAGAAAATTTGTGATAATGTCCGATTTTGTGATTAATTTATTGAATGATTGTGTGGGTATTATTGAGAAAGTTTTGTGATAGCTGAATATCCTTTTTTACGAATTTAATATTTTGTGATTAATTTATTGTGTTGGGTTCGATATTATTGAGATGATAAAAATTTTCTCGTTGAATGAAACAAGAAATAGTGTTGGTTGTAATAATAATAATAAGAACCGCTACGAAGATCGATGGCTTATTCAGCGTACAAAGCTCGTTTACGGATCAGCAATCAAGAGATTAACTGTCCCCATTGCTTTTCTAGCATAAAAGTTCTAGAATTTCCTAAGCATCGTGTGAATTGTTTCGATCCGAATCATGATGATAAGACATCATGCTCGTTTTGTGACACGTACAGTTGGCCTCGTGGAAAAAAGAGATTACATGGTGACCATTTGAAGCAATGTCTTGACAATTTCATTCGCCAGAACGATATGAAAAGAAGAAGAAGACGTGCGCAAGATGAACAGCATGGGATTTGCGAAGACTGCTTAGCGTTTTATCGTAATCCGAGTTCTCTGATCGAATTGAACGAGTATCAGAATTGAATTGAACGAGTATCGAGTGAACAGACTGTGTGTGGACTTGGAAACGGATATGGTTCCTTTCTAGCTGATGGTGGAATCTCGTGAAAAATTGCTGGACAACAACAACGATCTGTTTTTCTGCATGACTGAAAACGATCTGCTGGACTTGTTAAACACGACGACATTTCATGCTGACACTGGTTTGAAAGACGCATCTGAATGGATTCGCCGATACATTCGTTTCGAATCCAGTTACCAATGGTTCCACGTTGTGGTTCGAGCGGGCAGTATGGCCAGTTTTGTTATTGAAATGCAAAACGTTTCGATGCACGTGCTTCCTTACTGGTGGACTTGTAATGCTGAACACAAACCTAATATGGATCCTCTGTACACGTATCACAGACACATGTTGGTGGTAACGTGTTGTTCTGAAACGTTTTTCAAGAAATGGGCGAATGTTGAATTTTGTGGTCGTAAAGACTTGCACCAAAAGAAAGGTTACAAGAAAAAGATATCGTCTAAACTTCATTTCTTGAACACGATTTGTTATTTGAGCAGTAAGAAATCTCAATGCAAGACGTCGTTTGTGGACGAATCCGGCTATCACAGCAATTTGAACGTGCCGATGGTCCCCCACGCCATTTTTTGAATGGCCCTGTTGATGAACGGAACGATGGACGCGTACGTGAAGAAGACGACTAAAAATTGTGATGTCGGTTCTCTGGAAACGAAAAGATTAAAACGTGTGAAAGATAGTTATATTTGGTACGGAAAAACTGAAGAATTTTGCATTCGTAATTGCGTGCCAAGATTTGATCCGTTGAATCAGCGGATCGCGAAAGAGAAACCGATCGTTAATTTACGAGCATATGTGATGGGCGGTGGACCATTCGTCCGTTGGTTGAACGGCGTGTCGTATCCTTTGGAACCGTGCGATAATAAGATTGTGGAATCGATGACTACTCGGATATTTGCAAATTATCATTTGAAAAATCAAGGCAATACGCTGATGAATTTGAACTCTGACTGGTTCAAAATGGGTTTTTCTCAGCACAGAATGTTGAACAAGCTTCAAGCCAGTAACGAAGTCTTTGTGTCTAAGATAGAAATTTTAAAGAAGGATCTTGACCATGCGAATGAAATTGTGAAACTGAAAACGGAAGAAATTACGCGTTTGAATGAAATATTAAACTTGATGATTGCAAATTGTGCCAAATGTCAAGCTGATATTAGGATTCATTTGGAGAATCCTCATTGAAAAGGCCGAATGGCTCTTGTCTTCGGTTCAACAGTTCGTGGGTTCGAATTCCACCTTAGGCATGGATGTTTGTAGTGGTTCCACTTTAAACCGTAAGTCCCGGTCTTCATGTGCAAAAAATGACCGTTCAGCGACAAAGAAACCAAACCAATCCTCATTGACAGAATAAAAAGTTTTCACGAAGTGCTGAAGAATTTCAAGTGATTGTTTCTGGATTATATCAAGTTTTCTTTTTCAGAACTGTTGAAAAGACTTGATTTTGGTCATCCTTGTTATTTTCATGACTATTCGATGATGTACACATGACTGTCCAAAATATTTTTTTTTGCGACGATTTAATGAAAATCAACTTTTTCATGTTCGTAAAAACGAACATGATTACAGTTGGCGTGATGAAAATCAATCCAACTCTTGCGTGTTTGTTTTTGCGATTACAGTTGACAATCATTTAATGAAATGCCTTTAGACATTCATTTGAACGACATTTAATGTAATTGTAAAATCCACCATTTCAGTCTATTGAATATATGAACTTCCATAAATTCAATAGACCTGAAAAAAATTCATTTAATGTTTTATAAATACATACGTTCAATGTATTCCGTTAATTTTTGTACAATAAACAAATTTCGGAACGCATGCTTGAAATTCTTCATTAACTGTTTTCAGAAAACATTTAAATTGATACGGTCCGTTCCAAATGTTATAATGTAAGTTTGAATAAAGTGAGTTTGTTTTTTTGGCCAGAAAAAAAATCTATATCAGCTGCTTGAAATTCTTCGTTAACTGTTTTCAGAAAACATTTAAATTGATAACCATAAGCTCAGTAATAACAAAGTAAAGATAAAATCGTTCGATTGTGTGCTTTGAGATTCTTGTAACTTGCTTTATTGATGATATCCGTGACAAAAAAAATAATAATTCGACCATTGTCGCTAATTTCCCATTGCGTCACTGAAAATGAAGCCTGAATGAAATGCAGATTCTTTTTTAAAAAAAACCAAAGATTAAGAAAACATAAAAAGCAAAATATTTTTTAAAAATTTAATGTTTTTAAAAAAATTGCAGGTTCGAAAAATGTTTTAAAGTCCACTTGGAAATGAAGATCACCTTTATATAAAAGCAAAGATTATAGAAAAATAATAAGATTGGGAACTACATATAAAAGTTAGAAAAACACTTAATGCCAAACTTCATTTTATTTTATTTCACGCTATTTAAAGACTTCCACTCTTATAGTCAGATGTATTTTTGCTTCGTTTCGTTGGGTTCCCAACGTCCTGTTTGAAGCGAAGAGCATACGATTTATAAATACTAATGTGTTTTCAATCGTTTTCTTAAAAACTTGAAATCCTTTGAACTTTTTATTATATTTGTTGGAAATTCTGTGAATGTGTTATTTTTAAAATGAAGAAGCTTTTCGACAATTCTCCATTTAAATTAACAATTACACGAAGGAATAATTCTTTTTTTTTTTTTCCTCACACAGCAAAAAAAAATATTTTCGCCGTTGTTTTATCGAAATTGTTTTTTTAACATACGTGTTGCTTTCTCTTAATACAATATTTATATTGATATATTTCTCAATTCATGTTTGAATTATTTGAATGTACAATTAACGTATGAAACGGAAAATATATTAAACCAATAAATTTTCCGATAAAGACACAACTCTTCAGATAAGCAACGGATTAGTATTTATTTACTTTTTTTACTATATATACTTGTGTTTTACCGGAATTTTTTCTCATTTATTCTTGGGCTCTCTTGGATTCAATTTCTCCGCTTGTCAGTTGGACTGTTCTGATGTCCTGGTTATAATCCAACTCTTTCGTGTTTGTTTTGGCGTGCCTTGAGACACATTTGAACGAGGATATAAACATTTTTATTCTTGTAAAATACTGAAGACGATGAATAGAGCAGCGATCATTCGCTGGATAAACGACGTTTCTTATGCGCTGGACAAAGATGAATCGACACGTGAATTTGTGAAATACCATTCGGAAAATCAAAGAAATATGTTAATGAAAAATGATTGCTTCAAAATGGCTCAACACAAAACGTTGAACACACAAGCTTTCGTGTTGCAAGCCGAAGAAATTAATCGTTTGGTGAAATCGAAGAATGAAGAAATTAATCGTTTGGTAAAATCGAAGAACGAAGAAATCAATTATTTGAAAAGAGCACACATGGAAGAAATTAAACGTTTGCAGAAAATACACATGAAAAAAATTAAACGTTTGCAGAAAATACACATGAGAGACCAGAAGTTAACATTCATTTGTAAACACAAGTGAAACAAATCAAGGTTGTACAAAATAATGTATAGTAAGAATAATAAACAACCTATATAATTATTTTGTTTTTCTTTATCTCTTACAAATCATTGTGTTAAAAAAAATTTAGTAAGCTTTTATTGAAAAGACACATAAAATAATTACTTTTCCGGAAAGCAGAATTTCTTATAGGGATTTAATTTTCTGCCTGCACGTTTCTAGAAAAAAAAATATACATATATATATTTTCCGTTCATATAGACTAAAAAAATATTTTTATTTACTTAACGAATATATTATGATTAATGGATAAAATTTCAGTTTTTTTAAACAAAAACTTAAAAAAATATTTTGTACATGATCTAAGTAATGACATATAGAGGTATGAATTATTTGTTTCAAATATGTTTAATAAAATAAATCATTTTTTTATGTTAAAAAAAAATTTTATACATATTTAAAACATTTCTGAAATATAATATTGGCACAGCTCATGTTTTCTAAAAAATTAAATAATGGTTTCAATGTAGTGTATTTCAAAATAATAAAAAATAATGGCTCCGAACTTATTATTTATTTTTTATTTTCTTTATATATATATATATATATATATATATATATATATATATATATATATATATATATATATAAATATTGAGATCTCTTACAATTCTCTCATTCGACAGTTCCCCTCAGGGGGTTTACCTTCTTTAGATAAACACGGGTGTCACAATCCCGAGGTACCCAAGTGATCTGTCCTCTTTCTTTTTTTACCCTCTCCTCTACTCTTCTGCTTTTTCTTCCTTTTCTCCCTCAGTGTATTGATAAAATTATAAGGTATTGATAGGACTCCAAAGGTATTGATAAAATTATATGTTGGGTTATACCAAGGCGTATGAGAAAATTGATCTACAGACTCAATCCGAATATCATGTAGGTCTGTGAGCCACAGATGTGATTTGGCCCGTGTGAGAAAAGGTGGGATGCTCATTGGACGAGCATCATATAATCTCATAAGAGAGGTATTTGGAACCATGGAACGTATCGGATGATTAGGGGTCGACATGATCTTAGCATAATAAGAGAGAGACTGCTGCATCAGTGTCAGGTCTAACGGTAATTGATGACATATCACGTATAGACTCTGAACGGGTGATGTGCGGAATGCCCCAGAGCATATCCCCCTCAGGGGGTATACCTTTCTTAGGTAAACACGGGTGTCACAATCCCGAGGTACCCTAGTGATCTGTCCTCGTCTTTATTTTCTCCTCTCCTCTACTCTTCTGCTTTTTCTTCCTTTTCTCCCTCAGTGTGGTTGCCTCACAAGAGGTTGAGGGCTCCCCTTGAGTAGCTTTCGCCGCTCTGTTGCTATTAGCTACTCTTGGGGACTAAATCACCCACGTGTTTGTCGTGCGTGGAGACCCGTGTCCCTGGAAAGGAGGGTCCTGGTAATTGAGGCCCCCAGAGACCAACACATTACTTTAGCCTCTGCTTCAGGTAAACGGGAGGTGTGTTGTGGTCCTCAGCACATCAATCGGCTTTATGGATCAAGCGATCGGTACATCTACTGGGTGACTCATTAAGGGTGGAGGCCACTTCAGGGATGTACTGTGAGCGTATAGGACCTGGCTAGCACTGGTGCAGCTGGTCTGCATCCCCTTGTTGGACTCGGTGGTGGGTGGTGCCGTCAGGTCCCGAATTTTCCATTTCTAATATGTTATGCTAAGATCATGTCGACCCCTGATCATCCGTTACGTTCTATGATTCCTAATGCCTCTTTGAAATGACTATATGATGCTCGGCCATTGAGCATCCCTCCTTTTCTCACAAGAGCCAAATCACATGTCTGGCTCACAGACCTATGTGATGTTCGGATTGAGTCTGTAGATCAATTTGCTCATCCGCCTTGGTATAACCCAACATATAATTTTATCAATACCTTTGCTCACTACAGAAAATCTGACACAACACCTATTGTTTTTCAACAGCTATATTCTTCTCATCGCTGTCAGTATCAATCATACAAACCTGTATTCACAGACGGTTCTAAAACAGCAGGACATGTGGGCTGTGGAGTATTTATCAATAATACAGCTTTTAGTTACAGCCTATATCCATCCTGCTCCGTCTTTACTGCTGAAGCAACCGCCATCTGTTACGCGCTTCAGCACGTGAATACAGATGACTCTCATAAATTTTGTATTTACACTGACAGCATGAGTATTATTGAAGCTTTGAAAAACAATAGTGTTATCTGCCATCCTGTTGTGTCGAGAATTTTCTCAGCATTGGATTCCCTTGCTGGCAAGGGATACAAAATAATATTTTGTTGGGTACCAAGTCACGTAGGTCTTGATGGAAACGAGAGAGCGGATACAGCTGCAAAGGCTGCTGAAGATCCAATTCTACCATCAGTTCCGCTCTCAGATGTGAGAAAGGGTATAAAAAGATTCATATGTTCCCTATGGGAAGAATCATGGAACTTGCAGGTCGGAAACAAATTCCATAGCATTTTCTCATCCCTCACCTCATTATCAATTTTAACGGTACGAAGTTCTGATGTTAGATTGACTCGCCTTCGTATCGGACACACACGTTTCACACACAGACATTTGTTTTTGAGTGAATTAAATCCTTGGTGTGAAACGTGTAATGAACATTATACTGTGCATCATATTTTAATTTCATGTTCATGTTTTAACCATTTACGTATACACTTTTTTAATACTGATTTTATAACTTTATTTGATTTAATAGGGGATCCACCCCATAAAAACCTATTTGATTTTTTAAGAGCAAGAGGTTTCATACATTTTATTTGATTTGTTTGTTAAATTTTAAAATTATACATACATTTTATTTTATAAATTTTATTTTAAAAATATTATATACACAGATTTTTGTATTTTAAATTTTTTTTTAAATGTTGCTTGGGTTTTTTGACATAAAAATAAGTAAATAATAAAGCAACAAAATCTTACTCTTGGCGCAGCATGTCCAATTTTGGACCTTGCGCCATAAAACCCAACCAACCAATCAAAACTTTATTCTTGGCGCAGCATGTCCGTTCTTGGACCTTGCGCCATAAAACCCAACCAACCTCATTCGACAGTTGTGCAGAAGAATTTCACACAAGCTGCTTTAGATAAATATATTGTTCAAGTTTGTTTTCCACACATAAGAATTGTTCTTTCTTTTTTTGTCCTCAAGAAGATGTTTAATCGCCAGCTCGTTCTCGATTTTCATTACAAGGCTCTTCGATTTTATAACAACAGCGAATCATCCGTTCAATTTTTTTTACAGTTGCTCGAGACGTATTGTTCGATGCCACATTTTGTTTGTTTCGAACCACGTACGCCATTGTTGTCCGGTCTTCATTCTCGTGCCGAAGCGTTGCTCGTGGTCATGTTTCCTTTGCGGCGTGCAAAAAAAAATGTATCGATCGTGCCGTTGTATCCGTTCCGAGTGAGATTCAAACACACGGTCGTGTGTTGCGACCAAGGATTCGAACTCGTCAAACGTCTGATTGCCTTGTCCGGGATCCGTATAGTCGGATTTCATCCGTCCGTGAAAACTTATAAAAGATATGCTGATGATTTGATGAACAATGATAATTTAAGAATCTACGGACCCGAGTCGATCGATTCGTTTTTCAGGCTTCTGAGTTAATGGCGCTTGTGCTATTCATCATCATCTGAAGAACTGGAATCGCTTTCGAAAATTACGTTTTCGAGCATTAGATTCAAGATTTCTCTGATTTGTTGAATTGTTTTCTCTCGACATGTTCGCAAAAGCTCGTGTAAATGATCGATTTCAACTTGTTTTTGACGGAGAAGTGCTTGTTGCTCGTTCACCATGTGTTGTAACAATCTGACTTGTGTGGACATTATTCCTCTATTATTATTATTATGGTCGACTACAAAAACGAAATGGATAATTTGGTTTTTGTAGTCGGATTTATATATATATATTTTAATATTTCATATTTTCTCATATACATATATATGTAACGTCTCATTTTGGCTTACGCTTTAGCATTTCGAACGTTGCGCCTTCGACTGCAATCCAGCTGTGACAACATCGTTTCCATTGTGTTAAATACGTTTGATGAGTCTTGGTAAAAAGCACTGGAACTTTCAAGTATTCTAACGGTAAATAATCTGCGTATTCGATTCTTCGATTCACGTCTTTATTGAACCAGCCTAAAAGATCACGAACTTTTAAATTCGTTTCAAGAAGCAAGTAAACGAGAAGAGCCAATTCTTCAGTCTCTCTTCGCTTGGTCACAATCGAACGAATCGTTTCCAATTGTTGACGCGCCATGGATGCGGCGGCGGCCAACGTCTTGTTTTCTCATGTGGAAAAAAAACGACCTGAAGTTTATCGACAAATTTTGGACGAAATTCGTCCACACTCAATTCGAGCAATTATTCGACATTTCGGAACGCACTTGAAAAAATCCGTTCCAGATTTAAGTGTGTTCAATCGTGCTTCTGAAGACGATATTTCGGATTTGTGTTTGGCATTTGTCAGAGCTTGTAGAAAACGTTTTCCTTGTCCTGGTGAAGCGTTCGGAATCCAGTTGACGTGTCGAATCACCAAAGCCGACACACAAGGAACGTTGGACAGCAAGCATCTCGATTACACGAATGAAAGTAAAGAATTCAATGTTTCGAAAAATTTGAAACACGCACTCGAACTTTTCACCAATCAGACTCAAGTTTTCCAGTTGTCTATTCGACATCAATATGCAACGGTGTTCTTGAAACGAAATAAGAAGATTATTCCAGAAGATGTGTGTTATTTAGAGCGTGGAATGCCATTCAATAAAGGAAAAGATTTGGGGACTGGACGATTCGCTTACTTGTCCACGTTTCGTTTTATTCTCGTGGAAGACGAAAGAATTTTATACCAATCGGCCAAAGATTTGACAGTTTTGTTGAAAAAATTGGATGACGTGATAGCCATCTCCGATTTGAAATACGTGTTTCAGAAATGCGGAATCGTTTCACATTTTTTCAATCTGGTGACCGTGTTGCAAAGGCAATTGTTTACCAATGGTGATTCGAAATTCGAACGAGATGTGATGACCATTTGCAAGTATCAATGTAGAACGGGACAGCCTCTTCCATTGACTCGTGATGGTTTGGCTAAAAATCCAGAACGAACGCCGATCGAAGTTCTGAGTTTTGAAGCGCCTAAAAGAAATTACGCTCGTCTTTGTACGAAAACATCGTCTCCTGAAGATGTGAAACGTTCAGCGGATATAATATTTTTCGGACAACAATTTAATGAAGGAACAGGTTACTGTTCTTTCGAATTGAGAAGCAAGTGATGAGCCGCCAAGTGAGTTCTTCAAGTGGTGAACGTGGTACGCCACCAAGGAATCCGTTCAGATATCCTCGAAATCAAGTTTATCACATCGACAGATCAACGGATAGAACGCGACCGTTAAGAATAAGATTTCCACCTCGACGTTCAATAGGACCAGTTCAACAATCCAACGTGAGTACGACAACGAGATATTTACCAACTTGGGATGAAGTTTTGATTGGTTGGTTGGTTGGGATTAATGGCGCAAGGTCCAGATAAGGACAAGCTGCGCCAATCACAAGGTATTATACTATATTTAAGTTTTTTTCAACCAATTAAAAATAAAGAATAAAAGTACATATAAAATATAAAACAATATACACATATAGAAAATTAAAAGCTTAAAATTTAAATAAAATATTTGTAAATCAGATAAAATTCATAAATCCTATGTATTTTAAAATGTACATTAAAAGTCTCTATACAAACAATATACACATGTATAATATTAAAAGCTTAAAATTTAAATAAAATATTTGTAGATCAGATAAAATTCATAAATCCTATGTCTTTTAAAATGTACATAATAGGTCTCTATACAAACAATATACACATGTATAATATTAAAAGTTTAAAATTTAAATTAAATATTTGTAGATCAGATAAAATTCATAAATACTATGTCTTTTAAAAACGCAAAGAGATTGCGATGGGGTGGTTCCCCAAGCAGGTCTTCTATATGTTAAAATATTACTATTAAAATATCTAAAACGGTGAATGTTAAAATTTGGACATACAACTAAAATATGATATACAGTGAATGGTTCATTACATTTTTGACACCATGGTTGGAGATCACTTAAGATCAAATGTTTGTGGGTGAAACGCGTGTGACCAATTCGAAGGCGAGTCAGTCTAACGTCTGCGCTTCGTGTAGATAAAACAGATAATGGAATGATGAATGAAAAGATGGAATGGAGTTTGTTATTGACTTGCAGGTTCCAGGATTCCTGCCAAAGAGAATATATAAAATGTTTGAAACCTTTTCTCATGTCCATTGTTGGTACTGAAGGCAAAATGGGAGTAGATGCAGACTTAGCGGCCGCATCAGCCTTCTCATTGCCATCTATTCCTATGTGGCTGGGTATCCAACAAAACAATATCTCAAATCCCTTGCTAGTAACAGAATCTAACAATTTGAAAATCTTAGATATAACTGGATGGCAATTAAAGTTGATTATTCTTCAAAGCCGCTAATACACTCTTACTGTCAGTGTACACACAGAATTTATTTTCATTTCTAGTTCTCACCAGCTGAAGTGCTCGGTATATAGCCGTAGCTTCTGCAGTGAAGATAGAACAGGATTTGTGAAGGCTATAGCTGTATGAGGTATCCTCAAAATAGACTCCACTGCCAACGGCTCCTGCAGTTTTGGATCCATCAGTGAATACGGGAGTGTACATGGTATACTGACAGCGATGAAATGAGTAAAGCTGTTGAAAAATAACAGTATTTGTGTCTGATTTTTTATACTTTCCAAAGGGATTTAGCACAATAATGCTTGGATCATACCAAGGGGGATGTGTGAACAAGTCTATAGACTCAATCCGGAAATCACTTAGTTCTGAGAGGAATAGATATGATTTAACACGAGAAAGAAAAGGTTGAATGCTTGATGGTCTAGCATTATATAATCTCTTAAGAGCAACACTTGGAATCGTGGAACGTAAGGGATGATGAGGAGTGGACATGATTTTAGAATAATAATTAAGAGACAGCTGTATCCGCCGCAGATCTAATGGTAACTGATGGCAGATTGCATATAGACTCTGGACGGGTGATGTGCGAAAAGCACCAGAGCAAATCCTTAAAGCGGAGTGGTGGATAGTGTCCAATCTGCGTAAATTGGAAGAGCAAGTTGATCCATAAGCAACACAGCCGTAATCAATTCGAGATAAAATTATAGATTGGTAAATTCGAAGGAGTGATGTGCGATCTGCACCCCAAGATGTATTTGAAAGCACCCTGAGGATGTTAAGCAGTCGCTCACACTTCTTCCGCAGATGTAAAACATGCGGAAGGAAAGTTAACTTCTTATCAAAAATCACCCCAAGGAATTTTATCTCGTTGACTACTGGAATAGGTCTATTGCTGATGTGAAGGACTGGATCATGATGGAAACTAGTTTTCCTGCAAAAATGAACACAGCAACTCTTACTAGGAGATAGACTAAGGCCATTCTGCTCACACCAAGTATTTAGATTGTTTACAGCTGTTTGCAATTGTCTCTCAATTATATTCATGTTTGAACCCTGATATGAAATTTGCAAGTCATCAACATATAAATTACTATGAACTGAAGATGGTAACTGATGAAGTATGTTACTGATGAAAAGGTTTAAAAGGGTTACGCTTAAAACGCTACCTTGAGGGACACCTTCAGCTTGAGTAAAAGTATTGGAAACTGTAGTTCCAACACGTATTTTAAAAAGCCTAGTGGCTAGAAAATTCTGTATAAATATTGGAAGATTACCCCTAAAACCAAGATTATGCATAGTACGGAGAATGCCATAACGCCAAGTCTGATCGTATGCCTTCTCAATATCGAAGAAGATTGCTACAAGGTGATTTCTCCTCACAAAAGCATTTCGAATTTGAGATTCTAGATCTATAATATTATTAATGGTGGATCGTCCTCTTCGAAAATCGCTTTGATGATGAGGTATGCAATCATTCTTCTCTAAGACATAATTAAGTCTAGCATTGATCATGCGCTCGAAAGTTTTGCACATACAACTCGTAAGAGCTATTGGACGATAACTCAGAGGATCAGATGAATCTTTGCCAGGTTTCAAAATTGGAATCACTATCGCTTCTCTCCATGATGTAGGATAAGCATGCTCAATCCAGATTCTATTAAACAATGAAAGTATGTTTAATAAAGAATCATGATTTAGATGACGGAGCATTTGATAGGAGATTCCATCAGGTCCTGGGGTTGTGTCATTTGCCTGAGATAAGGCAGTCTTCAATTCTGACAATCTAAAAGCACAATTGTAGGGTGGATTTTGTCGATCATGAAAATTTAGAGGTGACCGCTCTGCAATTCTTTTAATCCTTAGAAAAGTAGGATTATATGAATCAGAGCTGGAAACACTAGCAAAACTTTCACCGATGACATTGGCAATATCTACCGCTGAGGAGTGTATTGCAGCTCCGGATTTTAATACAGGAATGGAATACTCCTGATAAATACCATTGGCTGCTTTAACTTTCCTCCACAATTGTTTGCTTGTTGTCGATGAATTGATTGACGACACATAGCGTATCCAAGATTCTCTTTTACTCTGACGTCTAACTCTTCGTGCTTGAGCTTTGGCTCTTTTAAAAGCAACAAGATTATCTGTAGTAGGGTATCTTCGAAATATATTCCATTGCTTCCTTTGTTTCTTATAGGAGAGATGGCACTCTTCATTCCACCAAGGTTTTCGGTGTTTATGTGGTATGGTGGAATTTTTAGGGATAGCAATATCCGCAGCTCGGTTTATTGTGTTAGTGACATATTTAACGGCATCATCTATAACATCTGTCTTAACTCTTGTCTCACTGATCACAGCCAATTGCGTGAAAAGCGTCCAATCGGCTCGACTGTACACATAATTAGGTGGATGTTGACGCACACTATTATTTCCAGCCTGAGACACGATTAGAGGGAAATGATCACTATTGTAGAGGTCATTTCCAACAGCAAAATTCAGCAATGGCAGGAGTGATGGAGAACAAATAGCTAAGTCAAGAGAGTGAAATGTCCGTGTAGGTTCGTGGAAATAAGTCTTCTCGTCGGTATTCAGCAGACAGAGGCAATTGTCAGATATAAATTGCTCTATCTGACGACCGCGAGAATTCGTATCATCACTACCCCACAGAGGACTATGTCCGTTAAAATCACCAAGCAATAAAAATGGAGCTGGGAGTTGGTCAAGTAAGACGTTTAGTTCCTCAGCTTGGAAGACACCATTCGGTGGTAAGTAGAGGCTACAAACTGTAATCAGACATGTGGTGTGGATTCTGACAGCCACAGCCTGGAGTGTAGTTCTTAACTGATGTGCTGTACTGGGGTAATTGTTTGATGTAATTATACAAACTCCACCAGACGCAGCAGCATTACCACCATAATCCTTTCTAAAGCATTGAAACCCACGCATTTTGGTGATAACAGTGGGCTTCAGGAAGGTTTCCTGGAGAGCCACACATGCGGGGTTAAAGCTAGAGATGATGGATTTGATATCATCAATGCGAGACCGAAAACCACGACAATTCCAGGAAACAAAGGAAGTCATAAATGGAATGTATATTTTAACCTTTCTCACTGTTGCTCATCGTCATCTCAGATGAATCCTCCGAATTGAAATCATCATCTGATGGATGCAGCTTGACAGTGTCTGCATCCAAAGAGAGAAGAGCTTTTTTTCTTGTTAGGGAAGACTTTTGAAGGCCTTCCTTTGCCAATTTTAGTTTTCTAGCCTTTAAGGCTTTTGATTTTGCCAAGGCTGATTTGGCGCTTATTGGTGCAGCTATTTCTCTTGATTTTGCTTGTGGGAGAAAGCTAACATTAGAAGCAGAATTTGTATCTGTTTGGGTGCTGCAGGATCGGGTTACTTTTTTGGCCATAGTTGCATAACTAACACCAGGAGTAGGAGTGCGGGAGTTAACTTTGCGACGAGCTTCTGCATAGGAAACATTGTTTTTAATCTTGATAGTGCAAATTTCCTTTTCCTGTTGCCAAACGGGACAAGATCTAGAATAAGAGGTGTGGTCACCTTTACAGTTGACACACACCTCTTTGGCTTCGCAGGTAGTACTCTCATGGTCAACTTGAGATCAGCGAGCGCAAGTAGGTTTCCCTCTGCAAGCCATTTTAGAATGTCCATAACGTTGGCACTGAAAATATCTGAGAGGATTTGGTATATACGGTCGCACTGAACATCGCATATAAGCCACTTTGATGTATTGTGGCAAGTCTGGCGTTGCAAAAGTCAAAATAAGGTATTTGGTATTTAATATAATACCATCCCTTTTAATAGTTATTCTTTTAACGGCGCAGACTTTTTGGCTTTTTAGATTGTCAAGAATTTCATCAGTGGACGTATGATACAAATCCTCTGCAGAAATCACTCCCTGCACAAAGCTTAGTTTTGCATGAGGTTCTACTGTGACAGGTATGTCATCAAGTACTTTCATATTCTGCATCATCATAGCCTGCTTTTCAGAAATTGTTTTAATCATTAAATTACCCGTTCTTAATTTTTTGACTGACTTCACTACACCCAGATGAGATGTTAAACCTTTTTCAATAAGAAATGGAGAGAGATTTTCAAAAGATCCCCCAGTTCTTTTTATTATGAAGAATTTGGCTTCACACATTGGCATTTGTTGCTCCCGAGGGAGTGATGAGAAAGTAGCTTTATTCATAGAAGGTAAAATTAAAATTCAGGGACTAGACGGCACCACCCACCACGGAGCCCTACGAGGGGATACAAATTAACTGTACCAGTGCTAGTCAGTCCCTATACGCTCACGGTACATCCATGAAGTGGTCTATACCCTTAACGAGTCACCCAGGAGATGTACCGATCGCTTGATCCATAAAGGCGATTGATGTGCTGAGGACCACAACACACCTCCCGTTTACCTGAAGCAGAGGCCAAAGTAATGTGTTGGTCTCTGAGGGCCTCAATTACCAGGACCCTCCTTTCCAGGGACACGGGTCTCCACGCACGGCAAACACGTGGGTGATTTAGTCCTCAAGAGTAGCTACTAGCAACAGAGCGGCGAAAGCTACTCAAGGGGAGCCCTCAACCTCTTGCGAGGCAACTACAGTGAGGGAGAAGAGGAAGAAAAAGCAGAAGAGTAGAGGAGAGAAGAAAAGAAAGAAGAGGACAGATCACTAGGGTACCTCGGGATTGTGACACCCGTGTTTACCTAAAGGTAAACCCCCTGAGGGGAACAAGAGCCAAAGATCTTCATGTTGATAATGACTTGTCTTGCATTAAAGGAAGAGTTACAAAACTGTTTACGTAAAACTGAAAAGTTACAAAACTGGTTTGAAATGTTTTCTTTTTTTCTTTAACGTTGAAGCAATATCCAAAGATTGATAACGACTTCCGGATTGTCCTGTATTAAAGCAAGAGTCGAAACGAATGCTTCTCACATTTTCTTCTCAGCTTTCAACAGGTTCAGATCGTTTTTCTCTTATCCGTTTCGAACATGTCAGTCAACGTGAATTTTGTAGCAAGAATCAAGCTGATTCAAGAAGCCGGAGAAACTGTAGCTGGTGAAATAGAATTCACCAGCTTATTCGATGGAAATAAGATTTCGGTCGTGTCTGGCTTGAGTTTTTTCGAAATGCCAAAAACAAACGACGGTCGAAAATTCGTCGTTCCCGTAAAAGACTTGGACGAATTTTTAAGAGATTACTTGTACGAAAAATATTTTAAAGGAGACGATGGCTGGGAGTCCAGTATCGCTAGTGATGAGCCATGGACAGTCAGTTATCTTCGAAATATATTGCCAGCCGTGTTTTATTTTCCCAAGGCAACAATTGATAAAATGTTGAAAATCTAGAAATGTGCCTTAAAAGGTTAGCCCTTTAGCCTTAGAAATTAAAGGGGTAAAAAAATCGCAGAGAGTTGCACTTTTGTGCGCTCTCTGCGATTTTTTTACGACACTCAACTAACCAATTTTGGGACAGGTTCGATTGTCACAAGTTTTTTTTCTTTTCTAACATTGAAACAAGAGCCAAAGATCTTCATGTTGATTATGACTGTGTAAACAGAACAGTCAAAAACTAATTTTGAGATGTCATAAGTTTTCTTTTCTAACGCGTTTACAAATACATATTATTTTTACAATATTTTTTTAATGCATAAATTCTTCCAGTGGTTGAATCAAGATGAACTATGCCAAACTTGTCTTGCATCTTGTTTCTCAATACAAATATCCAGTCTTACAGGATTCTGTCATTGTAGATTTATTTGTACTACAAGTTGATTCCGAACGATTACGTTTCTGATACGGTCGAGCGGTTTGATTTTCGCTACCACGATCCTTTAGATAAATGGATCAAACATCAAAATCCGTTTCGTCTTTCGTATTTGGTCGTCAATGGTCATTCATTCCAGCTACATCATTGTGAAAGTATCGATTCTCAATCATTTCCTATCGAATGCCGACGGATCAAGCTCACACGTCGAGTAGTCGATTCTACGCTTCAGTTGAATCCGTCATCTAGTTTCGAGCAAGAGCTTTATCGCTTTATTGCTCATGTTAATATGAACGCCAGATCCATAGCGCCATTGTTGGACATGACCTTTATCGAAAGCACACGATTCATGCCACAGTACATTAATATGTGGATCGCCAAGTACACGGTATCTTCGATAGAGACCAATACGATCGGCAACGAAGAACGCGACTATTACGGTCCTTGTTCAGGCTTACCAATCCGTGTTATTCGTGGTCATCTAGCTCCTTGCACATCGAGAACCAACATTCTTTCTTTGAACGATGATTTTGCAACTCAACAACCTTACACGATGCATTTGATCGAAAGAAAGAACGCACTCGTGCCGCTTGCTTACAATCCGTTGGAAAATCCGATAATATCATCATCGATCGTATGAAAGATCCAAGTCAAACAAGTTATTTTCGCTATCGTCCGGATCAAATTTTCTGTATCGACGACTTTTGTCGTAATATCTACAAATTTTCCTGAATCCTTTACAAATAGGAGCGGGCAAGTTCACATCTTCTTCGTCACATTCTGTTGGTGCATTACTAATTCTGAAGATCGACGTGTTTTCATCCACTGGTTTTTCATGTCCTTTTCGAAAAGAAGCCATTTTCAAACGTTTGCGATTGCTTGAACTAGGAGAATTGGATCTTGAAGAAGATGCTGATGAAGAAGAAGATGAAAACCGTCTCACGTATTTACGACTTGCTGGCTTTGTACATTTATCGATGATGCCGTCCCATTCTTCTTGTGGAACATTTGTCATATGTTCTCTTTTGAAATGTTGAAAATCTCCTTTGGTTCGGAAAAATTGTTTCAGCTTGTTAATGTTCACCAAGCAATTGTCTGCCGACAAAACTTTGATGTCTTCCATCGTGACTTCAGGTTGATCACCTTCAGCGTAGCCACGTAAATGGGTATTGACCATGAAATAAGCATAGTCGATAGGCACTTTTTGTGGAGCCATCGCTTCTTTATTTCATTCACGTCTGTAAACGATCTGACCGTAAAAGAAGAATTTGAAAAATGGTGATTCTCGTACGTGCATGTGCGAATCATAATGACAATGATCGTACTTGTCGTACGCGTCCCAATGAGCCATCGCATGAAGAGTGAAAATGAACAAGAGTTGCCAAGATGTCATATTTTGAAAATAAACGGCTGGATCGCCACCGTATTCTTCATCGAAAGATCCGACATTGATGGTGCCTCGTGCCTCGTCCACTAACATACGATTCGATTTGGTCATGTCAGAACAGTATTGTCGATGAATCTTTCGAAATTCGAACAGATTGAAGACCACGTACACTGTGATCCGATCGTCTAAATGATTTTCTCCCATGTAAAGTTGAATTATTTCTTTGGGTCCAGGAGATTCATTACAATAATAAAATGTTGGTTCGTATCGTTCGATATTCGTAATTGGATTCTCAAAGATCCAATTGAGAATGGGTACCCACTGTTGGAACACATCATGGAAACGTAAAAGTTCAACGTGTGGCCAATCTTGCACGATTTGATAACAAGCTGTCCAAGCGTCTCTCCATTTGTTAATATGGCTCAAACTTATTGAAGGACGAGGCACTCGACGAATTTCATGTCGATCGATTGGACGATCTGCCATCTCTTGATTGTTGAAAAGAAAAGTATGTGGCTTGCATTCTTTCTCATTTGGATTGCAATGGCCTGGGCTTTACTCTCGCCAACACATTTGAAAGAGAAGAAAATTGAAGTAAGAGCGCCAATCATCAAGCGAGCATGTGATTCTCAGCAAGTGACTTGTATCGATGACTGTAGCTTTCTTTGCATCGAGCCAAAAGCTACATGTGTGGGCGGAATTTGTCAAACTCAACTAGATTTCATTGAATGTCGAACAGATTTAGGCGGTTTGCTGATCTCTTTATCTAAAGAGTACGTTACGTTACGTGCACCGAGCCAGAATCAATCTTTAATAAAACGTACAACATCTGTAGTCATCCCGATTGTGCGTTATATCCATTCTTGTCTCAAATTCCGTTTCAGCTCATGTTGAAAGATAAAGAACACGAATGTGTAGCCGTAGGAAAGACGATTCGCAAGCAAACAACTGATCGAGAACGTAATTATTGGACTCAAGGATCCAGTGAAAAAACATGTGTACCGGGTATGAACATTCAAACTGGTCATTTCGTGTTCGATTCGACAATCTATGCCACATGCAACGATATTCAACCATTTGTGTTTTGTCCGTCGTCCGAGACAGAAGGTATCCAACTCGTGCAAGGAAAACGATGGGCTTGCATTCCAAAAATGAAAGATTGGACCGTTATGAAAGCTAACGAGACGATCACGTTCGAAGCAAATCAATTGAAATCCATCACGAAAATATTTGATGATCCAGAAATTGAATTGAATGGTGTCCGTCACAAATTACCGATCGTCGTTCCAGAAAACCAAAAGATTAAGTTGTGGACGAATAAAGATATTTTCATTGAATATCGATACGTGCAAACGTTTCCACCAGACGTTGTGATTCAGGACGGTGTACCCATTGTCTCAAACATTGATGTTGGTGGCGCTTTTCTCATGAAGCGCAAAGGGTTCACTCAACACGCTGTAAATCTTCCAATGTATCACGAGCTTGGAGAATCCGTTTCAGATTTCATTTTGTAAAGAATCAAGAGAACAAGATGAATGAACAGAATGCAGCACATGGTGTCCTATTTTACGCAACAATTTACACGTCCGCAATCTTGTTGACAGTGGCTGTGCTCACAGGACGAATCGTTTTTGCCGCTCTGATCATGCTAACTTTTGGATTAGCACTCTTTTTAATGAACATGATTCAATCGAATACGGCGTATCTGGAAGCTACTGGCAAATGGTTTCAATCCAGATTTTCAAGTACGCTTGAAAAGTTGAAGAATTTGTCATCGTTGCTTGGAAAAACAAGTTGAGCTACGAGAAAGAAAAAACAGACTCTACGATGGCTTGAGAACTGATTGAACTGAGAAGAAGACTAGTACTTATACAATAAAAGAAATTTAAAAAAAAATGAAATAAATAAATATATATTTATTTCATTTTTTTAAAAATTTCTTTTAAAAATAAAATTTTTAAAAATGAAATAAATATATATTTATTTATTTCATTTTTTTTAAATTTTTTTATCTTTTCCAATAATTTATTCTTTACCATGACTGGTTCACTCTTATATTTGTGTGGCCCTTCTGTTTTCCAATTTTCTACTTCTGAAGAAGAAAATTCCAACGACTGCCATCAGACACACAACGAACGCTATGACAATGTAAACGAAAACGCTTAATGCACTTGATTGTTCAGTCTTTTGTTTCTTCTTTGGTGGCTCGATTGGCTTTGGTTGACGAAATATTCTCGGCTTTACTGGTGGTGGTAATACCGTTGTCTTATACTTGATTCTTTTGCTTGTAGATCTGCGTTTAGACGGCACATCCGTAACAAAATCCGAATATCCGTTCATTTCACGATAGAGGCTCGCTTTCAAGTTGCTTTCTTTCACATTTTCGTCGATTCCCAAGAATGCTTCACCATTAACTCGAGGCACGATGTAAAAATTGTCGTTTGTAATGGGATAACCAATAGGAAATGGACTATCTGATTCCAGTGGCGAGAGCGTATATTCATTCCCAAATTCATCTTTGGGATATATGGGCGTTTTGTCCGATTTCAAGGCATAGCGATTGTCTATCAACACGTCTATTTCAACTGGTCCCTCTTCTTGATATAACAGTAACTTTTTCGGGTAAATTTCATCTCCATATTTCGTTTTAGCGTATCGTGGAAGAAACGAACCGTTTCGAAGCCAAATATAATGATCTCCATTTTGTTCGTCTCTTATATAAGTCTCGTCTCCTTTACCATCGATTGGAAAAATGACATCGCCATTTTTTGCCATGGCGTACACTGGCGCTAGGCTCGAATAAAAATTGTCAGGATAGTACTCATCTCCATTTTTCCTACGAGCAAGGACAATTCTTCCTAATTTTCCTCTTGCAGGCGTGTTTTCAACGTACGTTTCATCTCCAGTTAAAGAATTAACCGGATAAATTGGTTTTCCACGTTTGGTCAGTGGGTATCGTACCGTACCATCAGCGTATCGAATGTAATAATTTTTATTAGGAACGTATTCTTCGCCCGTCTTTAGACGTTTAGGATAGATAAATTCGCCGTTTCTCTTACGTGCGTAGACTGGTTTACCATTGACAGCAAATAATTGTTCAATGTTTCCCCAAACATTAGGCGGATAGTACTCATTGTCATCTTTATCACGAGCGTTGGTTGGTTGGTTGGGTTTAATGGCGCAAGGTCCAGATAAGGACAAGCTGCGCCAAACACAAGGTATTATACTCTATTTAAGTTTTTTCAACCAATTAAAAAATATAGAATAAAAGTACATTACACAGTACATATAAGTTAAAATGTACATTAAAAGTCTCTATGCAAACAATATACACATGTAGAAAATTAAAAGCTTAAAATTTAAATTAAATATTTGTAAATCAGATAAAATTCATAAATCCTATGTATTTTAAAATGTACATTAAAAGTCTCTATACAAACAATATACACATGTATAATATTAAAAGCTTAAAATTTAAATAAAATATTTGTAAATCATATAAAATTCATAAATCCTATGTCTTTTAAAATGTACATTAAAGGTGTATATACAAACAATATACACATGTATAAAATTAAAAGTTTAAAATTTAAATAAAATATTTGTAGATCAGATAAAATTCATAAATCCTATGTCTTTTAAAAACGCAAAGAGATTGCGATGGGGTGGTTCTCCAAGCAGGTCTTCTAATGTTAAAATATTACTGTTAAAATATCTAAAACGATGATGGTTAAAATCTGGACATACAACTAAAATATGATATACAGTGAATGGTTCATCACACTTTTCACACCATGGCTGGAGATCACTTAAGATCAAATGTTTGTGGGTGAAACGCGTGTGACCAATTCGAAGGCGAGTCAGTCTAACGTCAGCGCTTCGTGTAGATAAAACAGATAATGGAATGATGAATGAAAAGATGGAATGGAGTTTGTTATTGACTTGCAGGTTCCAGGATTCCTGCCAAAGAGAATATATAAAATGTTTGAAACCTTTTCTCATGTCCATTGTTGGTACTGAAGGCAAAATGGGAGTAGATGCAGACTTAGCGGCCGCATCAGCCTTCTCATTGCCATCTATTCCTATGTGGCTGGGTATCCAACAAAACAATATCTCAAATCCCTTGCTAGTAACAGAATCTAACAATTTGAAAATCTTAGATATAACTGGATGGCAATTAAAGTTGTTATTCTTCAAAGCCGCTAATACACTCTTACTGTCAGTGTACACACAGAATTTATTTTCATTTCTAGTTCTCACCAGCTGAAGTGCTCGGTATATAGCCGTAGCTTCTGCAGTGAAGATAGAACAGGATTTGTGAAGGCTATAGCTGTATGAGGTATCCTCAAAATAGACTCCACTGCCAACGGCTCCTGCAGTTTTGGATCCATCAGTGAATACGGGAGTGTACATGGTATACTGACAGCGATGAAATGAGTAAAGCTGTTGAAAAATAACAGTATTTGTGTCTGATTTTTTATAATTTCCAAAGGGATTCAGTACAATAATGTGAGGATCATACCAAGGAGGATGTGCGAACAAGTCTATGAACTCAACCCGGACATCACTTAGGTCTGAGAGGTATACATATGATTTAACACGAGAGAGAAAAGGTTGAATGCTTGATGGTCTAGCATTATATAATCTCTTAAGAGCAGCACTTGGAATCGTGGAACGTAAGGGATGATGAGGAGTGGACATGATTTTAATATAATATTTAAGAGACAGCATTATCCGCCGCAAGTCTAATGGTAGCTGTTGGCAGATTACATATAGACTCTGCACGGGTGATGTACGAAATGCTCCACAGCAAATCCTTAAAGCAGAGTGGTGGACGGTGTCCAATCTGCGTAAAATGGAAGATCTAGCCGATCCATAAGCAACACAACCGTAGTCAATGCGAGATAAAATGACTGATTGATAAATACGGAGCAATGAAGTACGATCCGCACCCCAAAATGTATTCGACAACACCTTGAGGATATTGAGCGATCGCTCGCACTTCTTCCGCAGATATAAAGTATGCGGAAGGAAAGTTAACTTCTTATCGAAAATTACCCCGAGGAATTTTATCTCAGTGACCACAGGAATAGGTCTATTGCTTATGTAGAGCACAGGATCAGGATGGAAGCTAGTTTTCCTACAGAAATGGACGCAGCAACTCTTACTAGGAGATATACTAAGACCATTTCGTTCACACCAAGTATTTAGATTGTTTACAGCTGTTTGTAATTGTCTCTCGATTATGTTCATGTTTGAACTCTGATATGAAATTTGTAAGTCATCAACATATAAATTACTATGTATAGAAGATGGTAACTGATGAAGTATGTTGCTGATGAAAAGGTTAAAAAGGGTTACGCTTAAAACGCTTCCTTGAGGGACACCCTCAGCCTGGGTAAAAGTATTTGAAACTGTAGTTCCAACACGTACTTTAAAAAGCCTAGTGGCTAGGAAATTCTGTATAAATATTGGAAGATTACCTTTAAAACCAAGATTATGCATATTACGGAGAATGCCATAACGCCAAGTTCGATCGTATGCTTTCTCAATATCGAAGAAGATTGCAACAAGGTGATTTCTCCTCACAAAAGCATTTCGAATTTGAGATTCTAGATCTATAATATTATCAATGGTGGATCGTCCTCTTCGAAAACCACTTTGATGATGAGGTATGCAATCATTCTTCTCTAAGACATAATTAAGTCTAGCATTGATCATGCGCTCGAAAGTTTTGCACAAGCAACTCGTAAGAGCTATTGGACGATAACTCAGAGGGTCAGATGAATCTTTTCCAGGTTTCAAAATCGGAATCACTATGGCTTCTCTCCATGATGTAGGATAAGAGTGCTCAATCCAGATTCTATTAAACAATGATAGTATGTTCAATACAGAATCATGATTTATATGACGGAGCATTTGATAAGAGATTCCATCAGGTCCTGGGCTGGTGTCGTTTGCCTTAGATAAAGCAGTCTTCAATTCTGACAATTCAAAAGCACAATTGTAGGGTGGATTTTGTCTATCATGAAAATTTAGAGGTTTCCGCTCAGCAATTCTTTTAATCCTTAGAAAAGTAGGATTATATGAATCAGAGCTGGAAACACTAGCAAAAGTTTCACCGATGACATTAGCAATATCTACCGCTGAGGAGTGTATTGCAGCTCCGGATTTTAATACAGGAATAGAATAATCCTGATAAATACCATTGGCTGCTTTAACTTTCCTCCACAATTGTTTGCTTGTTGTCGATGAATTGATAGACGACACATAGCGAATCCAAGATTCTCTTTGACTCTGACGTCTCACTCTTCGAGCTTGGGCTTTGGCTCTTTTAAAAGCAACAAGATTCTCCGTAGTAGGATATCGTCGGAATATATTCCATTGCTTCCTTTGTTTCTTATAGGAGAGTTGGCACTCTTCATTCCACCAAGGTTTCCTATGTTTATGTGGAATGATGGAATTCTTGGGTATAGCAACATCCGCAGCACGGATTATTGTGTCGGTGACATATTTAACGGCATCATCGATCTCATCTGTCTTAACTCTTGTTTCACTAATCACAGCCAATTGCGTGAAAAGCTTCCAATCGGCTCGACTGTACACATAATTAGGTGGATTGTGACGCACACTATTACTTCCAGTCTGAGACACGATTAGAGGGAAATGATCACTATTGTAAAGGTCATTTCCGACAGCAAAATTCAGCAATGGCAAGAGTGATGGAGAACAAATAGCTAAGTCAAGAGAGTGAAACGTCCGTGTTGGTTCGTGGAAATAGGTTTTCTCGTCGGTATTCAACAGACAGAGGCAATTGTCAGATATGAAATGCTCTATCTGACGGCCGCGAGAATTTGTATCTTTACTACCCCACAGAGTATTATGGCCATTAAAATCACCGAGGAGTACAAATGGAGCTGGGAGTTGGTCAACTAAATCATCTAGTTCCTCTGAATTTACGACGTCTTGTGGTGGTAAATATAGGCTACATACAGTGATTAGACAGGTTATGTGTATTTTTACAGCTACAGCTTGTAGTCTAGTTCTCAGTTGAAGGGCTGTACTTGCGTATGAGTTTGATGTAAATATACAAACTCCTCCAGATGCAGCTGCTTCACCACCTTTATCCTTTCTAAAGCATTGAAACCCACGCAGTTTGGTAATAACAGTGGGACTCAGGAATGTTTCCTGGAGAGCCACACATGCTGGGTTGTAGCGAGAGATAACAGATTTGACGTCGTCAATACGAGAACGAAAACCTCGACAATTCCATGAAACAAAGGAAGTCATTAATGGAAGAGGTGTTATTCACCAGCGGTGCTCATTGCTGTCTCAGATGAACCCTCCAAACTATCAGCATCAGAGGGATACAGTTTGACGGTATCTTCATCTAATGCAAGCCTGGCTTTCCTCTCTGTCAAGGAAGACTTGCGAGCACCTTCCTTGGCAAGTTTTAATTTTTTGGCTTGTGATGCTCTTGATTTTGCAAAAGTCAGTTTGGGCATAACGGTTGAAGATTTTGTTTCCTTTGGCTTTGGAGAAGGCTTTGGTGAAGGCTCTGAAATAGTGTCGGTTTGGGTGCAGCAAGATCTAGTTACTTTCTTAATAGCAGTCGCATAGCTGATACCTGGCAGTGGTGTACGTGAGGCGACAATTCGTCGTGCCTCGGGATAAGACACATTATTTTTTATTTTAACGGTAGTAATTTCTTTTTCAGACTGCCATGCTGGGCAAGATCGTGAATAAGCAGGATGGTCGCCTTTGCAGTTGACACAAACCTCTTTAGCATTGCAGG
This sequence comes from Latrodectus hesperus, assembly GCA_037975125.1. Classification (NCBI taxonomy): domain Eukaryota; kingdom Metazoa; phylum Arthropoda; class Arachnida; order Araneae; family Theridiidae; genus Latrodectus; species Latrodectus hesperus. The sequence continues at coordinate 106,242 of CM075862.1, forward strand.
TATCACTATCGTGGCCAACGTCAGAACAACGGGCACACGTAAGTTTACCTCTGCAAGCTATTTTTGAATGGCCAAAACGTTGGCATTGAAAGCAGCGCAGCGGGTTTGGAATATAGGGTCGTACAGAACATCTCATATATGCAACTTTAATATGTTGAGGCAAGGCAGGAGTTGAAAATGTTAAAATCAGATGTTTAGTATTGATGGAAATACCATCTCGTTTAAGAGTTATACGTTTGACAGCACAAACTTTCTGGGATTTTAAGTTCTCGAGAATTTCATCTGTAGATGTGTATATCAGATCTGCTGCAGAAATTACTCCCTTAGAAAAGTTTAAAGTCGTATGAGGCTGTACGATAACATCAACATTCCCAACTGATTTTAGCGTTTGTATGAGTATTGCTTGTCTTTCAGAAGCAATCTCAACCAATATGTCTCCAGATCGTAATCTACGAATATTTTTAACTTCCCCTAGATGCGATGAAATACTCTTTTCAATGAGGAAAGGTGAGACAAACTGAAAAGATCCCCCTTCAGTTCTTTTTACAATAAAATATTTTGCATTAAGCATAGTCAACTGTTGCTCCCACGGGAGAGAAGAATTTAAATTTTTATCCATATAGTATGTTATAAAATTCGGGGACTAGACGGCATCACCCACCACGGAGCCCTACAAGGGGATGCAGCAAATAAACTGCAACAATGCTAGTCAGTCCCTATACGCTCACGGTACATCCCTGAGGTGGTCTCCACCCTTAACGAGTCACCCAGTAGATGTACCGATCGCTTGATCCATAAAGCCGATTGATGTGCTGAGGACCACAACACACCTCCCGTTTACCTGAAGCAGAGGCCAAAGCAATGTGTTGGTCTCTGGAGGCCTCAATTACCAGGATCCTCCTTTCCAAGGACACGGGTCTCCACGCACGGCAAACACGTGGGTGATTTAGTCCCCAAGAGTAGCTAATAGCAACAGAGCGGCGAAAGCTACTCAAGGGGAGCCCTCAACCTCTTGCGAGGCAACCACACTGAGGGAGAAGAGGAAGAAAAAGCAGAAGAGTAGAGAAAAGAAGAAAATGAAGATGAGGACAGATCACTGGGGTACCTCGGGATTGTGACACCCGTGTTTACCTAAAGAAGGTAAACCCCCTGAGGGGTTATCACGAGCGTATTTGAATTCTCCTTTTGAATTTACGACAAAGACTGGCACTCGTGCAATGATAGCATAGAGTTCGTTCCCAAAAGGATCCTTTTTGTAGTAAGGTTCACCATTTGCATCCGTTAAATAAATGGTATTTGGATCTTCACCAGATCCATAATACAGAAGTGTTTGGTCTTTCATTTCCTTATTTATTCAGGAATGAAGAATCTAGGATAGTATTCATCTTCATCTTTTTTTGCGTACATGTACTTGCCATTTTCATCTTTTGCCAAAATTTCAACGTCTCTAATTCGAATGTAATACTCGTTCCCGTGGACATCGCTTGGATACCGTTCACTTCCGTCATCGCATTTGGCATAGAAAGACGAACCATCTCGAAGAACTAATGGTTTTTCCACCAACGATTTAGTTTTAGCGTAGTATTCATAGCCATACTTGTCGACCGGATAAAATGGATTTTGTGTAGTCTCATCGATGGGATACAACTCGTCTCCGGTAACAGGATCTTTTGGAAACTCGAAGTTTGAAATGGAATGAATGAATGGTAATATGATTCGATCATTCTTATCTCTGAGATATTTTGGTTGACCTTTTGCATCTTTAGCTACGACGTCTCTGTATTGGTTATCGATTGTCTGTGTGCAATAAATTTGGTCACCAAACTCGTTCTTATAGTACATTTCTTCACCATTATATAAACGAGCGTAAATCTCATCACCATTTTTCCGACGAGCGTACCGTGGCGGATCCATATAATATTCGTTGCATATTTCTCCAGGCTCAAGTCCAGTACTCAATGGATCTTGAGGATTTGTTGAGGACTCCATGACTTCTTCTTCATCATTAGATGATTTGCTTATTGTGGAATCTTGAGGCTTGTCACTCGAGTTTTGTGGATTCTCCGAGACAGCATTTTGAGCTTCTTTAGATGTGGAAACTTGATTTAAATCAATTGGTTTGTGAAATCCAGTGTTTGGAACATCAGACACGTCTTGAGCTTGTGAATTGTCAGGTGCAGATCCAGAATCTTGAGCTTGTGGCTCATCAAACACAGATCCGTTGTCCTTTTCCTCTTGTGGCTTGTCAGGCACGGATTTAAATTCTTGATCTTGTGGCTTATCAGACACGGATTCATTGTCATTTAGATCTTGTGGCTTATCAGGCATGAATTTAGAATCTTGAACTTGTGGTTCATCAGAAACTGATTCATTGTTGTCTTGAGCTTGTGACTTATCAGAAACGGATTCATTATTGTCTTGATCTTGCGATTTATCCAACACGCATTCATTGTTGTCTTGAGCTTGTGATCCTGGATTTTGAACTGGTTGATCAGCAAAGAGTTCTTCTTCACGTTTTACCATTTCATTCGATGAAATACGGGCTATCTTGGATGTGGGTGAAACAACCTCTTTTCGTTTACGTTTCTTTGGACCCACGTTGTTAGACAAGCGACCAGGCATTGCACTTATAGTGTTAATCTCAAAATCAGGTACTGTTGGAACCACATTTGGAACAGTAGCATCGATCATGTTAATCGCGTTATCTTCCATCTTTATATATGCCGTTGAGAAAACAAGACATGCTTATCATTGTTGTGTGCACGTTAATAATGTTGGCTTGTTGGAATCACAAACTGTTCCATGCGTACAAACGCATGACTTGGCAAACATTATACAAGGAACTTGAGCCAAAGGAATGGCGAGATCATTTAGTCGAGCAAAATGTCCATAAAAGCGGATGGATACAATGACATTAAAATGTTGTTTCCGTCATATTAGCGTTCTTCAACTTGTCCAGATATTGTTTAGTTTCTTTCATACAAATGTTCAAAATTTCCTCGGCATTCATATCTGAATTCCATTGCTGTAATGCTTCTGGCTGTTGATCGTACAATTTCAAGTCATAATCAATGTAATTGATCAAAATGTTAAACAATTGACTAGCCTTAACTGTTGGTTCCGTTTGTATACGAGCAAGCATGATTAATTTTTCTTGAATCTCTTTTTTGATTTGGTTTGACAGATGTGGAAATTTTTCAGAGAATTTAAAATCCCATAATAATTTGAAATGTTTCTTATAAAATGCATTAAAATAAATAACCATTTTGTTTATGGTGACTTCATGATTCTCTATCGACGACAACGTGGTCTTCAATTGCTTGTATTTTTGCTGAAAATCTTCTCGACGTGATTTCGGATCTTCTAAATCGGATTTCCGTTTCATCACTAAATATTTGATTTCGTTTTCAAAGTTTTTCCATTTCAATTCTTTGTCAGTCTTCAAATTAAAATTCTTAACCAAATTTTCGCATTGAATCTCTAAATTTTTTAATGGTAAAAATGTTTCGTCCATTTTAATCACAAATTGGTTGACAAAGTTCGTTTCATTCATCGGATATTCAATATTCAGTACTTTGAAAAGATCTTTCCATTCTTCTAATCTTTTCGTTTCAACTTGCTTCAAGTTTTGTTTGTATTTCTCGAGTTCCAAGTCTAATTTGGAAGACAACAACCGCTCGTCTTCTGTGATATCTTCCAACTGTTTCATCGTCAATCGATGATTTTTTATTTCCGAATTCAATTTCTTCTCGTAATCGGATTTCTGTTCTTGACAAATCTTCAAGTTGTCGACAGCCACAGAGTATTCCTTTAGTAAAGTCGTGTGTGATGTTTGATATTCGTTCAATTGCTCAGATAATTTCTTAATGTCGTGTTGATACTGATTCACCAAAATATTTGATTGTTCTTGATTCACTTGAACCTGGTAATTCAAATGTGACTGAAGATTGCTGTTTGAATCTTGAAATTGTTTCTCTAACAGTTCAATTTGCTGTCTCGATTCAGAGTCCTTTACGTCCAAAACGGCAATGACATCTCTGGCAAACGTGTCTTTATTATAAGTCAAGTTGAGACGGTCCAAAATCAATTTAGCTTGCTGCTCGACATCCGTCTTCACAGATTCATTGAGAAGACGTTCGAGCACGTTCGAAACGATTTTGCTGGCTCGTCTCACGCCAAGATGAAGATGGTCACTGAGTTCATTCAATGCGTTTCGGAAATGGTTGACGTGTTGTCTGATTTGGTAAGCAAAATTTTCTTGGTCCAATTCAATATTCAAGCCTTGTTCTTTATTAACTTCGATGAAATACTCTTTCAATATTTCAAAATTTTGTTCGAATAAAGATATTTGTTTCTTGTCATGATTCCAATTGGAAATCGCATGATCGACCCAGTCTTCTTCGAATATGTTCGGCAAACTCGCGAATCTTTTGACATCCACAAATGAATCGTGGTTGGTTGGTTGGTTGGGTTTTATGGCGCAAAGTCCAAAAGTGGACATGCTGCGCCAAGAGCAAGTTTTTGTTGCTTTAAATATTTATTTAATTATTTTATTATTTATTTTTTTTAAAAAACCCAAACAACATTTAAAATTTTAAAATACAAAAATCTGTGTATAAAATATTTTAAAATAAATTTTATAAAACAAGATATATGTACAATTTGAAAATTAAATCAAATAAAATGTATGAAACCTATTTCTCTTAGAAAAGCGAATAGGTTTTTATGGGGTGGATCCCCTATTAAATCAAATAAAGTTATAAAATCAGTATTAAAATAGTGTAAGCGTTGTTGGTTAAAAACATTACATGAAATTAAAATATGATATATAGTAAATGGTTCATCACACGCTTCACACCATGGATTTAGTTCATTTAAAAACAAATGTCTGTGTGTGAAACGTGTGTGTCCGATACGAAGGCGAGTTAATTTAACATCAGCACTTCGTAAAGGTAAAACTGATAATGAGGTGAGAGATGAGAAAATGGTATGAAGTTTGTTTCCGACCTGCAAGTCCCATGATTCCTCCCAAAGAGAATAAACAAATCTTTTTATACTATTTCTCACATCAGAGAGCGGAACAGATGGTAATATTGGTCTCGATGCAGCCTTTGCAGCTGCATCTGCTCTCTCATTTCCATTCAGACCTACGTGACTTGGTACCCAACAAAATATTATTTTGTATCCCTTGCCAGCAAGGGAATCCAATGCTCTGAAAATTCGTGACACAACAGGATGACAGGTGTAACTATTGCTTCTCAAAGTATCTATAATGCTCATGCTGTCAGTGTATATACAATGATCTTTATAATTATCTGTATTCACATGCTGAAGCGCGTGATAAATAGCTGTAGCTTCAGCAGTAAAGATGGAGCAGGACAAATGTAGGCTGTAACTAAAACTTGTATTATTGATAAAAACTCCACAGCCCACATGTCCTGCGGTTTTAGAACCATCTGTGAATACAGGTTTATAGCACTCGTACTGACAGCGATGATAAGAGAATAGTTGTTGAAAAACAATAGGTGTTGTGTCCGATTTTCTATATTGAGCAAAGGTTTTAATAAGCATATTTGTTGGGTTATACCAAGGCGGATGGGCAAATTGGTCAGCAGACTCAATCCGAATATCACATAGGTCTGTGAGCCACAGATGTAGTTTGGCTCGTGTGAGAAATGGTGGGATGCTCTTTGGGCGAGCATCATATAATCTCTTAAGAGAAGCGTTAGGAACCATGGTACGTATAGGATGATAAGGGGTTGACATTATCTTAGCATAATAATTGAGAGACTGCTGCATTCGTCTCAGGTCTAACGGTAGTTGATGACATATCACGTATAGACTCTGGACGGGTGATGTGCGGAATGCCCCAGAACATATCCTTAAAGCAGAGTGGTGAACTGTGTCCAGTTTTCGTAGAATAGAAGATCTAGCTGATCCATAAACAACACATCCGTAGTCAATGCGGGATAGAATCAAAGACTGGTAAATTCGGAGTAGTGATGTGCGATCCGCACCCCAAGATGTATTTGACAACACCTTGAGGATATTAAGCGACCGCTCACACTTCTTCCGCAAATGTAAAACATGCGGAAGAAAGGTTAGTTTCCGGTCAAAGATAATACCCAGAAATTTTATTTCATTGACTACTTGAATTGGAGTGTTGTTGATATAAATAATTGGATCATTATGAAGGCTAGTCTTTCGACAGAAGTGGACACAGCTACTCTTGCTAGGTGACAATGTATGGCCATTCTCAGCACACCATGCAGCAAGCTTGTTAACTGCTGTTTGCAGTTGTCTCTCAATTAATCGCATATTCGAACCCTGACATGATATTTGCAGGTCGTCAACATAAAGTGTACCATTTACTGATGGTGGTAATTGATGTAAGATGCTACTGATGAATAAGTTAAAAATGGTTACACTTAAAATGGAGCCTTGGGGAACACCCTCAGCTTGAATAAAAGTATTGGAAAATACAGTTCCAATACGAACTTTAAAAACACGGGAGCTTAAAAAATTCTGTAGGAATATCGGAAGATTACCCCGAAAGCCAAAATTATATAATGAACGGAGAATTCCATATCGCCATGTACGGTCGTATGCCTTCTCGATGTCAAAGAAAATGGAGACCAGATGATTCCTCCGCACAAAAGCGTTGCGGATTTGGGTCTCCAAATGTGTAACATTATCAAGAGTGGATCTTCCTTTACGGAAGCCACTCTGATTTATGTGTATGCATTTATTTTTTTCTAAGACATAAACGAGACGGGCGTTGACCATACGTTCGAGAGTCTTACAGAAGCAACTCGTCAGAGCAATTGGTCGATAATTTGAAGGATCTGAAGGATCTTTACCAGCCTTAAGAACCGGAATCACTATCGCTTCACTCCAAGCTGAAGGAAATTTCTTTTCATTCCAGATCCTATTGAACAAAAGTAATATGTTCAATAGGGAGTCTGGACTTAAATTTCGAAGCATTTGATAGCTGATTCCATCAGGTCCTGGGCTGGTATCATGGGCCTGTTTTAATGCTCTCTTCAATTCCAACATCCTAAATTCGCAGTTGTAAGGCAAGGCTTCACCATGGTTGAAACGAATTGGTGTTCGCTCAGCACGACTCTTAGTCCTTAAAAACGAAGGACTGTAAGAGTCGTTGCTTGAGACGCTAGCAAAAGTTTCACCAAGGGTATTAGCAATGTCTTTAGGAGAAGAGTATACAGCAGCTCCGGTTTTTAAAACAGGAATAGAAAAATCCTTATAAATCCCATTGGCTGCTTTCACTTTTCTCCACAACTGTTTACTGGATGTGGAAGATGTAATTGAAGAGACATAACGAGACCAAGATTCCTTCTGACTTCGACGACGAGCTCTGCGAGCTAGAGCTCTTGCTCTCTTGAAGGCGACAAGATTCTCCGTTGTGGGGTACCTCCTAAATAACCCCCATAACTTCCTTTGTTTTTTATGACTCTCTTGGCATTCTTTGTTCCACCAAGGTTTGCAACGCCTGGGTGTTATAAAGGAACTCTTAGGAATTGATGCATCAGCTGCATTCAATATTGCTTCGGTGACCTTATATATGGCATCATCAATATCATCGATCGTAACCATTTCGTTATCAACAACTGCCAATTGTGTAAATAACGTCCAATCTGCCCGACTGTACACGTAAGTAGGTAAGCGTTGTCTTACACTACTACCTCCAGTCTGGGAGATGACGAGAGGAAAATGATCGCTGTTGTAAAGATCATTTCCTACATTTAAATTTAACAATGGCAGAAGAGATGGTGAACAAATGGCCAGATCGAGAGAATGGAATGTTCTTGTGGGAATATGGAAATATGTTTTCTCGTCGGTATTAAGCAGACAGAGACTATTATCTGAAATAAACCGCTCTATCTGCCGACCGCGAGAATTAGTATCGTCATTTCCCCACATAGAACTATGGCCGTTAAAGTCACCTAACAACAGAAATGGTGTAGGCAGCTGATCTATTAATGCATCGAGTTCCTCTTGGCGGATGACATCATGTGGTGGTAAATATAAACTACAGACTGTAATTAAACATGAAGTGTGGATTTTCACAGCTACAGCCTGTAGAGTAGTATTCAATGGATGGATAGTGCTGGGGAAATTATTTGATGTTAAAATACAAACACCACCAGACACTGTACCATCATCACCACAGTCTCTTCTAAAGCATTTAAACCCTCGCATAGTAATTTTATTGAAAGACTTCAGGAATGTCTCCTGAAGTGCTACGCATGCAGGGTTGTAAGCTGATATCAGAGACTTGATGTCATCAAGATGTGATCGCAAACCATGGCAGTTCCAAGATACAAAGGAAGTTATTGTTTAGTTTTAAAAGCTCCTTTACTGGAGCTGGAAGGCGGGTCTTCTGTCATATCCTCGAACGATCCATCATCGTCCGAGGGAAATAGAGAAACCGCGTCAGTCTCCAGGCAAGAGAAAGCATTATGGGTGGAAACTGAAGATAATTTTGCTTTTTTTAATTTTAATGCTTTCTCCGCTTTTGATTTTGCAAAAGGAGCTTTTTTTGAAAATGTTGGAATTTTTTTAAATTTTGGCTTTTCAGATGTTTGGGGTAATTTTATTGGGGAAACAGAAAACGTTTCAGTTTGTGTGCTGCTCGATTTGGTGACTTTTCTGGCAGCAGTGGCATAACTAACTCCTGACTGAGGGGTGCGAGAAGTGACTAATCGTTTCGCCTCAGGATATGAGCATTTATGGTTAACCTTAACCGTGGCTATCTCCTTTTCCAGCAAATACTGAGGACAGCTTCGAGAATAGGAGGGATGGTCACCTTGACAGTTGACACATCTCTCCTTCGCTGTGCAGTTGGTGCTATCATGGCCTACCACCGCGCAGCGGGCGCAGGAGATTTTGCCTCTGCAAGCGTTTCTCGAGTGTCCAAAGCGCTGACATTGGAAACATCGCAAGGGATTTGGAATATATGGCCTAACGGGTAAGTTCATGTACGCAGCTTTTACATACTGCGGAAGGTCTGGCGTCGCAAAAGTCAGAACAAGGTGCTTAGTATCAGCCGACAATTCTTCAGTAATGATTTCACGAGCCGTGTCGTATAAATCGTCTGTCTTGTCCAACAACACCCCTCAGGGGGTTTACCTTCTTTAGGTAAACACGGGTGTCACAATCCCGAGGTACCCTAGTGATCTGTCCTCTTCTTTCATTTCCTCTCTCCTCTACTCTTCTGCTTTTTCTTCCTCTTCTCCCTCAGTGTGGTTGCCTCGCAAGAGGTTGAGGGCTCCCCTTGAGTAGCTTTCGCCGCTCTGTTGCTATTAGCTACTCTTGAGGACTAAATCACCCACGTGTTTGCCGTGCGTGGAGACCCGTGTCCCTGGAAAGGAGGGTCCTGGTAATTGAGGCCCCCAGAGACCAACACATTACTTTGGCCTCTGCTTCAGGTAAACGGGAGGTGTGTTGTGGTCCTCAGCACATCAATCGGCTTTATGGATCAAGCGATCGGTACATCTACTGGGTGACTCGTTAAGGGTGGAGGCCACTTCAGGGATGTACTGTGAGCGTATAGGACCTGGCTAGCACTGGTGCAGCTGGTCTGCATCCCCTTGTTGGACTCGGTGGTGGGTGGTGCCGTCAGGTCCCGAATTTTCCATTTTAAATATGGAAATGAATATTTCTATTCTCCCACGGGAGCATACTTTATCTTTACTAAATGCAAAGTTTTATGTAATCAAAAGGAAAGAGGGTACTTTTGATACAGTATCCCCTTTCCTCATTCAAAAAGCTATTGCAGGCACGATCGGTGATGTGAAGAGCATCAGAAAATTACGTTCTGGCGACCTAATGGTAGAAGTCGCATCACAAACACAAGCAACCTCGATTGCTAATATGAATATGCTAGCTACCCTTGAGGTGTCTGTCTCGCCTCATACAAACCTTAACTTTTCTCGTGGTGTGATATCCGCGAAGGATTTGCTTAACACGCCTACGGATGAGATACTAGAAAATCTTAAAGAGCAAAAGGTCTGCGCTGTAAAACGCATTACTGTCAGGAGAGATGATAAAGTTATTAACACTAAACATCTGATCCTGACATTTGCGACGCCAGACCTACCGCAGCATATTAATGCTGCGTATATGCATCTCTCCGTTAGGCCATTCATTCCAAATCCTTTGCGTTGTTTCCAGTGCCAGAGATTTGGTCACTCTAAAGCGGCATGCAGAGGCAAACTGACTTGCGCTCGCTGCGCAGCAGTTGGCCACGACAGTTCGTCCTGTACTGCAAAGGAGAGGTGTGTCAACTGTAAAGGTGACCACCCCTCCTACGCTAGAAGTTGTCCTATCTGGATACTGGAGAAGGAGATCACAACCACGAAAGTTAAAAATAACTGTTCATATCCTGAGGCGAGACGGGCTGTTACAGCTCGAACACCTCAAGTAGGAATCAGCTATGCGACTGTTGCTGCCAAGGTCACCAGATCGACTAGTACACAAACGGATGCTCTCTCACTCCCGATTGTTAAATTACCCCCTACATCTGTACAAAAGCCAAAATCAACATCCACATCGACTATTCGTAGAAAAGCTCCGATTGCTAAATCTAAAGCCGTAAAGGCTTTAAAACTAAAATCAGCAAAAGAGGGCATTGTTAGGCCCTCCATATCCACCCGTAAAGCCTTAAACCTGGAGGCTGACGCCGTATATCTGCATCCCTCGGACGAAGACCTATCACTCGAGGAGATGTCAGATGACATGCCTTCCAGCTCCGGGAAAGGAGCTTTTCAAACTCAACAATAACTTCCTTTGTTTCTTGGAACTGCCATGGTTTGCGTTCTCATCATGATGACATCAAGTCTATAATTTCAGCCTACAACCCCGCATGTGTTGCACTTCAGGAAACTTTCCTGAAGTCCAGCAATAACTTTTCCATGCGTGGGTTTAAAAGCTTTAGAAAAGACTGTGGTGACGATGGTGCAGTGTCTGGAGGTGTTTGCATATTAACATCCAACAACTATCCCAGCACTGCCCAACATTTAAATACTACACTACAGGCTGTAGCTGTGCGAATTCACACATCATGCTTGTTGACAGTCTGTAGTTTGTATTTGCCACCACACGATGTCATCCGCCAAGAGGAACTCGATGCATTAATAGATCAGCTGCCAACACCATTTCTGTTGTTAGGTGACTTTAACGGCCATAGTTCTTTGTGGGGAAGTGATGATACAAATTCTCGCGGTGGGCAGATAGAGCGGTTTATTTCAGATAATAGTCTCTGTCTGCTTAATACCGACGAGAAGACTTATTTCCATGTACCCACAAGAACGTTTCATTCTCTCGATCTGGCCATCTGTTCTCCATCTCTTCTGCCATTGTTAAATTTAAATGTAGGAAATGATCTGCATAACAGCGATCATTTTCCTCTCGTCATCTCCCAGACTGGAGGTAGTAGTGTAAGACAACGCTTACCTACTTACGTGTACAGTCGGGCAGATTGGACGTTATTTACACAATTGGCAGTTGTTGATAATAAAATGGTTATGATCGATGATATTGATAATGCCGTATCTAAAGTCACTGAAACAATTATAAATGCAGCTGATGCATCAATACCAAAGTGTTCCTCTATACCACACAGGCGTTGCAAACCTTGGTGGAATAATGAATGTCAAAACACCTATAAGAAACAGAGGAAGATATGGGGGCTCTTCAGAAGATACCCCACAACGGAGAATCTTATCGCCTATAAGAGAGCAAAAGCATTAGCTCGCAGAGCTCGTCGTCGAAGTCAGAAGGAATCTTGGTCCCGCTATGTATCATCAATAACTTCTTCCACATCCAGTAAACAGTTGTGGAGAAGAGTGAAAGCAGCCAATGGAATATATAGAGAATTTTCAATTCCTATTTTGAAATCCGGAGCTGCTATATACTCTTCTCCTAAGGACATCGCTAACGTCCTTGGTGAAACCTTTGCTAGCGTCTCAAGCAACGACTCTTATAGTCCTTCGTTCTTAAGGACAAAGAGTCGTGCTGAGCGAACACCAATTCGTTTCAACCATCGACAAGCTTTGCCTTACAACTGTGAATTTCGGATGTTGGAATTGAAGAGAGCATTACAGCAGGCCCATGATACTAGCCCAGGACCAGATGGAATCAGCTATCTAATGCTTCGCCATTTAAGTCCAGATTCCCTGTTGAACTTGCTGTTTTTGTTTAATAGGATCTGGACTGAAAACCAATTTCCATCACTTTGGAGCGAAGCAATAGTGATTCCGATCCTTAAGGCTGGTAAGGATCCTTCTGTTCCTTCAAGTTATCGACCAATAGCTCTGACGAGTTGCTTGTGTAAGACTCTCGAACGTATGGTCAACGCCCGTCTCATCTATGTCTTAGAAATCAAATAAATGTATTCCATATCAATCAGAGTGGCTTCCGTAAAGGAAGATCCACTCTTGATAATATTACTTACCTGGAAACCCAAATCCGCAACGCTTTTGTGCGGAGGAACCATCTGGTTTCCATTTTCTTTGACATAGAGAAGGCATATGACCGTACGTGGCGTTATGGAATTCTCCGTAGGATGTATGATTTTGGCTTTAGGGGTAATTTGCCAATATTTATAGAAAATTTTTTATGCTCCCGTGGTTTTAAAGTTCGTATTGGTTCTGTTATGTCCAATACTTTTATTCAAGCCGAGGGTGTACCCCAAGGCTCTATTTTAAGTGTCACACTTTTTAACCTTTACATCAGTTGCATTCTTCATCAAATTTCACCTCCTGTTTATGGCACGCTTTATGTTGATGACCTGCAAATATCATGTGAGGGTTCTAACATGCGTTTAATTGAGAGACAACTACAAACATCAGTTAATAAACTTGCTGCATGGTGTGCTGAGAATGGCCACACGCTGTCTCCTGGCAAGAGTAATTGTGTCCATTTCTGCAGGAAGACTAGCCTACATAATGATCCCACTATCTATATTAATAATACACCTATCCCTGTTGTCAACGAGATAAAGTTTCTGGGAATAATTTTTGACCGAAAGTTGAATTTTCTTCCGCATGTTCTTCATTTGCGGAAGAAGTGCGAGCGATCGCTTAATATCCTCAAGGTGCTTTCTAATACATCTTGGGGTGCTGATCGCACGGCACTACTTCGTGTCTACCAGTCATTAATTTTATCTCGTATTGACTATGGGTGTTCTGTGTATGGATCTGCTAGGTCTTCCGTTTTACGCAGATTGGATACAATACATCACTCTGCTTTGAGAATATGTTCAGGCGCATTCCGCACATCACCCGTCCAGAGTCTATATGCAATATGTCATCAACTGCCTTTAGACCTGAGACGAATGCAGCTGTCTCTCAGTTATTATGCAAAAATCATGTCTGACCCTCATCATCCATTACGTTCCATGCCTACTACACCTGCACTAATGAGGCTGTATGACGCTCGTGCATACAGCATTCCACCTTTTCTCACACGAACAAAATCTAATCTATTACTATCTGACCTATATGATGTCCGTTTCGACAAAACGGAGTATTTTTCTCATCCACCTTGGTATGATCCACAGATTAAAATCATAAATCCTTTTGCTCGTTTTAGAAAATCAGATACAGCAACTACTGTTTTCCAGCAGATGTATGCCTCACATCGCTGTCAGTACATCACGTACACACCAGTTTTCACAGATGGATCAAAATCCGCAGGACATGTTGGTTGTGCTGTAGTTATTGAGAACAAAACTCTGAGCTACAGCCTCCATCCATCCTGTTCCATCTTCTCTGCTGAAGCAACTGCTTTATATCAAGCTCTTCAGCAGATGAATACAAGTGATAGCTTTAAATACTGTGTTTACACTGACAGTTTGAGTGTGTTGGAAGCTTTGCGGAACAGTAGTTTTGATTGTCATCCTGCTGTGTCTAGAATTTTCCGAGCATTAGATTCCCTTGCTGGCAAGGGATATGAAATAATTTTCTGCTGGATCCCAAGTCATGTAGGTCTCGATGGCAATGAGAGGGCTGATGCAGCTGCTAAATCTGCATCCGGCCCATCTCTTCCATCCATTCCTTTGTTGGATGTGAGAAGGTGTGTTAAAAAATTTACTCAAGATCTTTGGCAGGAGTCTTGGAACATGCAGGTCAATAATAAATTGCGTGCCATATTTCCATTCATCACCTCATTAAAAGTTTTACCGATACGAAGTGCTGATGTAAGATTATCCCGCCTTCGTATCGGACACACACGTTTCACACATAGACATTTGTTTCTAAACGAATTAAATCCATGGTGTGAAACGTGTGATGAACCATTCACTGTTTATCATATTTTAATTTCATGTTCATATTTTAACCAATATCGTTTACACTTTTTTAATTGTGATATTTTAACCTTATTTGATTTGCTTGGGGAACCACCCCACAGGAACCTATTTGCCTTTTTGAGGGCAATAGGTTTTATACATTATATTTAATTTACTATTTTTTAAATTTTAAAAGTATATATATTTTGATTTTGCTTTTATGTGTGATTTGATTTTAATATATCTATACAATGATTTTTGATTTTTAAAATTTTAATGTTGCTTGGGTTTTTAAAATAAATTAATATATAAAATAAAATAATAAGAATAAATAAAAAAAATAAATAAAATAAAACATCTACTTTTAAACTTTATTCTTGGCGCAGCATGTCCGTTTTTGGACCTTGCGCCATTAAACCCAACCAACCAACCAACCTTCGAGCTGGCTGTGAAATTGAACTGGTAACTGAGACATGTGTTGTTCAATCATCTCGATTCGACTCGACATTTCAAGAAACTTTTGTTGTTCTGAAACGCTACGTCTCGCATCTTCCATGAAAAGTTTAAATTCTTGAAACCATTGATTTTCGAAGTAGGTTTGCTTGATCAGTTTCTCAAGCTCAGGTAAAAGAAAAGTAAGTTTGCTTTGCTCTTGCATATGCTCGATGGCTTGTTGAATTACATCTATTCTACTGTTCAAATCACAAGTATTGGCTAACGACGTGTTGATTTGTGGCTGACGTTGATCAATGGCTTGAATCATATCTTGACGCATAGAATTCAGTGCTTCTCTCAAAGAAGAATCCAATGATGAGTGTTGTTCATTCTCTTGAACTAATGAAAGTTTTTCATTTTCTCGAATAAGTTTTTCATACTTTGCTTTCTGATCGTCCAGACGTTTTTCCCATTTGGCTTTCTCTTCGGAAATCCGTTTTTCAAACAGTTCACTTTTCTCTTGTAAAAGACTTTCGTATTTTTCGTTCTGAATATCTTTCAAGCGCTCGTGATTTTGCACTTCATCCGAAATGGTCGATCTCCGAGGCGTTTCCACATCGCACAGTTTAAATAAAAAATCAAGAAAGCTATTGCTGTTACGATACAATAAAGAATGCTTGCGGACAAGTGGTTCGCTTAATGCGAACGCTTCGATCAAGTCAGATCTAATCTCTTTCTTCAAGGAATAGATGTAACTGAAATTGCAGAATTCATCTGAGTCATGTTGGACAATGGCTCGGACAAGTGCTTTGAAGGCCATCTTGTTTCATTGTTAACTAAAATGTCATGGACTTGAACCAAGTCCGTATAAATAAACTTGTATTTTTCCGACGTGTGTGCAAGAAGCCAGCCAAGAACTTGTTCGAGTTCAGAAATCTTACGATTTTGCAAATACCAAACAAGACCAAACGTGGACCAAGTATTAGCGTCTTTGTAAAGCGGCAACCAAGCACGACATTTCGCATCTGAATAGCGTGGCGGATTGAAATGACAAGCGATTCTGTTCGTATCTTTATAACATTCAGAAGTAAAGGACACAATCATCGGAGAAACGTAGTCTACAGTCTCCACGTAATAATCATGATCAGTTGATCTGTAAATGCTGTAAGCGATGCCAACTGGTTTCTGATCCGTTAGAAAGATTTCGCACGTGTAAAAGTCTGATGGTGGATGATGACCTGGTAATTTGTGTCGTTCAGATCTCATCAAGCAATTGTGAACGTGTTGTCCAAGCGAAGCTGAAACTTGTTGTTTCAAGAACATGTAAACTCGTGAATGAGTGAGAGCCTCGGCTATTCCAAACCACGTGTTAAAACGTTTCGGATCTGAAATATTCCGTTTAAAGTAGCGCAACCAAGAAATTTCTTTCAAGTTTAATGGTTCGTTGATATTACTAGCCCAGTATCGCAGAGCTTGAAAAGCTGGACTTCTTCGATTTTTGTTCCAAATGGATCTGTATGGATTGACAGAGGATATCACGTATAGAACCGAGCTGGAGAACGTTTCCAATTTGATACTACCAGCTGGAAACAAGGCTTTCAACAACGTGCGAATTGAAGAGTTTTTGACGTATATGGATTTTTCATCATATACACCAGAAACGCGGTATGTGAGCGACGAAGGATTCAATTTGACGTAAGGATAACGTTGAAGAAGAACAATGATCGCATCGTCCGGTAAGGATAAATCCGTTTCTGATGCCGCATACTTGAGAACAATAACGGGTTTAATGAATCTTACAGCCAGCAAATAATTTCGACGATCAATTTCTTGGCCGAATACTTGAATGAATTTACTAAAGTCGATATTGTGTTTTATCATTGGCAGGAGAAGATCAGGAGTACAAACAGGACTGTAAAGAGCCATGTGCTTGCTTCTACACTTGATCCGGAAATAAAATCAATACCAAATAGAACGAAGCTTATATAATATGAAAATAGTATTTTTAAAAGGAATGAAAAAAAATAAAAAATAAAAAGAATGAAAAAAATATTTTTTTTATTTTCATTCTTTTTTTTATTTTTAATCTTGTGTATCTCACTTATTACATTAGAACGTTAAATGTCTCGAAAACCAATTCCAAATATTTCCGTACAAATTTTCCCATGTTTTCATCTAATCCACAAACTTGACACCTTTCTTTCAATTCTTCCGACTTGTTGTGATGTCGTTCTTTATCCATTTCTTCTTTTGATATTCTGTCGGACATTTGAGATTTCTGTACTGTTTTTAATTCTGGTTGTTGTGCCATTTGGAAAATCAATTGAGCGATTGGTTCACCTTGTTTAAATCTAGCTTCGCTTGCACCAAAATTTCTCAACATTACTTTAATAGTTCCTCGATAATCTGGATCGATGACACCAGCCAAAGTCATTACATTGTCGTTCATTACGATTCCTGACTTGCTTTCGATTTTACCATACAGTGTAAATTGCGAACAAGTGCCGAGTTCAATGGCGACACCAGTGTCCACCAGCACAGTTGTATTTGCTGGCACGATAACCTCTTCTGGTGTGAAAAGATCGTATCCTATGGACGAATTCACCAGTCGTTGTGGAACCTTAGCGTTTTGATGACACAACTTGACCAACATCCTTTATTTTACACATCTTTCAAATCACATTTGTATTCGACTAGATTCCGCCAGTTCTGTTCGATCGCTTGTTTCGATTCCCACGTCTTGGCAGCTTGTCTAGCAACGCCCAGGCTCCACCAATAATTTATCCAAGTTCTTCCAAATCGAACAATTAGTAAGACACGATACACGAAAAACACGACGTGCAAAATGATGAGCACGAGTACAATGGCATAAAGAGCTACGAAAACTTTCTTGTAAACACTATTCAATGGTAATAGACACACAAACTTGCCAGTGGTCTTATCTCCACCGGACATGTAATCGAAAAAACAAGATCCAGTCTCAGGAAAAGCTTTTGAAATGGCATTCCATCCGTATTTCGATAAAATTCGATTAAAGAATAAATCCATTAGAATTATGTTCATAATTAAGTGAACAGCGTAATAACATTCGAGAGCCCATGTTTTCCAAAACAAGTAATGTCCTTTGGAAGCTTGCACTACTTTCAAGACTCGATCAACGTCTTTGTCTGTCAGTTCTTCAAGATACCAGCCAAAGAGTCGTGTCCAAATTCTATACGGAATGTAAAAGCTGATGGCTAACAACAATAGCGAAATGGAAATCCATTGATAATAATCATGGTACAAAATCTCTTTACCTTGGTTATTATTCATTGTCATGGTTCCATTGAGAAAGCATTGAATCTCTATGTATCTGTCAGAAATTCCAGCTTTCATGGAATGACAAATAATATTTTCTCCAAAAAATTGTCGAGCAACACTGAGTCCAAAACAAAAGAGTAACACATTTCTCACGTGAATTTGATGAACATCAACGAGCAAACTATGGCGAACTTTGCTTCCCTTGAATTTGATTAGCTGGACAAGTGGCAACATCCTTTATCTTTGGAGACAATTCTTCTGAAATGTTCTTTATCTGAAACAGAATTTATAGTCAAGTTTGCGCTCTAATTATTTTTCGGGACATGCGCAAAGTGTCTAATGCAATTGCGCATGCGTCGATTAGCATATATAAGTCAGCACGTTTCTCCGCCAGAATCATTCTGCCAAAATGCCTTACGATCAACGTATTGTTGAGCTTTGAATGAAATTATCGAGCGTCAAACTGTAATTGACGAAAATCGGAATGAAATTTTCAGAAGTTTAAGTGTTATTCAAATTATGATTGCCACTCATAATTCAATTAGACGTCCAAGACTTCGACGCTTGACAACACAAAGACAGACTAGACGCCATAGTTGTTCGAACGGACGGACGTTGTATAACAACAAGAAGAACGAAAGCATGATTAAGAGTCGATACATTTCTTTAATCTTTTTTATTGTGTTGGTTGCCACAGTCTTGAATCTCTTTCACATGCCATCAGTGCACGTGTTCAGAAAAGGAATCAAAACGTCTGTGCATTGTTCAATTCATGGATTCGAATGTGACCATTGCGATTGTGAAAAACTTTGCGGATTCGTTTCGCATCAAGTGCTGGACGGAGATCGAGTGTACGTGTTGGATCGAATTTTGTCTCCTGGATCCTATTGCTTGCCAAAAGGCGTCGGTGAATGTGATCAGAACACGTCTTTCGAATTCTTGTCTTTGGCCGGATGGTCATGTATCCCACATAACGTATCGTGGATAAAGAAGCCTTGTCACAATTCAGACGCTGTTGACAACAGACTCAATGTTTTATGGGACAAAATGAAAAATATTCGTGCTGAAATTCCAGATGTTTATGAGAAAATGGACGATGGCACGTTGAGATATGATTGTCGCTGTGGATCTTTGGACTTGTTTGGTAATCGAATGGTCAATGCATTGCCATTTACGTGTGTTTCTGATTATTGTCTGTCGGACATTGTTAATCCTTTGTCTTTCATGGGCTGGAATGGATCTCGATGCGTGTGTGGTCCATACGAACATGAAAATGAGGGTGATCCGACATCGAGATGTGTAGAAAGCAAAACGAAATGGTCGAATGACGAACTCATTGGTCGAATCGAATGTAGAACACCAAGTAATGAACGGGGAATCCTTTATTGTCCGAACAGAACGTTGACGTTTACGACGAACATGATTTGGACGAACAGCACGTCCGAGTATTTAGACAAGATATTAAGCAAGGGCTAATGGCTGACAGTATCAAGCTTTTCAAACGCAAGACCCGTTGGTTTGATTTCATACGGCAACCTAGAAATGTTGGTGCCTTAGCTTTCGAATTCAGAAACGATGGAAAACCATCAGCATGTGCTGCGATGAGCCAAAAGTATTGGTTTTATTACAAAATACGTCCATTCAAAAATGATGCGGAGAAATACGAAACGATGCTTAAACTGAAGAATGCTTTGTTGCAGATGAAATTGAAAAAAGTTCTAATTGTTGGTGAAAAAACACAAGAATATTGGGACTGGTTTTATGAACAACCATCGGATACTTGGATACGATTGAAATTGGTACCAGAATATGAAGACTTAGAATGTGCGTATTGCCATCGAGAAGATTGTGCATTTGCATGGACCCGAGAAGCATTGTCAAGAAAAATTTAAAAAAATTATTTTAAAAATATAATATATTTCATATATAAAAAAATATTTTATATTTTTAAAAATTTTTTTCCTTGACATATAAAGAGACGCTTTATGTTGCTCAGCTCATTCTCCGTCTTTCTGAAGATCCCAAGTGTTTTTTTTCTTCTGAAGCTTGTGTGTCTTTCGAAGTTCAACACTTGGTGGCCGTTTTAAGAAACAAGGTAACATGTCCTTCATTGCCAAGAAAATCAATTCAGTTGATGAAGCTCCAGCAGAAGATGCGTACATTCTTTGCAGTTTGAAAGGTGGTCTTTACCAAGTAGCCAAACAAGACTTTCAAAAATTCTCCAACATTTGGATTAGTTATTCGAAAAAGCCACAGTTGGCCATGGATCTTGCATCTACACCGTGTCACGCTATTGTCTTTGATTTCGATTGCAAAGGATCTAATCGTCCTGAAAAATATTACGAAGAGATTGAAACAATGTTAAAAATTCTTTTGTTACCAAGTGTTCCACATTTTACGTACTTGATTACAACCAGAAAAAATAGTCAAGGCATTCACGTTCATCTTCCCGAGTTTCTGATCGCGTACGATGATTACGTTTTGCTTTGTCAAAGAATTCAAGCTTCCTTGCATTTAAAAGGTTTTCATCTAGACATTGTGACTAATTTCATGTTGGCTATGGCTGGCAAGGAATCAGAAGATCCGTATACGCCTCAATATTTTGGTTACGTTGACGAATGCAATAGCTACAGAATAACTTGTCCTGGAAATTGGAAAAGTCAAGTGGAGATTCTAAGAAAAAAATTTCATCGGCTCAAGTTCAACAGCAATTCATTGTTTCGCAAGATGTTGTTTCTGAACAGCAATCCCACGTCTACTTTGGCATTGCTCATGATGCCTGTTGTGATCGTTTTTCAACCTGTTTGGCGTTGTAGTTATCCAACCAGTATTACCAATTCACCAAACTCATCAGACGAACACGAAGACGTGGCCACATTCACGATGGCGTTTGAAGAACAAAAGAAAGGTTATGTTATCAAAGGAAAAAAACTTTCGTTCAATGGACAACATTTTCTCAAGACGTTCTACTATTTTCGATTCAGCACGCTGGCCATCGAAAACGTCGAAACGAATAATCAAGGTCTCAAGACGTGGTACGAACGATCATCACGATCGCAAAATTCTTTTGATGAACATCCGATTTTTGCCAAGATCAACCATCTCTTACGACTGGACAATACGAATTTCATTCAAGAGACAAATCCTTTGAAAACGATCATGCAGTACAATCACGGATATTATTTTCTGCCCGTATTTTATTCTTTGATCAAACATTTGGATATTAAAATTGTATTGCTTGTTAATTTCTAGAAAGCCTTTTTAGACGAAGAGTTTGTACCGTTACTGGAGATATTAGAAAATCTTAATGATGAATTCGTCAAGGAAACGATCACGGACTTGACCATCAACACCAATTTTTACTGTGGTAATAATTTGTACCCGGAACCCAAAGACTTTCGCCACAAGTTGGAAATTGTCGTCAAGGAATCGAAAAATGCCATCATGAGCGTGACTACAATTCCACAAATGGTTCAACTGATTCGCAAAATTCAAGAAAGAAATTTTCCGATTAAAGTGCTCAAGCAAACCAATACACTGAAGAAAGCGAGTTCGTACGTGTGGAACGCGTTGACTGAATCATGGCAAGAAATGACTTCTGATAAAGAAAGAGCCGACCACATTCAAAATCTTTGGTTCGCCATCAAGTCGTTCTTGATCGAATATTGGGGAAAAGGTGGTCTCGGTGAACTAGATTCGGATCTCGTGGAAAAATTTAATGTGTCGAGCGTCGTGGCCGGCTTAGCCAGTGATTCTGTCATGGAAATCAAAAGTATAGTCATGGATCGACACAAATGGTTCCTGAGAATGGAAAACGGATCTTTGCTCGATTTAATGACTGGTCATGTGGGAGGAACGGTTCCAAAATTTCACATGTCGTATCGTAAATTCGATGTTCGAATTCCGAGGAACGACATGGTAGAGTACATGAAAGAAAATTCTCCGTTGTGTAAATTTTACTCGTATTTAATGACCAAACAATTTTTTAACCGTTACCTGAAAGAACTCTTGTTGGTTGGTTGGATGGGTTTTCTGGCGCAAGGTCCAAAAAGGACAAGCTGCGCCAAGTCTATGATTATTGTTTTATTTCATTTTATTTATTTATTTTTTCCTTCAAAAAAAAACCCAAGCAACAATAAAATTTTAAAAAACAAAAATCAGTGTAAATATAATTTTAAAATCTATTTATAATATTGAATAAAATGATGTGAATTAAATAAAATTATGATAAGAATTAAATAAAATTTAAGAAACCTATAGCTCTCAAAAATGCAAATAGGTTTCTATAGGGTGGATCCCCCAATAAATCAAATAAAGTTAAAATGTCAGTTTTAAAATAGTGTAAACGTAAATGGTTAAAATCTTGACATGAGATTAAAATATGATACACTGTGTAAGGTTCATCACACGTTTCGCACCATGGATTCAACTCATTCAGAAATAAATGCCTGTGTGTGAAACGTGTGTGACCAATACGAAGGCGAGTCAAACGGACATCAGCACTTCGTAAAGGTAAAATTGATAATGGAGTGATAGATGGAAATAAGGCATGAAGTTTGTTATTGACCTGCAGGTTCCATGATTCCTCACATAAAGAATATATTAGTTTTTTGACATTCTTCCTCACATCAGATAAGGGAACACATGGCAGAAGTAGTTCAGATGCAGCTTTAGCCGCTGCATCAGCTCTTTCATTACCATCAAGACCCACATGACCAGGGATCCAACAGAACAATATATCATAACCCTCGCCAGCAAGGGAATCCAATTCTTTGAAAATCCTAGATACAACTGGATGACATTGATAATTACCATTTCTCAACGCTTCTAAAACACTTAAGCTGTCTGTGTACACACAAAATTTTAAAGAATTACTTTTATTCACGTGCTGAAGAGCATAATAAATTGCAGTTGCTTCAGCAGTGAAGATGGAGCAGGGACTAGGAAGGCTGTAGCTAAGAATATTATTTTCAGAGACTACAGCACAACCCACATGTCCTGCATTCTTAGAACCATCAGTAAATATTGGTGTGTACGTAGTATACTGACAGCGATGTGATAAGTAAAGCTGTTGAAAAACGGTAATGGTTGTATCTGATTTTCTAAATTTATAAAAGGGATTAATTATATTGATATGTGGATCATACCAAGGTGGTTTAAATAAAAAGTCCGTTTTAACAAAAAGGACGTCATGTAGGTCAGATAGATTGAGAAAATATTTACATCTTGTGAGAAAAAGTGGGATGCTATAACTACGAGCATCATATAATCTTTTAAGTGTAGGAATGGGAACCATAGAACGTAAAGGGTGATGCGCATCAGACATGATTTTACAATAGTAATTGAGAGACAGCTGCATACGTCGCAGGTCTAAAGGCAATTGTTGGCAGATTGCATATAGAATCTGGACGGGTGATGTGCGGAATGCGCCTGAACATATTCTCAAAGCAGAATGATGTACAGTGTCCAGTCTGCGTATAACAGAAGATCTAGCTGATCCGTAAACGACACAGCCGTAGTCAAGCCGAGATAAAATGAGTGATTGGTAAACTCGCAGGAGTGACGTGCGATCAGCACCCCAAGATGTGTTTGAAAGCACCTTGAGGATATTAAGCGATCGCTCGCACTTCTTCCGCAGATGTAATACATGCGGAAGAAAAGTTAATTTACGATCAAATATCACTCCAAGGAATTTTACCTGATTGACTACTGGTATAGGCGTGTTATTAATTCGAATAACCGGATCATTAGGAAGGCTAGTCTTTCTGCAGAAATGGACACAGCTGCTTTTACTTGGAGATAGTGTATGGCTATTCTCAGGACACCATGCAGCTAAGTTATTAACAGATGTTTGTAGTTGTCTCTCAATTACACGCATGTTTGACCCTTCACAGGAAATTTGCAGGTCATCAACATATAGGGTTCCATGCACAGAAGATGAAAATTGATGAAGTATGCAACTTATATGAAAGTTAAAAAGCGTGACACTTAAAATACTTCCCTGAGAAACACCTTCAGGTTGGTTAAAAGTATTGGAAAAGGTTGTACCAATACGAACTTTAAATCCACGGGAGCATAAAAAGTTTTGGATAAATATCGGCAAATTACCCCGAAAGCCAAAATCATACATTCTACGGAGAATTCCATAACGCCACGTACGGTCATATGCCTTCTCTATATGAAAGAAAATGGAAACGTGATGATTCCTTCGCACAAAGGCGTTTCGTATCTGCGTTTCCAAATAAGTGATATTACCAAGAGTGGATCTCCCTTTGCGGAATCCACTCTGGTTGATATGAATCATTTATTTTTTTCTAAGATATATACGAGACGGGCGTTGACCATACGTTCGAGAGTCTTACACAAGCAACTCGCAGAGCTATTGGTCGATAATTCAGAGGATCTGAAGGATCTTTGCCAGTTTTCAGGACCGGAATCACAATTGCTTCTCTCTAAGGAGATGGAAATTCATTTTCAGTCCATAACCTATTAAATAATAAAAGTAGATTCAACAAGGAATCTGGACTTAAATGTTGAAGCATTTTTATAGCTAATTCCATCTGGTCCGGGACTGGTGTTATTGGTCTGCTCTAAAGCTTTCTTCACTTCGAGCATCTTAAATTCGCAGTTATAAGTTAAAGTTTTCCTATGGTGAAAACGAATTGGTGTTCGCTCAGCATGACCCTTTATCCTCAAAAACGAAGGACTATAAGAGTGAGAGCTTGACACATTAGCAAAAGTTTCACCAAGGGTATTAGCGATGTCCTGAGGAAAAGTGTACAAAGCCGCCATGGATTTTAAAATGGGAATAGAGAACTCCTGATAAATTCCATTAGCCGCTTTCACTTTCCTCCATAACTGTTTACTAGATGTTGAAGATGTTATTGAAGAGATATAGCTAGACCAAGAATCCTCCTGACTACGTCGACGGGCTCTGCGAGCTAATGCTTTTGCTCTCTTAAAGGCAATTAGATTCTTCGTGGTGGGGTACCTCCGAAATATCCCCCATAACCTCCGTTGTTTCTTATAAGTGTTTCGACACTCAATATTCCACCATGGTTTACAACGCCTGTGTGGTAAAGAGGAACTTTTTGGTATGGTTGGTTGGGTTTCATGGCGCAAGGTCCAAAAACGGACATGCTGCGCCAAGAATACAGTTTTGGAAAAATATTTTTATTTATTTTTTTCCATATATATATATATATATATATATATATATATATATATATATATATATATATATATATTTAAACCCAAGCAACATTAAAATATTAAAACACAAAAACCAGTGTATAAGTTTTCTTAAAATATATAAATTAAATAAATTAATCAAATACATATAAAACCTTAAAATGTATAAATATAAATCATATAAAATTTAAAAAACCTATTGCTCTCAAATAAGCAAATAGGTTTTTGTGGGAGTGGCTCCCCCAGCAAATCAAATAGAGTTAAAAGGTTTGTTTTGAAAAATTTAAAACGGTAAACGTTAAAATTAGAACATGAGATTAAAATATGATAAACAGTAAATGGTTCATCGCACGCCTCACACCATGAATTTAAATCACTTAAAAACAAATGTTTGTGTGTGAAACGTGTGTGTCCGATACGAAGGCGAGTTAATCTAACATCAGCACTTCGTAACGGTAAAACTGATAATGAGGTGAGGGATGGGTAAATGGTATGTAATTTGTTGACGACCTGTAAGTTCCATGATTCCTGCCAAAGACCATATATAAAACTTTTTATAGCCTTTCTCACATCTGAGAGAGAAACCGATGTTAATATTGGATCTGATGCAGCCTTTGCAGCTGCATCTGCTCTCTCATTTCCTTCAAGACCCATGTGGCTTGGTATCCAACAAAATACAATATCTTTTCCCTTGCCAGCAAGGGAATCCAATGTTTTAAAAATTCTCGACACAACAGGATGACAGATAACACTATTGTTTTTCAAGGCTTCAATAATACTCATGCTGTCAGTATATATACAATATTGATGATAGTCGTCTGTATTCACATGCTGAAGCGCGTAGTAAATGGCGGTTGCTTCAGCAGTAAAGATGGAGCAGGATGGATGTGGGCTGTAATTAAAATCTGTATAATTGGTAAAAATTCCACAGCCCACATGTCCTGCTGTTTTAGAACCATCTGTGAATACAGGTTTATATGATTGATACTGACAGCGATGAGAATAGTACAGCTGCTGAAAAACAATAGGTGTTGTGTCGGATTTTTTGAGCTGAGCAAAGGTATTTATAAAGCTATTTCCCCTCAGGGGGTTTACCTACTTTAGGTAAATACGGGTGTCACAATCCCGAGGTACCCTAGTGATCTGTCCTCTTCTTTTTTTTCTTCTCTGCTCTACTCTTCTGCTTTTTCTTCCTCTTCTCCCTCAGTGTGGTTGCCTCGTAAGAGGTTGAGGGCTCCCTTTGAGTAGCTTTCGCCGCTCTGTTGCTATTAGCTACTCTTGGGGACTAAATCACCCACGTGTTTGCCGTGCGTGGAGACCCGTGTCCCTGGAAAAGAGGGTCCTGGTAATTGAGGCCCCCAGAGACCAACACATTACTTTGGCCTCTGCTTCAGGTAAACGGGAGGTGTGTTGTGGTCCTCAGCACATCAATCGGCTTTATGGATCAAGCGATCGGTACATCTACTGGGTGACTCGTTAAGGGTGGAGGCCACTTCAGGGATGTACTGTGAGCGTATAGGACCTGGCTAGCACTGGTGCAGCTGGTCTGCATCCCCTTGTTGGACTCGGTGGTGGGTGGTGCGGTCAGGTCCCGAAATTTTATAAATTCTATATGGAGAATACTGCTTTTTCTTATCTCCCACGGGAGCAAATTTTGAATAAAATTAATGCTAAATTTTTCATTATTAAAAGGAAAGAGAGCAACTTTTCAACTGTATCTCCTTTCCTAATATCAAAAGGAATATCGGGAGTTGTTGGAGAGGTGAAAAATATCCAAAAAATGCGCTCTGGTGATTTACTAGTGGAGGTTGCCTCAAATAATCAAGCAGCTATAATTGCAAACATGCAATATATAGCTAATTTGGAAGTGACTGTTATGCCTCATGGTAATCTTAATTTCTCACGTGGCGTCATCTCAGCTAGGGATTTGTTAAACACGCCGACGGCTGAGATTCTAGAAAATATGCAAGATCAGAAGGTCTGTGGCGTTAAACGCATTCTAGTCAGAAGAGATGACAAGTTTATTGAAACTAAACATCTCATTCTGACTTTTGCGACCCCAGACCTTCCGCAGTATGTCAAAGCTGCATATATGAATCTACCCGTCAGGCCGTACATTCCAAATCCACTGAGATGTTTTCAGTGCCAGCGATTTGGACATTCGAAGACAGCTTGCAGGGGAAAACTCACCTGCGCTCGATGCGCGGTGATTGGCCACGACAGTTCAACCTGTACAGCGAAGGAGAGGTGTGTCAACTGTAATGGTGATCACCCCTCCTACTCTCGAAATTGTCCACACTGGATACTAGAAAAAGAAATCGCCACTGTTAAGATTAACCAAAAGATATCATATCCGGAGGCAAGAAAACTAGTCACTTCACGAACACCACAAGCTGGACTTAGTTATGCAACCGCCGCTAGGAAAATTTGTAAATCCATTAGCACACAGACGGATTCTGTTATAACCTCTTCAACATTACCCCAAAATTATATAAAGAAATCTAAAACCTCCGCTTCTAATATTACCAAGAAAAAAGCTCCTTTGGCGAAATCAAAAGCCAGTAAGGCATATAAACCAAAATCATCAAGGGAGGGTTCCTCTAGACCCTCCATATCCACCCGTAAAGCCATGTCCCTGGAGGCTGATGCGGTTTGTTTACATCCCTCGGACGAGGATTTATCGCTCGAGGAGATGTCAGATGACATGCCTTCCAGCTCCGGGAAAGGAGCTTTTCAATTTGAACAATAACTTCCTTTGTTTCTTGGAACTGCCATGGTTTGCGTTCTCATCATGATGACATCAAGTCTATAATTTCAGCCTACAACCCCGCGTGTGTTGCACTTCAGGAAACATTCCTGAAGTCCAGCAATAACTTTTCCATGCGTGGGTTTAAAAGCTATAGAAAAGACTGTGGTGATGATGGCTTAGTGTCTGGAGGTGTATGTATATTAACATCTAATACTTTTCCCAGCACTGTCCATCCATTGAATACTACGCTACAGGCTGTTGCAGTAAGAATTCATACTTCATGCTTATTAACAGTCTGTAGTTTATATTTACCACCACATGATGTCATCCGCCAAGAGGAACTCGATGCATTAATAGATCAGCTGCCAACACCATTTCTGCTGTTAGGTGACTTTAACGGCCATAATTCTTTGTGGGGAAGTGATGATACAAATTCTCGCGGTAGGCAGATAGAGCGGTTTATTTCAGACAATAGTCTCTGTCTGCTTAATACCGACGAGAAGACATATTTCCATCTACCCACAAGAACATTTCATTCTCTCGATCTAGCCATTAGTTCTCCCTCACTTCTGCCATTGTTAAATTTAAATGTAGGAAATGATCTGCATAATAGCGATCATTTTCCTCTCGTCATCTCCCAGACTGGAGGTAGTAGTGTAGAACAACGTCTACCTACTTACGTGTACAGTCGGGCAGATTGGACGTTATTTACACAATTGGCAGTTATTGTTAACGAAATGGTTATGATCGAAAATATTGATGAAGCCGTATATAAAGTCACCGAAACAATTGTTAATGCAGCTGACGCATCAATACCTAAGAGTTCCCCTATACCACACAGGCGTTGCAAACCTTGGTGGAATGATGAATGTCAAAAAACCTATAAGAAACAGAGGAAGTTATGGGGGTTATTTCGGAGGTACCCCACAACGGAGAATCTTATCGCCTTTAAGAGAGCAAAAGCTTTAGCTCGCAGAACTCGTCGCCGAAGTCAGAAGGAATCCTGGTCTCGCTATCCCCTCAGGGGGTTTACCTTCTTAAGGTAAACACGGGTGTCACAATCCCGAGGTACCCTAGTGATCTGTCCTCTTCTTTCTCTTCTTCTCTCCTCTACTCTTCTGCTTTTTCTTCCTCTTCTCCCTCAGTGTGGTTGCCTCGCAAGAGGTTGAGGGTTCCCCTTGAGTAGCTTTCGCCGCTCTGTTGCTATTAGCTTCTCTTGGGGACTAAATCACCCACGTGTTTGCCGTGCGTGGAGACCCGTGTCCCTGGAAAGGAGGATCCTGGTAATTGAGGCCTCCAGAGACCAACACATTGCTTTGGCCTCTGCTTCAGGTAAACGGGAGGTGTGTTGTGGTCCTCAGCACATCAATCGGCTTTATGGATCAAGCGATCGGTACATCTACTGGGTGACTCGTTAAGGGTGGAGGCCACTTCAGGGATGTACTGTGAGCGTATAGGACACTGGCTAGCACTGGTGCAGCTGGTCTGCATCCCCTTGTTGGACTCGGTGGTGGGTGGTGCCGTCAGGTCCCGAATTTTCCATCTCTATCATGGAAACATTATTCTCTTCTCTCCCACGGGAGCATACATTGAAAAATTTAAAAGCCAAATTTTATATTGTGAAGCGGAAGGAGGGTACATTTGATAATGTATCCCCTTTCCTAATCCAAAAAGGTATTAGTGGCAATATCGGCGAAGTGAAGAGCATCCGGAAACTTCGTTCTGGTGATTTGATGGTAGAAGTTGCTTTAGATGCACAAGCAACTCTGATTGCTAACATGAATACGCTAGCTAACCTTGAGGTGTCTGTCTCTCCTCACTTGAATCTGAACTTTTCACGTGGTGTGGTATCCGCCAAGGATTTGCTAAATACGCCAACGGACGAGATCTTAGAAAATCTCATAGATCAAAAGGTCTGTGCTGTAAAACGCATCACTATCAGACGAGATGGGCAGTTTATTAATACTAAACATCTCGTACTGACATTTGCGACGCCAGACCTACCGCAGCATATTAAAGCTGCGTATATGCATCTATCCGTTAGGCCGTTCATTCCAAATCCTTTGCGTTGTTTCCAGTGCCAGAGATTTGGACACTCCAAAGCGGCTTGCCGGGGCAAACTGACTTGCGCTCGCTGCGCAGCAGTTGGCCACGACAGCTCGTCTTGTACTGCAAAGGAGAGGTGTGTCAACTGTAAAGGTGACCACCCCTCCTACGCTAGAAGTTGTCCTATCTGGATACTGGAAAAAGAGATCACAACCACTAAAGTTAAAAGTAATTGTTCATACCCTGAGGCAAGACGTGCTGTCACAGCACGTACACCTCAAGCAGGAGTTAGCTATGCATCTGTCGCCGCCAAGGTCACCAGAACAGCTGGTACACAAACCGATGCTCTTTCACTTCCACTAGTCAAATTACCCCTTACATCTGATAAAAGCCAAAAATCAACCTCTACAAATATTCAACGTAGAAAAGCTCCGATGGCTAAGTCTAAAGCCATGAAGGCCTTAAAATTAAAATCTGCAAAAGAGGGCAAAATTAGGCCCTCTATATCCACCCGTAAAGCCTTAAACCTGGAGGCTGATGCTGTTTCCTTACATCCCTCGGACGAAGATTTATCGCTCGAGGAGATGTCGGATGACATGCCTTCCAGCTCCGGGAAAGGAGCTTTTCAAATTGAACAATAACTTCCTTTGTTTCTTGGAACTGCCATGGTTTGCGTTCTCATCATGATGACATCAAGTCCATAATTTCAGCCTACAACCCCGCATGTGTTGCACTTCAGGAAACATTCCTGAAGTCCAGCAATAACATTTCCATGCGTGGGTTTAGAAGCTTTAGAAAAGACTGTGGTGACGATGGTGCAGTGTCTGGAGGTGTTTGTATATTAACATCTAATACTTTTCCCAGCACTGCCCATCCATTGAATACTACTCTACAGGCTGTTGCTGTGAGAATTCACACATCATGTTTGTTGACAGTCTGTAGTTTGTATTTGCCACCACACGATGTCATCCGCCAAGAGGAACTTGATGCATTAATAGATCAGCTGCCAACACCATTTCTGTTGTTAGGTGACTTTAACGGCCATAGTTCTTTGTGGGGAAATGATGATACTAATTCTCGCGGTCGGCAGATAGAGCGTTTTATTTCAGATAATAGTCTCTGTCTGCTGAATACCGACGAGAATACATATTTCCATGTACCCACAAGAACGTTTCATTCTCTCGATCTAGCCATCTGTTCTGCATCTCTTCTGCCATTGTTAAATCTAATAGTAGGAAATGATCTGCATAACAGCGATCATTTTCCTCTCGTCATCTCCCAGACTGGAGGTAGTAGTGTAAGACAACGCTTACCTACTTACGTGTACAGTCGGGCAGATTGGACGTTATTTACACAATTGGCAGTTGTTGATAATGAAATGGTTATGATCGATGATATTGATAATGCCGTATCTAAAGTCACTGAAACAATTATAAATGCAGCTGATGCATCAATACCAAAGTGTTCCTCTATACCACACAGGCGTTGCAAACCTTGGTGGAATACTGAATGTCAAAACACCTATAAGAAACAGAGGAAGTTATGGGGGCTATTCAGAAGATAAACCACAACGGAGAATCTTATCGCCTATAAGAGAGCAAAAGCATTAGCTCGCAGAGCTCGTCGTCGAAGTCAGAAGGAATCTTGGTCCCGCTATGTATCATCAATTACTTCTTCCACATCCAGTAAACAGTTGTGGAGAAGAGTGAAAGCAGCCAATAGAATGTATAGAGAATTCTCTATTCCCATTCTAAAGTCCGGAGCTGCTGTACACTCTTCTCCTAAGGACATCGCTAACGTCCTTGGTGAAACCTTTGCTAACGTCTCAAGCAACGACTCTTATAGTCCTTCGTTCTTAAGGACAAAGAGTCGTGCTCAGCGAACACAAATTCGTTTCAACCATGGACAAGCTTTGCCTTACAACTGTGAATTTCGGATGTTGGAATTGAAGACAGCATTACAGCAGGCCCATGATACTAGCCCAGGACCAGATGGAATCAGCTATCAAATGCTTCGCCATTTAAGTCCAGATTCCCTGTTGAACTTGCTGTTATTGTTTAATAGGATCTGGACTGAAAACCAATTTCCATCACTTTGGAGCGAAGCAATAGTGATTCCGATCCTTAAGGCTAATAAGGATCCTTCTGCTCCTTCAAGTTATCGACCAATTGCTCTGACGAGTTACTTATGTTAGACTCTCGAACGTATGGTCAACGCCCGTCTGATCTATGTCTTAGAAACAAATAAATATATCCATATCAATCAGAGTGGCTTCCGTAAAGGAAGGTCCACTCTTGATAATATTACTTACCTGGAAACCCAAATCCGCAACGCTTTTGTGCGGAGGAACCATCTGGTTTCCATTTTCTTTGACATAGAGAAGGCATATGACCGTACGTGGCGTTATGGAATTCTCCGTAGGATGTATGATTTTGGCTTTAGGGGTAATTTGCCAATATTTATAGAAAATTTTTTATGCTCCCGTGGTTTTAAAGTTCGTATTGGTTCTGTTATGTCCAATACTTTTATTCAAGCCGAGGGTGTACCCCAAGGCTCTATTTTAAGTGTCACAATTTTTAACGTTTACATCAGTTGCATTCTTCATCAAATTTCACCTCCTGTTTATGGCACGCTTTATGTTGATGACTTGCAAATATCATGTGAGGGTTCTAACATGCGTTTAATTGAGAGACAACTACAAACATCAATTAATAAACTTGCTGCATGGTGTGCTGAGGAACCACACGGTCTCACGCTGTCTCCTGGCAAGAGTAATTGTGTCCATTTCTGCAAGAAGACTAGCCTTGATAATGATCCCACTATCTATATTAATAATACACCTATCCCTGTTGTCAACGAGATAAAGTTTCTGGGAATAATTTTTGACCGAAAGTTGAATTTTCTTCCGCATGTTCTTCATTTGCGGAAGAAGTGCGAGCGATCGCTTAATATCCTCAAGGTGCTCTCTAATACATCTTGGGGTGCTGATCGCACGTCACTACTTCGTGTCTACCAGTCATTAATTTTATCTCGTATTGACTATGGGTGTTCTGTATATGGATCTGCTAGGTCTTCTGTTCTACGCAGATTGGATACAATACATCACTCTGCTTTGAGAATATGTTCAGGCGCATTCCGCACATCACCCGTCCAGAGTCTATATGCAGTATGTCATCAACTGCCTTTAGACCTGAGACGAATGCAGCTGTCTCTCAGTTATTATGCAAAAATCATGTCTGACCCTCATCATCCATTACGTTCCATGCCTACTACACCTGCACTAATGAGGCTGTATGACGCTCGTGCATACAGCATTCCACCTTTTCTCACACGAACAAAATCTAATCTATTACTATCTGACCTATATGATGTCCGTTTCGACAAAACGGAGTATTTTTCAAATCCACCTTGGTATGATCCACAGATTAAAATCATCAATCCTTTTGCTCGTTTTAGAAAATCAGATACAGCAACTACTGTTTTCCAGCAGATGTATGCCTCACATCGCTGTCAGTACATCACGTACACACCAGTTTTCACAGATGGATCAAAATCCTTAGGACATGTTGGTTGTGCTGTAGTTATTGAGAACAAAACTCTGAGCTACAGCCTCCATCCATCCTGTTCCATCTTCTCTGCTGAAGCAACTGCTTTATATCAAGCTCTTCAGCAGATGAATACAAGTGATAGCTTTAAATACTGTGTTTACACTGACAGTTTGAGTGTGTTGGAAGCTTTGCGGAACAGTAGTTTTGATTGTCATCCTGCTGTGTCTAGAATTTTCCGAGCATTAGATTCCCTTGCGGGCAAGGGATATGAAATAATTTTCTGCTGGATCCATCCATTTATACATCATGTAGGTCTCGATGGCAATGAGAGGGCTGATGCAGCTGCTAAATCTACATCCGGCCCATCTCTTCCATCCATTCCTTTGTTGGATGTGAGAAGGTGTTTTAAAAAATTTATTCAAGATCTTTGGCAGGAGTCTTGGAACATGCAGGTCAATAATAAATTGCGTGCCATATTTCCATTCATCACCTCATTAAAAGTTTTACCGATACGAAGTGCTGATGTAAGATTATCCCGCCTTCGTATCGGACTCACACGTTTCACATATTAGACATTTGTTTCTAAACGAATTAAATCCTTGGTGTGAAACGTGTGATGAACCATTCACTGTTTATCATATTTTAATTTCATGTTCATATTTTAACCAATATCGTTTACACTTTTTTAATTGTGAAATTTTAACCTTATTTGATTTGCTTGGGGAACCACCCCACAGGAACCTATTTGCCTTTTTGAGGGCAATAGGTTTTATACATTTTATTTAATTTACATTTTTTAAATTTTAAAAGTATATATATTTTGATTTTGCTTTTATGTGTGATTTGATTTTAATATATATATATACAATGATTTTTGATTTTTAAAATTTTAATGTTGCTTGGGTTTTTAAAATAAATTAATAAATAAAATAAAATAATAAGAATAAATAAAAAAAAATAAATAAAATAAAACATCTACTTCTTAACTTTATTCTTGGCGCAGCATGTCCGTTTTTGGACCTTGCGCCACTAAACCCAACCAACCAACCAACCAACCTGGTCTCGCTATGTATCCTCAATTACTTCTTCCACATCCAGTAAACAGTTATGGAGAAAAGTGAAAGCAGCCAATGGAATCTATAGAGAATGTTCAATTCCTATTTTGAAATCCGGAGCTGCCATATACTCTTCTCCTAAGGACATCGCTAACGTCCTTGGTGAAACCTTTGCTAACATCTCAAGCAACGACTCTTATAGTCCTTCGTTCTTAAGGACAAAGAGTCGTGCTGAGCGAACACAAATTCGTTTCAACCATGGACAAGCTTTGCCTTATAACTGTGAATTTCGGATGTTGGAATTGAAGAGAGCATTACAGCAGGCCAATAATACCAGTCCAGGACCTGATGGAATCAGCTATGAAATGCTTCGAAATTTAAGTCCAGATTCCCTATCGAACTTATTAATTTTGTTTAATAGGATCTGGACAGAAAACACATTTCCATCACTTTGGAACGAAGCAATAGTGATTCCGATCCTTAAGGCTGGTAAGGATCCTTCTGTTCCTTCAAGTTATCGACCAATAGCTCTGACGAGTTGCTTATGTAAGACTCTCGAACGTATGGTCAACGCCCGTCTCGTATATGTCCTAGAAACAAATAAATGTATTCATATCAATCAGAGTGGCTTCCGTAAAGGAAGATCCACTCTTGATAACATCATATATTTGGAAACGCAGATCCGCAACGCCTTTGTGCGGAGGAATCATCTCGTTTCCATTTTCTTTGACATCGAGAAGGCATATGACCGTACATGGCGATACGGAATTCTCCGTACATTATATGATTTTGGCTTTAGGGGTAATCTTCCGATATTCCTAAAAAATTTTCTACGCTCCCGTTTTTTAAAGTACGTATTGGAACTGTTTTTTCCAATACTTTTATTCAAGCCGAGGGTGTACCCCAAGGCTCTATTTTAAGTGTTACACTTTTTAACCTTTACATCAGTTGCATCCTACATCAAATTTCACCTCCTGTATATGGCACGCTTTATGTTGATGACCTGCAAATATCATGTGAGGGTTCTAACATGCGTTTAATTGAGAGACAACTACAAACAACTGTCAACAAACTTGCTGCATGGTGTGCTGAGAATGGCCACACATTATCTCCGCGCAAGAGTAATTGTGTCCATTTCTGCAAGAAGACTAGCCTTGATAATGATCCCACTATCTATATTAATAATACACCTATCCCTGTTGTCAACGAGATAAAGTTTCTGGGAATAATTTTTGACCGAAAGTTGAATTTTCTTCCGCATGTTCTTCATTTGCGGAAGAAGTGCGAGCGATCGCTTAATATCCTCAAGGTGCTTTCTAATACATCTTGGGGTGCTGATCGCACGTCACTACTTCGTGTCTACAAATCAATAATTTTATCTCGTATTGACTATGGGTGTGTTGTGTATGGATCTGCTAGGTCTTCTGTTCTACGCAGACTGGATACAATACATCACTCTGCTTTGAGAATATGCTCAGGCGCATTCCGCACATCACCCGTCCAGAGTCTATATGCAATATGTCAACAATTGCCTTTAGACCTGAGACGAATGCAGCTGTCTCTCAATTATTATGCAAAAATCATGTCTGACCCTCATCATCCATTACGTTCCATGACTACTCCACCTGCACTAATGAGGCTGTATGACGCACGTTCATACAGCATTCAACCTTTTCTCACACGAACAAAATCTGCTCTTTTATTGTCTGACCTATGTGGTGTCCGTTTTGTCAAAATGGAGTATTTATCTCATCCACCTTGGTATGATCCACAGATTAAAATCATTAATCCTTTTGTTCGTTTTAGAAAATCAGACACAACAACTACTGTTTTCCAGCAGCTATATGCCTCACATCGCTGTCAGTATACTACGTACTCACCAGTTTTCACAGATGGATCAAAATCTGCAGGACATGTTGGTTGTGCTGTAGTTATTGAGAACAAAACTCTAAGCTACAGCCTCCATCCATCCTGTTCCATCTTCTCTGCTGAAGCAACTGCTATACATCAAGCTCTTCAGCAGATGAATACAAGTTATACCTTTAAATACTGCGTGTACACTGACAGTTTGAGTGTGTTGGAGGCTTTGCGGAACAGTAGTTTTGACTGTCATCCCGTTGTGTCTAGAATTTTCCGAGCATTAGATTCCCTTGCTGGCAAGGGATATGAAATAATTTTCTGCTGGATCCCAAGTCATGTAGGTCTCGATGGTAATAAAAGGGCTGATGCAGCTGCTAAATCTGCATCTGGCCCATCTCTTCCATCCATTCCTTTGTTTGATGTGAGAAAATGTGTTAAAAAACTTACTCAAGATCTTTGGCAGGAGTCTTGGAACATGCAGGTCACTAATAAATTGCAGGCCATATTTCCATACATCACCTCATTAACAGTTTTACCGATACGAAGTGCTGATGTAAGATTAACTCGCCTTCGTATCGGACACACACGTTTCACACATAGACATTTGTTTCTAAATGAATTAAATCCATGGTGTGAAACGTGTGATGAACCATTCACTGTTTATCATATTTTAATTTCATGTCATGATTTTAACCAACAACGTTTACAATTTTTTAAAACTGATTTTATAACTTTATCTGATATAATAGGAGATCCATCCCATAAAAACCTATTTGCTTTCTTAAGGGCAATAGGTTACATACATTATATTTAATTTGTATGTTGGATTTTAAAATTTTATACATATATTTGATATTCTTTCTTTATATTTTTTAAATTGATTTTAAAATAATGTATACACAGATTTTTGTTTTTTAAAATTTTAATGTTG
Organism: Latrodectus hesperus; assembly: GCA_037975125.1. Classification (NCBI taxonomy): domain Eukaryota; kingdom Metazoa; phylum Arthropoda; class Arachnida; order Araneae; family Theridiidae; genus Latrodectus; species Latrodectus hesperus. The sequence goes on from CM075862.1 coordinate 143,668, forward strand.
CTTGGGTTTTTTTTAAAAAAAATAAATAAATAAATAAATAAATAAATAAGTAAGTAAAATTGAAATAAAAATAAAACTACAAAAAACTTTTCCTTGGCGCAGCATGTCCAATTTTGGACCTTGCGCCATAAAACCCAACCAACCAACCATTATAAAGCTATTTGTTGGTTCATACCAAGGTGGATAGAGAAATTGATCAATTGACTCTATCCAAACATCACATAGGTCTGTGAGCCAGTGATGTGATTTGGCTCTTGTGAGAAAAGGTTGGATGCTAAATTGTCGAGCATCATAAAGTCTTTTTAAAGAGGCATTAGGAACCATAGAACGTAATGGATGATCAGGGGTCGACATGATCTTAGTATAATAATTGAGAGACTGCTGCATACGTCCCAGGTCTAGAGGCAATTGTAGGCATATTGCATAAAGACTCTGGACGGGTGATGTGCGGAATGCGCCAGAACATATTCTCAGAGCAGAATGATGGACAGTGTGCAGTCTGCGTAAAACAGAAGACCTAGCGGATCCGTAAACAACACAACCGTAGTCTATGCGGGATAAAATTAGTGATTGGTAAACTCAGAGGAGTGACGTGCGATCAGCACACCAAGATGTATTTGAAAGTACCTTGAGGATATTGAGCGATCGCTCGCACTTCTTCCGCAGATATAATATATGCGGAAGAAAGGTTAGTTTACGGTCAAATATCACTTCGAGGAATTTTACCTCACTGACCACTGGTATAGGTGTGTTGTTTATACGAATAACGGGATCATTGTGGAGGCTAGTCTTCCTGCAGAAATGGACACAATTGCATTTGTTAGGAGATAGTGTATGGCCATTCTCAGCACACCATGCAGCAATTTTATTAACAGATGTTTGTAATTGTCTCTCAATTAAATTCATGTAAGACCCTTCACAAGATATTTGCAGGTCATCAACATACAGAGTACCATGCACAGGAGATGAAAGTTGATGAACTATGGTACTGATATGAATATTAAAAAGTGTGACACTTAAAATACTTCCCTGATGAACACCTTCAGGTTGGTTAAGAGTATTGGACAAAAACGTACCAATACGAACTTCAAAACCACGGGAGCGTAAAAAGTTTTGTATAAATATCGGCAAATTACCCCTAAAGCCAAAATCATACATCCTACGGAGAATTCCATAATGCCACGTACGATCATATGCCTTCTCGATGTCAAAAAAAATGGAAACCAGATGGTTCCACCGCACAAAAGCGTTGCGGATTATGGTTTCTAGGTAAATAATATTATCAAGAGTGGATCTCCCTTCACGGAAGCCGCTCTGATTGATATGGATACATTTGTTTCTTTCTAAGACATATACGAGACGGGCATTGACCATACGTTCGAGAGTCTTACACAAGCAACTCGTCAGAGCAATTGGTCGATAATTTGAAGGAACAGAAGGATCCTTACCAGCCTTAAGGATCGTAATAACTATTGCTTCGCTCCAAAGTGATGGAAATTTATTTTCAGTCCAGATCCTATTGAACAAGTAAAGTAAGTTCAACAGGGAGTCTGGACTTAAATGACGAAGCATTTGGTAGCTGATTCCATCTGGTCCTGGGCTAGTATCATGGGCCTGCTGTAATGCTCTCTTCAATTCCAACATCCGAAATTCACAGTTGTAAGGCAAAGCTTGTCGATGGTTGAAACGAATTGGTGTTCGCTCAGCACGACTCTTTGTCCTTAAGAACGAAGGACTATAAGAGTAGTTGCTTGAGACGCTAGCAAAGGTTTCACCAAGGACGTTAGCGATGTCCTTATGAGAAGAGTATATAGCAGCTGCGGATTTTAAAATAGGAATGGAAAATTCTCTATATATTCCATTGGCTGCTTTCACTCTTCTCCACAACTGTTTACTGGATGTGGAAGAAGTAATTGAGGATACATAGCAAGACCAGGATTCCTTCCGACTTCGACGACGTGCTCTGCGAGCTAATGCTTTTGCTCTCTTAAAGGCGATGAGATTCTCCGTTGTGGGGTACCTCCGAAATAACCCCCATAATTTCCTTTGTTTTTTATAAGTGTGTTGACATTCATTATTCCACCATGGTTTGCAACGCCGGTGTGGTAATGAGGAACTTTTTGGTATTGATGCATCAGCTGCATTAATAATTGTTTCAGTGACTTTAAATACAGAATTATCAATATCATCGATCATAACCTTTTCGTTATCAATATCTGCCAATTGTGTAAATAACGTCCAATCTGCCCGACTTTACACGTAAGTAGGTAGGCGTTGTCCTACACTACTACCTCCAGTCTGGGAGATGACGAGAGGAAAATGATCGCTGTTGTAAAGATCATTTCCTACTGATAAATTTAACAATGGCAGAAGAGATGGTGAACAAATGGCGAGATCGAGAGAATGAAATGTTCTTGTGGGTATATGGAAATATATTTTCTCGTCGGCATTAAGCAGACAGAGACTGTTATCTGAAATAAACCGCTCTATCTGCCGACCGCGAGAATTTGTATCATCATTTCCCCACAAAGAATTATGGCCGTTAAAGTCACCTTACAGCAAATATGGTGTTGGCAGCTGATCGATTAATGCATGGATTTCCTCTTGGCGGATGACATCGTGTGGTGGCAAATACAAACTACAGACTGTCAACAAGCATGATGTGTGAATTCGCACAGCTACAGACTGTATTGTAGTATTTAAATGCTGGGCAGTGCTGGGATAGTTGTTAGATGTTAATATGCAAACACCTCCAGACACTGCACCATCATCACCACAGTCTTTTCTAAAGCTTTTAAACCCACGCATGGAAAAGTTATTGCTGGACTTCAGGAATGTTTCCTGAAGTGCAATGCATGCAGGGTTGTTGGTTCCGTTCCCGGAGCTCCGTTCCCGGAGCTGGAAGGCATGTCATCTAACATCTCCTCGAGTGACAGATCTTCGTCGGAGGGATGTAGATATACAGCGTCAGCTTCCAGGGTTAAGGCTTTACGGGTGGATATGCAAGACCTAAAATTGCCCTCCTTAGCAGATTTTAGTTTTAAGGCCTTGAGGGCTTTAGATTTAGCCATCGGAGCTTTTTTACGGAGAGTAGTTGTGGATGTTTTTTGCCTTTTCTCAGATGCAGGGGGTAATTTGACTATTGGAAGCGAAAGAGCATCCGTTTGTGTACTAGTCGTCCTGGTGACTTTGGCAGCAACAGTCGCATAGCTGACTCCTACTTGAGGTGTGCGAGCTGCAACAGCCCGTCTCGCCTCAGGATAGGAACAATTATTCTTAACTTTGGTGGTTGTGATCTCTTTTTCCAGTATCCAGATAGGGCAACTTATAGCGTAGGAGGGGTGGTCACCCTTACAGTTGACACACCTCTCCTTTGCAGTACAAGACGAACTGTCATGGCCAACTGCTGCGCAGCGAGCGCAAGTCAGTTTGCCCCTGCAAGCCGCTTTAGAGTGACCAAATCTCTGGCACTGAAAACAACGCAAAGGATTTGGAATAAATGGCCTAACGGATAGATGCACATACGCAGCTTTAATATGCTGCGGCAGGTCTGGCGTCGCAAATGTCAGTACGAGATGTGTGGTATTAATAATCTGCCCATCTCGTCTGATAGTGATGCGTTTTACAGCACAGACCTTTTGATCTTTGAGATTTTCTAATATCTCGTCCGCAGGCGTATTTAATAAATCCTTGCCGGATACCACACCACGTGAAAAGTTAAGATTAATATGAGGTTGGACGGACACCTCAAGATTAGCAAGCATATTCATGCTGCTTATGAGAGTTGACTGTGCATCAGTAGCAACTACTACCATAAGATCACCAGAACGAAGTTTCCGAATGCTCTTTGCTTCTCCTATGTTTCCAGATATACCTTTTTGGATTAGGAAAAAGGATACGTTATCAAATGTACCCTCTTTCCGTTTTACAATGTAGAATCTGGCTTTTATTATTGACAAGGTTTGCTCCCGTGGGAGAGTAGAAAATATGTTCGTTTCCATAATGAAAATGGAAAATTCGGGACCTGACGGCACCACCCACCACCGAGTCCAACAAGGGGATGCAGACCAGCTGCACCAGTGCTAGCCGTGTCCTATACGCTCACAGTACATCCCTGAAGTGGCCTCCACCCTTAACGAGTCACCCAGTAGATGTACCGAACGCTTGATCCATAAAGCCGATTGATGTGCTAAGGACCACAACACACCACCCGTTTACCTGAAGCAGAGGCCAAAGTAATGTGTTGGTCTCTGGGGGCCTCAATTACCAGGACCCTCCTTTCCAGGGACACGGGTCTCCACGCACGACAAACACGTGGGTGATTTAGTCCCCAAGAGTAGCTAATAGCAACAGAGCGGCGAAAGCTACTCAAGGAGAGCCCTCAACCTCTTGCGAGGCAACCACACTGAGGGAGAAGAGAAAGAAAAAGCAGAAGAATAGAGGAGAGATGAAAAGAAAGAAGAGGACAGATCACTAGGGTACCTCGGGATTGTGACACACGTGTTTACCTAAAGAAGGTAAACCCCCTGAGGAGGAACTTTTTGGTATAGCCGTATCAGCTGCATTGATTATTATTTCAGTGACCTTGTTTACAGCTTCATCAATATTCCCGATCAGAACCACTTCTTCATCAATGACTGCCAATTGTGTGAATAATGTCCAATCTGCCCGACTGTACACGTAAGTAGGTAGGCGTAGTCCTACACTACTACCTCCAGTCTGGGAGATGACGAGAGGAAAATGATCACTATTATGTAAGTCATTTCCTACAATTAAATTTAACAATGGCAGAATTGAAGGAGTGCAAATAGCCAGATCGAGAGAATGATATGTTCTTGTGGGTTCATGAAAGTACGTTATCTCGTCGTTATTAAGCAGACAAAGACAGTTATTAGAAATGAACTGCTCTATCTGCCGACCGCGAGAATTAGTATCACTACTCCCCCACAAGGAATTATGCCCATTAAAGTCACCGAGTAACAAAACTGGTGTTGGCAGCTGATCAAGTAAAGCATCGAGTTCCTCTAGGCGGATGACATCATGTGGTGGCAAATACAAACTACAGACTGTAATTAAACACGATGTGTGTATTCGTGCAGCTACAGCCTGCAGAGTAGTATTCAAAGGATGAGCAGTGCTGGGAAAATTATTTGATGTAAGTATACAAACACCTCCAGACACTGCACCATCATCACCACAGTCTTTTCGAAAGCATTTAAATCCACGTATCGCAATGCTATTGCTAGGCTTCAGGAAAGTTTCCTGAAGCGCAATACATGCGGGATTATTAACTGAAATTAAAGACTTGATGTCGTCAAGATATGAACGTAAACCATGGCAGTTCCAAGAAATGAAGGAGGTTATATTTAAGATTGAAAAGCTCCGTTCCCGGAGCTGAAGGGCATGTCATCTGACATCTCCTCGAGCGATAGATCATCGTCCGAGGGATGTAAGGAAACAGTGTCAGCCTCCAGGGATAAGGCTTTACGGGTGGATATGGAGGGCCTAGAATCGCCCTCCTTTGCAGATCTTAGTTTTAAGGCCTTAATACCTTTTGATCTTGCAATAGGAGCTTTTCTGCGGGTTGTTGATGTGGAGGTCGTTTTTGGCTTTTGTACAGATGTAGGGGGTAATTTCGCAATAGGAAGTGAGAGAGCATCCGTTTGTGTGCTAGTCGTTCTGGTTACCTTGGCAGCAACAGTCGCATAGCTGACTCCTATTTGAGGTGTGCGAGCTGTAACAGCCCGTCTCGCCTCAGGATAGGAACAATTATTCTTAACTTTAGTGGTTGTGATCTCCTTCTCCAGTATCCAGATAGGACAATTTCTAGCGTAGGAGGGGTGGTCATCCTTACAATTGACACACCTCTCCTTTGCAGTGCAAGACGAACTGTCGTGGCCAACTGCTGCGCAGCGAGCGCAAGTCAGTTTGCCCCTGCAAGTCGCTTTGGAGTGACCATATCTCTGGCACTGGAAACAACGCAAAGTATTTGGTATAAACGGCCTGACGGATAGATGCATATACGCAGCTTTAATATGCTGCGGTAGGTCTGGCGTCGCAAATGTCAGTACGAGATGTTTAGTATTAATAGTCTGCCCATCCCGTCTGACAGTGATGCGTTTTACTGCACAGACCTTTTGATCTTTTAGATTATCTAAGATCTCGTCCGCAGGCGAATTTAACAAATCCTTGGCGGATACCACACCACGTGAAAAGTTAAGATTAATATGAGGTTGGACGGACACCTCAAGGTTAGCTAACGTTTTCATGTTGCTAATCAGAGTCGCTTGTGCTTCCGAAGCAACTTCTACCATTAGATCTCCAGAACGAAGTTTCCGGATGCTCTTTACTTCTCCGATATTTCCAGAAATAGCTTTTTGAATTAAGAAAGGGGATACAGTATCAAATGTACCCTCCTTTAATTTCACAATATAAAATTTAGCTTTTAGTAATGTCAATGTGTGCTCCCGTGGGAGAGAAGAGAAAAGAAATGTTTCCATATTAGAGATGGAATATTCGGGACCTGACGGCACCACCCACCACCGAGTCCAACAAGGGGATGCAGACCAGCTGCACCAGTGCTAGTCAGGTCCTATACGCTCACAGTACATCCCTGAAGTGGCCTCCACCCTTAACGAGTCACCCAGTAGATGTACCGATCGCTTGATCCATAAAGCCGATTGATGTGCTGAGGACCACAACACACCTCCCGTTTACCTGAAGCAGAGGCCAAAGCAATGTGTTGGTCTCTGGAGGCCTCAATTACCAGGACCCTCCTTTCCAGGGACACGGGTCTCCACGCACGGCAAACACGTGGGTGATTTAGTCCTCAAGAGTAGCTAAGAGCAACAGAGCGGCGAAAGCTACTCAAGGGGAGGCCTCAACCTCTTGCGAGGCAACCACATTGAGGGAGAAGAGGAAGAAAAAGCAGAAAAGTAGAAGAGAGAGGAAATTAAAGAAGAGGACAGATCACTAGGGTACCTCGGGATTGTGACACCCGTGTTTACCTAAAGAAGGTAAACCCCCTGAGGGGTGTTGTTGGACAAGACAGACGATTTATACGACACGGCTCGTGAAATCATTACTGAAGAATTGTCGGCTGATATTCTCGATTATCCGTACGCACAGTCCATGTTGCATTTCTACATTCATTTTTGCAAATACGTTTCGTTCGAATACGAATTTCTCTTATATTTGATGGACGTGTTGGCTAGTACGATGATTGCCACTAATTACAAACGAAAATTTTTCGTTTGTAAGGGCGAAACGAGTAATGGTAAGAGCATGTTGTTTGAAATCATCGGACGCGTGTTTGGCCGTTATTATGTCAGTATTCAATCGGATAATTTGAAAGTATCCAAAGGTGGCAGCAGCAATCCGACACCAGATTTAGCATTGACTTTATTCTCTTGTCGGATTGTAGCCATGGAAGAACTAGAAGGCAAATTGAGCGAAAACCGTGTCAAACAAATCACTGGTTTGTCTAGAGTATCGTTTCGTTCATTGTACGATGTCAGTCAGAGCGCCATTCCGACGGCCAAAGTGTTTGCGACAACCAACAATTCGCCGGAAGTTACGACCACTCATGCTTTTCGAGAACGTGTTGTTGCTCTTCCTTTCAATTCAACGTTTGTCGAGAAAGCTCCAGCTAAAACTTCTGAACAAGTAATGCAATGCCTGTATCCGAAAGACGAATACGTGGTAGAATTATCTTACATTGGATGTTTCTTCATGTTGTACTATCATTTGAAAAAGAACATGTCAATAAAAGACGGACTGTTGCATTATCGAGACGAGCCAGAAGTTGTGGTCGAATACACGCAAGATTATTTAATCAATACGGACGTGTACAATTTGTTCAAGATGCACATGGATGTCCAACGAGTGCCAGGTGGCATGACGACCATGACGGATCTTGAGTCCGCGATACGACAATTTTTGAACACGACTAAGAATTCATCAACTTCGGAGACTGAACTCAAGATTAAATTCGAAAAGGAATTTGGTGAGAATCGAAAAACGGATGTTCAGTTGGGGTCTTTCAATTATACTAGCATGTTGCAAGAACAGCATCAGCCGTTGGAAATAAAGAACAACGCTTTGCTCGTGACAGAAGATGATGATCGACAGGATGATGTGCCAGAGCCACCAAAGAAAAAACACAAGGCAAATGAATCGGCTACTGTTTATTACGAAGACATTGTGATTAAGAATTTGAAAAAGACGTACGATAACTAAAGGATGAACAAGTACTACGATCTTCAAGTGTTGAAACGAGTGGTTCATCCAATCGATAGACTCATTCAGTTCACGATCCAGCAAAACGGACGAAAACTTCAAGAATATCAAGTTCCCAGTTTGGCTTTCAAAGGATTTAATGATGTGACTCCTCGACTAGTTACTGATTTTCGAAAAGAAGCATACGGACACGTCAAACACGTTCATGACCATGCGAACGAATACGGAACCTTGTTCTTGATTGCAAGAGAGAAAAGCGCATGGAACAATGTTGTGTACTTTGACTACGAGAATTTTTCTTTGGTGAGAGACAAAATTCAAGTGATGTCATTAGTACGAACCATTGCAGGACAGCTGGCGAAGCCAAATACCATTGAGTTTGATGCCGTATGTTTGTATTTGTTGTATTTTTACGCATTGATAGTGAATTGTCGATGGAATTGGATAACGATAGATTATTTGATGCAAGGCAATCGATATCACCAATATTTATCATTGAGTACAAATTGTTAAAGAAGAATAATAAAATAAAATAAAATAAATAAAATACAATAATATAAATTATAATTTTTTTATTTTATTTCTTTAATTCTTTTTACATTTGTCCCATATAAATTCTACAGTTTTAGTGAAGCAACGTCATTCTTAGTTTGAGAACAGATTGATACATTTGCACAAGAGCGTACAGATTGGACTCAACCCACGGATCAATACTTCGTTACCAACAGAATCTTTTATAAAGATTCCGTCTTCCCAGCTGTATTCTTTCGGAATTAATTCGAAACCTCTTCTCGTTCTTGCCCAGTACGTTTCTCCTAGTTTATTCTTCAACAACAACGGACGACCGTCTTTTTTCAAGTAATATTCATTGCCTTTGTCATCAACTGGATACCTTTCTCTTCCATCAGCATAAACGGCTAATTTCATTTCTGGATCAAAGATCAAGATCGATCTTTTTCCTATAACTGGATAATACTGATCACCTCGATAGTCTTTGGCATAGTACATTCGATTGAATCTGTCGCGTGCAAAGATCTTGTCCTTACGTTTTGGATACCTTTGATTTCCTCGACGATCACGGGCGTACACTTGATCCTTGGTCAAAGGATTACGAGAAAAGCCTCTACCTGGATAGTACTCATCACCACGACGCGTTTTAGGATAAAGCATGGCTGTTGAAAAGTATTCCTTGTCTCTTTTGCAATTGGAATCGTATCCATTAAAAAAGAAACCATCCGAATTCATTGCTATTTTGAAAGCTTGGAGAAAACGACACGAGTTTGCAACCAAATGTTTGAATTGTCACAAAAATCTTGAATTTACAGAAGCGGCTTGGACAACGTGCTGTGATTCATTTTATTACGATGGTCGAACAACCAATTATTCAGTCCAGTCAATTGCCATTCCGACACCAGATTTCGAATTTGTCTTGCCTCAGTTGAAACGTATGATGAAGAACGCTAAAATCGAATCAAACCAAGAATTTTTGATTGTTCCGGATCCAATTTATTGGCAAGTGGCTTCAACACTCGTTTACGAGAAAGTCATGAAATTTGTCAGTCGTCTTCCAGTGACAAGTCGAACAAGTAATATTTTGCCGACCAGTAAAGTGGATTTGTTCTACAAGCAAATTCAAGAAGCGCCTTTAAATTATGGAAGCTTGCAACGAAGATCTTGTGGTAAAGCTACGTTGATCAGACAAGTCGCTTTTGGAAAAAGATGCACGTTATCCATGAGAGGAATGATCGTACCCGATGCAAGTTTACGTCCAAACGAGATCAAAATTCCAGATCGTTTTGTGAAAATGTTCGGACTGAATGACAAATGGATTATTTTGAACCGTATGCCATCTTTACAACCAGGAAATTTTGTTGGTCTTCGAGTTCAAGCATGGTCGCACGATTGCTTTGGTATTCCACTGGAAATCGTTCAAGCCATGAACGCTGATTTCGATGGAGACGAGTGTAACGTGTACATGGTGCCCAACGTTCAATCACAAGCGGAATGTGCTACGCTTCTGAATCCACAGATGCAAATGGGTTGTTTTGTCATGGGAATCAAACTATCACCGAGTCAAGACATGTTGGCAGCATTCTCCTTGTTTTATGATGAGATCGATTTCTTGCCGTACAAATGTCGAGATTTAACCAAGACCATGCGCGTCATTTATGATTTGTACGGATCCGAAGAATCGTTCCGTTGTTTTGATCGATTGAGAACTTTTTATCTTGATGCGTTTCAAACGAAAAGATGTTTTGCTCTCACGTTAAAAGAAATGATTCGCTTGTCCGAGATAGAACCGGAACAATTTGAACGTGTCGCTCTTGAGAAACAAGAAGAATGCTTGATCACTCAAGTCATTTCGGGAGCGAAAGGATCCATTGAACATTTGTACCAAATGTTTGCACGAGTTGGTTGGCAAAGCGGAATAGACGTGGCCAGTAGTTTTTGGAAAGGCTTGAATCCAATCGAGTTTGTAGCACACGCCATCACGGCCAATGAAGCTTTGAAAAAGACTGGAAAAATTTGGGAACCTGGATATGGATATTCGAAAAGCGTGTACAATTTACAAGGTTTACACGTGGACTATCTCGGTCGTCTAATTGATGGAGACTTGGTTGTGGAAAAAGACGTGTTACACGTTTTGCATCACACAGACTTGATGTCGGAAGAGTCGTTTAAACATTTGGTTGAAAAGTTTGTGATGAATAAAATGTGAACTGAGAAGACGTTTTATTAGGACGTTACGTTCTTCTCTTGTCTTCCTTCGAACGAGCTTTTCTTGTCAATAAACAAGAAGAATGGGTGCCACAAATCATGTTGATGATTTGCTCGATTCTTTAGAACAAGAATTGTTGAATGAAGATCAAATCGATCGGCTCACGTTTCTTTCGAAGATTTCAAGATTCCAAATCATTGCACAAACGGTGTCTCAACACTCACCAAATGTTAAAATCAAACTGGTTCAAGTTTATCCTGGCGAATATCATCTCAGTACATGTCCATTTTCGTACGGAAACAAAGAAGGTCCAGATACGTGTAAATGTCATTCTTACATTTTGAATCCATCAAAGCTTTTCGTTCGAAGTGTAAGAAACCAAGTCAAATTGTATGGTGGTAACAAATGGCATGATTGTAACTCTTGTCGTTTGTACAGTCGTATAGTGGACGAACCTTTAAATTCCATGGAACCATGCAGTGGATGTTCGAAATGAATAGAATTCAAGGTTGGCAAATATTCCGTCGTAAAAAAATGGCGAAATTTCGCCATTTCTTTACCCTCTTTTTTTCTAAATGGTCTAAAAAAGAAGAAAAAACCATCTTGTTTCGAACTTATTGATTCCTCGTAGCTGGTTCTCTACAAACTGGACAATTCCGGTTGATATTCAACCATTCCCGTATACAACGATCATGAAACAGATGCTGACAGTTTTGCAAATGTTTGACGTCTTCCAGTCTTTCAAAATCCAATAAACAAATTGGACACGAATCATTGATTGGTTCCATTGCTTGATAATAAAAGGTCGTTTCCAGACACATTTCAATTTCAAATGGTGTTAAATATGACCTTCCTTCAGTGACGTCCTCATTTTCCACTGGAGAATTTTGTTGTTGAACTGGAGACGGACGCGATCTAGTTCTACGGCGCCTAGTCTGTCTTTGCGTATTCAAGCGTCGAAGTCTTGGACGTCTAGTTGAATTATGAGTGGCAATCATAATTTGAATCTGGAACGGATTTTTTCAAGTGCGTTTCGAAATGTTGAATAATTGCTCGAATTGAGTGTGGACGAATTTCGTCCAAAATTTGTCCATAAACGTCAGGTCGTTTTTTTTTCCATATGAGAAAACAAGACGTTGGCCGCATCCATGGCGTTCACTCGTCAACAACTGGAAACGATTTGTTCGATTGTGACCAAGCGAAGAGAGACTGAAGAATTGGCTCTTCTCGTTTACTTGCTTCTTGAAACGAATTTAAAAGTTCGTGATCTTTTAGGCTGGTTCAATAAAGACGTGAATCGAAGAATCGAATACGCAGATTATTTACCGTTAGAATACTTGAAAGTTCCAGTGCTTTTTACCAAGACTCATCAAACGTATTTAACACAATGGAAACGATGTTGTCACAGCTGGATTGCAGTCGAAGGCGCAACGTTCGAAATGCTAAAGCGTAAGCCAAAATGAGACGTTACATATATATATATGTATATGAGAAAATATGAAATATTAAAATATATATAAAAATCCGACTACAAAAACCAAATTATCCATTTCGTTTTTGTAGTCGACCATATAATAATAATAAAGAGGAATAATGTCCACACAAGTCAGATTGTTACAACACATGGTGAACGAGCAACAAGCACTTCTCCGTCAAAAACAAGTTGAAATCGATCATTTACACGAGCTTTTGCGAACATGTCGAGAGAAAACAATTCAACAAATCAGAGAAATCTTGAATCTAATGCTCGAAAACGTAATTTTCGAAAGCGATTCCAGTTCTTCAGATGATGATGAATAGCACAAGCGCCATTAACTCAGAAGCCTGAAAAACGAATCGATCGACTCGGGTCCGTAGATTCTTAAATTATCATTGTTCATCATCAAATCATCAGCATATCTTTTATAAGTTTTCACGGACGGATGAAATCCGACTATACGGATCCCGGACAAGGCAATCAGACGTTTGACGAGTTCGAATCCTTGGTCGCAACACACGACCGTGTGTTTGAATCTCACTCGGAACGGATACAACGGCACGATCGATACATTTTTTTTGCACGCAAAGGAAACATGACCACGAGCAATGCTTCGGCACGAGAATGAAGACCGGACAACAATGGTGTACGTTGTTCGAAACAAACAAAATGTGGCATCGAACAATACGTCTCGAGCAACTGTAAAAAAAATTGAACGAATGATTCGCTGTTGTTATAAAATCGAAGAGCCTTGTAATGAAAATCGAGAACGTTTGTTTCACTTGTGTTTACAAATGAATGTTAACTTCTGGTCTCTCATGTGTATTTTCTGCAAACGTTTAATTTTTTTCATGCGTATTTTCTGCAAACGTTTAATTTCTTCCATGTGTGCTCTTTTCAAATAATTGATTTCTTCGTTCTTCGATTTTACCAAACGATTAATTTCTTCATTCTTCGATTTCACCAAACGATTAATTTCTTCGGCTTGCAACACGAAAGCTTGTGTATTCAACGTTTTGTGTTGAGCCATTTTGAAGCAATCATTTTTCATTAACGTATTTCCTTGATTTTCCGAATGGTATTTCACAAATTCACGTGTCGATTCATCTTTCTCCAGCGCATAAGAAACGTCGTTTATCCAACGAATGATCGCTGCTCTATTCATCAGTATTTTACAAGAATAAAAATGTTTATATCCTCGTTCAAATGTGTCTCAAGGCACGCCAAAACAAACACGAAAGAGTTGGATTATAACCAGGACGACAGTCCAACTGACAAGCGGAGAAATTGAATCCAAGAGAGCCCAAGAATAAATGAGAAAAAATTCCGGTAAAACACAAGTATATATAGTAAAAAAAAAATAAATAATAATAAATAAATAAATAAAGTTTAAAATCCAATTAAACACACACATTTTCATGCAATTCTGTATCATTTATTTAGATATTAAAAACCATGCTCCTCCTTTAATTTACTCTTTTATCTATTACACATTTTTAGACTTACATATATTTATCCAAAAGGATAATGAATGTTTTTGCAAAATAAACATTTCTTTTATTAAGCTTATTAACAATAGAAGACAATGCTATCAGTAAAATTTTAATATAATGCGGTCGCAAAGAGCAATAGCTTTGATTACTTTGGAGATTACTTTTGAAATTGATTATTGGCTTACCCCTGCTATATCACCAGTTACAAGCTAGAGAAAAGTTTGTCAACAGATTTGTCCGTACATTTCTGGAAGTATATCTCCGTTTGAAATTACTGTTTTGTTCTAAATTTTCGATTTTAACAGTTCCGACGTAGTAACTTTCGTCAAGAGATATCGCTTTTGGATTTTTATTTCATCCTCTTCCAGGTTTCTTTTTAGGTCTAATGTTCCGTTTACAACATTCTAGTTCTCAAGAAACTGTAAGCGCTGCAGATTATTACATAAATTAGTGTATAAAATAATTATTGTTAAATTACGACAAACTAGAAATTTATTTCGCAAATAGTAAACATTAGAAAATGCACAAAAGTTGAAAAGAAATGCGTATGATCCCTTAACGCATAAATAAATTCCACATGCGCAGTCAGGTTTTACCTTGCTTTATAGGAAGGTACGGTTCTTGAACCTAGAAGCAGATTTTCGCCTCGGTTACTCATCATGAAATTGGTTGTGAATACCATTTCAGCTTTGACCCGGGGTTTCGCTATTACCTAGCGGTAGATGTTGATGGTAAATACGGCCGTTAATTTGTCAATCGTATGAGCTATAGCAGCAAGCACACCATCGAAATTATTGCAGTCTTTCCCCACAAGGCAGCTTACACTAAAATCAATTTAAAGTTGAATCTAATTTAATTTAAACACGACGCTGTAAGAAGCGTTCGCACTGTCTTACCACGCGAAACTGATTTAAGAAATATTGATTGTCGTTCAAAACCTTATTTATGGCTTGTTATAAATTATATGATATTTTCGAATTTTTTTATAGCTGAGCAAGTTTATTAAGCAATTATAGACCAAAATGACCTTAATTAAAATCATCATATTTCAAATGAGGAATAGGAAACCGAAGAATATCCTTCAGAAAACTATTTCTCCTCAAACTTAATAAAATTTTTTTATATTTATTTAATACTGCAATAAACGTAAAAAAATATTTCTGCGATATTATTTTTTTAAATTTTGCTTCGCTTGCATTTATTTCGATCGGTTTCAGATATTTCAACAAACAGAAGCAAAATAGTAGAAAACAAGATGGCTCTAAAACAGTTGAAAAGTATTTAAATCAGTTTGCCAAACTGGTTTAAGAGGAATCAGTTAGATCTGATTTAAATCACAAGATGCCACCGTGAGAAAGTTCTTCCGAAACTTAAACTCGTTTAAAAGTGCAGTGCGAACGGGGTATAACTGCTGAAATCGTTTTGGTATTGGTAACTTCTCAAAGTCGTTATGGTATTTTGTAGCTTGCGGAACTTTAAAGATGTTCATGTTGTTTCGTAAAACTTCAAAGCCTTTCTAAGCAATTAAAATTCATAACTTTAAGATACATTTTTTATTTTAACTGTATTTTAAAAGTCTATACTTCATAATTTTAAACATAAGAATGGAAATTGAGAAATTATGGAACATATATTTCATTCTACAATTTTGGGGAGGGGCGATGGGGGCCAAAAACTGCATAAAAATTTTTCTGAACCTCGGAAATTTTCTATGAAAATATGCCCTTTTTTCTTTTATAAACAGAGTTTTGAGTTTTGTATTGACACAATAAAAAATAATTTGAATTCTAGTATTATTTATCTAATTTCAACAAATAAACTACTACTATTTAACAGTGGAACAGTTAATAATATTAGCAACATTGAACTCATCATAATATTTTCACATAAATGTATAATAAAACATGATTGATTATTATTGAATATTCTCTTAGATTCAAATTGAGTTAAGTGAGAACCCATGAGGCATTTTGATTCAAAGTGTACCTGCAGACAGAAATAAATTTTATTTAGTGAAATTCGAAGCATATTCAAGAAACATGCCTGTAATTTTTGACCTATATAAGGTCATATTATAAAAGATCTGGAAGTGCTGTATATTATGATTTGTCAAAAGAAAATCATGTCTTTGCTGTGAGATATATGACATAACTTTTGTAAAAAAGTTAAACCTAACCCATGTGCCTAACTTTTTGAACCCTAATTAGTTAAACTGAAAAGACGAATATAAAACTAATGCTACAAATATATAAGCAGAATGTAACTAGATATTTTGGTATAAATATATTAGCACCACCACATCCAATTTTACACGAACTTCAATTTGTGATAGGGAAATTGTGCCTAAATATAACAAAAGAAAGCAATAATACAAATAAAGTTTTATTAGAAAAAATCAATCAAATATATTCATAAATAAAAAAACTATTTGTGCTAACGGTAATAATTTGAGCTAATATAAATAACGATATTTTTTGAGTGACAAAATCCTATCGTATTGAAGCTACAGTTTAAACATGAAGTTCTACAAATATCATATTAAACTGTATATATTGTAAAAAATTTTAATTCTAATGCAATGACTTACTAAAAAAAACAAACAAAATGCTATAAAAATAGTAAAATTTACATTAAACACTTATATATGGCATACTGAAGTCCAAATTAAAAAATCACTTATGACAGAAATTTCAATTTAAATGTGCGAATGTAAGTTTAACACATGAAACCAGAGGCGTAGCGATGGGAGGGGGTCATGGGGGGCTATCATGCACGGGCGCAGCTAGCAGAGGGGCGCCAAATCATTTCAAAGCTAAACAAAATTTTACAGAACATTTCAATCTTAATTTTATCATAATATCAATTTTATTCGGAGAAATAAACTTTGCATTTTATAACTATTGTGTCAGGTCCAGGGGAAAAAAAAAAAAAAACTCCAGGGAGGAATCAGATTTGGATAGAGAAGAGGTTGTTGATGAAAAATGAGGAAAAGAGCTGCAGGAGCTTGCCATAAACGAAACTCTTACTCTTATATTTCTTTATTAATAATAATTTTGCATGGTTTAGTTCCTTTTAAAAATTGTGTTCTTTTAACCATGCTTCGGATTTTCATTTCTTAATTAGATTATCGGTTTTCATTCTTTTAATCCTTTCCTTTTTAAGTTTCATATTTTGCTCAAAGTTTGAGATACTATTGTTTTGTACTACAAATCTTGTAAATGTGTAGATAACAAAAATATCTTAATTTTTTTCATATAAAATTTCTGAAATATTAGATTGGTCAGTTCCATTTTAATGCATATGAGAGGTTTTCATTTTAGTATAAAGTTATTTACCAAATTATTTGTGTTAATGTTATATGGTAATTTTTGGATCTATTAACTTAAGGAGATTGCAGAAGAGTAAGCTCAGGAAAGACACCTATTTAATTTTGTGAATACGTCAAGATTCACAGTGCCCTTTATGACTCAATTGTTATACAGGTTATCTAAGTCAAGTTACATACTAAAAAAAAGTCATAACAATAATATTAACAAAACAAATTTGTTTTACTCAATATAAAAAATATAAAAACGTTTAATGAATATTATTTCCTCTGGACCCTTCTGGATGTTATAATTATTCAAAAACTCAAAACTTTTTTAAAAGCTTTTTCTCGAAATTGCAGTGTTTTGAAATATTATTTGACGTGATATTTTTAATTTCTCATAAGAGATTAAATCATTTTATTTAACAAGCAGTACTTCACTAATATTTTTGATATCCTTTTATGATAAAAATGTGAAAATTTAATCCTATTTTGATTATAATAACGTAATAAATAATTAAGCGCAAAAAAAGAAAATTTCATATAACTGAAATATTATTATTGGAAACATTTAAAAATTTAAATGTACTAATAAAATAACAGAAAAGTCAGATTTTACTTAAGTTATCAAGAAGCGATATAGAAAGATCAGTTTCAGTAGTTATTGAGACTTAGTGAAATAGTATTATTCATCGTCCCAAAATAAATATAAAACCCTTGTATATTTTTATCTCAGGCTTTTACTGTTGTAGCCATTCAGTCTAGTGTCATGTTACACTCGTGAGAAAATTCCTGCTGAAACGTGTTTCCTATTAGCGGTTCCCTTTGTCAAAAATATTGTGTCCGGCACCAGACTGACCTTCAAAGAAAGGAGGGAAATTTTTCATAAAACAGCACTACAGTATGCCGCCTAGGGAATTGTCTTCCTGGAATAGAAATGGAGGGGATCGAGAACTAATTGCCTCCAAACTCTAGGAAAACACATAAACTTTCCTTCCTTTTTATTGTTCACACGGTTAGTATTTCCTTTCTTCCAAAACATCGCTTCATCGGAAACAAAAATGTAAACTTTTGAAAATCTGGAGTTTTGACATTTAAAATATTATTGCCGTAAGTATTCTGTCTACTATGTATTCTTTCAATTTGAATATTTATTTCATATTTTTGCCGGTATAAAACTGGTACTAACATATTTTTGCAGAGTTTTGAAAATTAAATATTAAATTACTTATTAGTTCAAACTCTTCATTTAAAAGTAATTTATTTAATGTTTAAATGTTTTTGTTTGGGGAAATAATTTTTACTTTACTCGTAATTTTGTTGGCATTACATTAGCACCATATATTGAAAAATTCTTTTTTCAAATGGTAGAAATTAAAAATCTATGAATGTTTTTTCCTTTTTAAATGTTTTTTTTTCTTTTCTGTGTGCTTATAAACATACAGAATCTTCTTTAATAGGGTAACAACCTATTACAGGTCTTAGCTGCCTCTACAGCACGCCTTAAACATACAGAATATATTTCTTAATTAATTAGTTCAATTTATATAAAAAACAAATCTTTTAACTTGAAAAAATCGTTCAAGAAATTTATAAAGAAATCGTACATATTTCTTATTCTACATTGTAAAATTTAAAAATAAGATCGTTTTTAAATGATATAAATTTATTGAAAGAAAAAAACTTCATGCCATTGCATGAACAGCACTTCCAAAATGATTCTTAATAGAAATAAATTTTAATAAAAATTAGTCCTTATTTTAATAATAAAATACATTTTAATATCATAAAAAAACAGTTTTATTAAATGCCTTAAAATTACGAAGAAAATTTACACTACTATGATAACTGAGAAAATTTCTTTAAATAAAATTAAGCGATATAACAGTTAAAATATATTTTTTATCTCAGCACTTGTAATTGTTGATAATATTTTGAATTAATGAAAAACTTAATAGAACAAAATACAGTGCATCAGTTTTGAGAAAAAAAATTATTTTTAATAATATAATATATATTGTTTGGCTGAAAATTTCTGATTATATTAAATATACATAATTTTACTTGAATTTATGTGTTTTTATTTTTGATTTAAGAAATTTGCAAAATATTTTTGTTGTCTGTTTTAGCGTTCCGTTGCTCATCAGATATTTGCATTGATAATGTTATGGCATAACTTAGTTATTTAAACTGATATTAGATAAAGACTTAAAAGTCTTCTAATTTTGGAATCAGAAAAATTGGTTTTATGGTATAAAAATGAAATATTATAAACTATCAATATTACGTTTTGTGATTTAAATTTTTTACAATAAAAATAATTTTGGTTTATATTAATGGTCTTAATGATATAATTTAAAAAGCTATTTTTAATGCGAAATTTCCCATAAAGTTAAAGTTGTTTTCACAGGAATTTTTCTGAAATAAAAAAATGAAGTAAAATTTTCTGTTTAATCTGTGGTAAATGAAATGTTGAAAAAGATATCATTGGGAAAAATCAGGTGAGTTGATCCTAAATTAGGAGTGTAAAGTCTTATTCAATTATTATTTTGCAATAAATAGCTAAAGTTTGTAAAGTTAGTAATATTATAGAATTTTTGAAAATTTGTTAAGATAAGTTATACCATACGTTCAACACCTAATGATCAACAATTGGTAGAATCTTTCATAAATAAGATAATGCACAATTAATAGGGAGTAAAAATGCTTAATTTCTGCAATTGGTTAGCAAGCTAGAAAAAATACATTTAAAATTTTTTAAGACATTGTTATGGAAATGTTAAATTATTAAAATCAATTTTCTTAAAAGTTAAAAATTAATTGATAAATAAATAAATATCCCGACTTCAAAACTGTCATATCCGGATCAAGGCCTACAGTGCCCATACCTGTTTTCCTAACTGAGGGCACTGGGGTGCGAAACATATGTCCCGGTTAGGTGGTCAGCCCAAAGCTAAATTCCCTTTGTTTAGTTCCCAAGCATGATTGGTACTAAGTTAATTGATCCACTGAAAGGATGAAAGGTTGAGTTGACGTAGCATGAGAATCGAACCTCGGACCTGTACCTTGGGAGTTCTAAGTCACGGTGCCTAACAAATTACAAGTTTGGAGGAATTTTGTCATACAGATTTCTATGGAAAGATAAATGTGGGACTGAAAGAGATGTTACTCAGCAGTAGAAAAAAGAATTTAAACCAAAAGCTCTATTAGAATTTCCAACATGCCTTTTCTCAAACGGTGAAGATAGAAGAAAAGGTTGTCATTCAAATATTTTTTACTATTTCTGCATCAATTGCAAGCTGTGAACGTTCATTGAGCAAAATAAAATTAATTTTGACTTATTTATGATCCACCTTGAGTCAAAACCGTCAAAATGATTTAACAATTTTAAGTATAGAAAAAGAATATTTTGAAATGATTAACTTTGATAAAAATAATTGATCAATTCGCTTCAGCAAAGGCAAGAAAAATGTGAATAATGTAGTACATTAGATTGCGAATAATTACATCTCCTTATATCTATGATATGTAAGAATTATTTCTCGTTTAAAATAATTGTATTGGAATATAAAATTAATTATATATCTTTTTATAACTAATTCTAAATTACAGAAGTCCAGTTATTCTAATGACACTTTCCCAAATTCAATATAAGTGGGGGTTTTCTTTTTAGTTAGAATTGAATTTTGTTTAAATTTAAAGCTGAGCTTGATAATTAATTTATTTTCGGTTATATTATAGTAGGTACAACATTCTGTTATTATTTATATTGTATTCTTATTACAATTATACTCTATTTATTGTAGTGTATTATATATCGTTATATTATTATATATCTTTTATTACTTAATACATTTTATTCCCATATTTATATTGTATTATTATTGTATTTTCAAGGGGGCCCAAAAAAGTTATCGTACGTGGATGGTTGGTTGGTTGGTTGGTTGGGTTTTATGGCGCAAGGTCCAAAATTGGACATGCTGCGCCAAGAATATGTTTTATGTAACTTTATTTCATTTTAATTATTTTTTTTTATTTATTTTCAAAAACCCAAGCAACATTAAAAAATTAAAAAACAAAAATAAGTGTATATATTATATTAAAATCTAGTTATAAAATATAGAAAATGAAAATAACAATTATTTGTATAATTTTTTTTTAAAATCTAAAATACAGATTAAATATAATGTATAAAACCTATTGCCCTCAAGAAAGCGAATAGGTTTTTATGGGGTGGATCCCCTATTATATCAAATAAAATTATAAAATCAGTTTTAAAAAAGTGTAAACGTTGTTGGTTAAAATCTGGACATGATATTAAAATATGATAAACAGTATAAGGTTCATCACACGTTTCACACCAAGGATTTAATTCATTCAAAAACAAATGTCTGTGTGTGAAACGTGTGTGTCCGATACGAAGACGAGTCAATCTAACATCTGCACTTCGTACCGGTAAAACTGACAATGAGATGAGGGATGAGAAAATGGTATGTAATTTGTTGACGACCTGCAAGTTCCATGATTCTTGCCAAAGACCATATATAAAATTTTTTATAGCCTTTCTCACATCTGAGAGAGGAACCGATGGTAATATTGGATCAGATGCAGCCTTTGCAGCTGCATCTGCTCTCTCATTTCCTTCAAGACCCATGTGGCTTGGTATCCAACAAAATACAATATCTTTTCCCTTGCCAGCAAGGGAATCCAATGCTTTAAAAATTCTCGACACAACAGGATGACAAATAACGCTATTGTTTTTCAAGGCTTCAATAATACTCATGCTGTCAGTATATATACAATATTGATGATAGTCATCTGTATTCACATGCTGAAGCGCGTAGTAGATGGCGGTTGCTTCAGCAGTAAAGATGGAGCAGGATGGATGTAGGCTGTAATTAAAATCTGTATTATTGGTAAAAATTCCACAGCCCACATATCCTGCTGTTTTAGAACCATCTGTGAATACAGGTTTATATGATTGATACTGACAGCGATGAGAAGTATATAGCTGTTGAAAAACAATAGGTGTTGTGTCGGATTTTTTGAACTGAGCAAAGGTATTTATAAAGGTATTTGTTGGTTCATACCAAGGTGGATAGAGAAATTGATCAATTGACTCTATCCGAACATCACATAGGTCTGTGAGCCAAAGATGTGATTTGGCTCTTGTGAGAAAAGGTGGGATGCTCAATGACCGAGCATCATATAGTCTTTTAAGAGAGGCATTAGATACCATGGAACGTAGTGGATGGTCATGGGTCGACATGATTTTAGAATAATAATTGAGAGACTGCTGCATTCGTCTCAGGTCTAACGGTAATTGATGACATATAACGTATAGACTCTGGACGGGGGATGTGCGAAATGCGCCTGAACATATTCTCAGAGCAGAATGATGGATAGTGTCCAGTCTGCGTAAAACAGAAGACCTAGCGGATCCGTAAACAACACAACCGTAGTCTATGCGGGATAAAATTAGAGATTGGTATACTCGGAGGAGTGACGTGCGATCAGCACCCCAAGATGTGTTTGAAAGCACCTTGAGGATATTGAGCGATCGCTCGCACTTCTTCCGCAGATATAATATATGCGGAAGAAAGGTTAATTTACGGTCAAATATCACTCCGAGGAATTTTACCGCACTGACCACTGGTATAAGTGTGTTGTTTATATGAATAACGGGATCATTGTGGAGGCTAGTCTTCCTGCAGAAATGGACACAATTGCTCTTGCTAGGAGATAGTGTATGGCCATTCTCAGCACACCATGCAGCAATTTTATTAACAGATGTTTGTAATTGTCTCTCAATTAAATTCATGTTAGACCCTTCACAAGATATTTGCAGGTCATCAACATACAAAGTACCATGTACAGGAGGTGAAAGTTGATGAAGTATGGTACTGATATGAATACTAAAAAGTGTGACACTTAAAATACTTCCCTGAGGAACACCTTCAGGTTGGTTAAAAGTATTGGACAAAAGGGTACCAATACGAACTTTAAAACCACGGGAGCGTAAAAAGTTTTGTATAAATATCGGCAGATTACCCCTAAAGCCAAAATCATACATCCTACGGAGAATTCCATATCGCCATGTACGGTCGTATGCCTTCTCGATGTCAAAGAAAATGGAGACCAGATGGTTCCTCCGCACAAAAGCGTTGCGGATTTGGGTCTCCAAATATGTGATATTATCAAGAGTGGATCTCCCTTTGCGGAAGCCACTCTGATTAATATGTATATATTTATTTTTTTCTAAGACATATACGAGACGGGCGTTGACCATACGTTCGAGAGTCTTACACAAGCAACTCGTCAGAGCTATTGGTCGATAACTTGAAGGAACAGAAGGATCCTTACCAGCCTTAAGGATCGGAATCACTATTGCTTCGCTCCAAAGTGATGGAAATTTATTTTCAGTCCAGATCCTATTGAACAGGTAAAGTAAGTTCAACAGGGAATCTGGACATAAATGACGAAGCATTTGATAGCTGATTCCATCTGGTCCTGGGCTAGTATCATGGGCCTGCTGTAATGCTCTCTTCAATTCCAACATCCGAAATTCACAGTTGTAAGGCAAAGCTTGTCGATGGTTGAAACGAATTGGTGTTCGCTCAGCACGACTCTTTGTCCTTAAAAACGAAGGACTATAAGAGTCGTTGCTTGAGACACTAGCAAAGGTTTCACCAAGGACATTAGCGATGTCCTTAGGAGAAGAGTATATAGCAGCTCCGGATTTCAAAATAGGAATGGAAAATTCTCTATATATTCCATTGGCTGCTTTCACTCTTCTCCACAACTGTTTACTGGATGTGGAAGAAGTAATTGAGGATACATAGCGAGACCAGGATTCCTTCTGACTTCGACGACGAGCTCTGCGAGCTAATGCTTTTGCTCTCTTGAAGGCGATAAGATTCTCCGTTGTGGGGTACCTCCGAAATAACCCCCATAACTTCCTTTGTTTTCTATAAGTTTGTTGACATTCTTTGTTCCACCAAGGTTTGCAACGCCTGTGTGTTGTAAAGGAACTCTTAGGAATCGACGCATCAGCTGCATTCAATATTGCTTCGGTGACCTTATATATGGCATCATCAATATCATCGATCGTAACCATTTCATTATCAATTACTGCCAATTGTGTAAATGACGTCCAATCTGCCCGACTGTACACGTAAGTAGGTAAGCGTTGTCTTACACTACTACCTCCAGTCTGGGAGATGACGAGAGGAAAATGATCGCTGTTATGCAGATCATTTCCTACTATTAGATTTAACAATGGCAGAAGAGATGGAGAACAAATGGCTAGATCGAGAGAATGAAATGTTCTTGTGGGTACATGGAAATATGTCTTCTCGTCGGTATTAAGCAGACAGAGACTATTATCTGAAATAAACCGCTCTATCTGCCGACCGCGAGAATTGGTATCATCATTTCCCCACAAAGAACTATGGCCATTAAAGTCACCTAACAACAGAAATGGTGTTGGCAGCTGATCTGTTAATGCATCGAGTTCCTCTTGGCGGATGACATCATGTGGTGGTAAATATAAACTACAGACTGTTAATAAGCATGCAGTATGAATTCTTACAGCAACAGCCTGTAGAGTAGTATTCAATGGATGGGCAGTGCTGGGAAAAGTATTAGATGTTAATATACAAACACCTCCAGACACTGCACCATCATCACCACAGTCTTTTCTAAAGCTTTTAAACCCACGCATGGAAAAGTTATTGCTAGACTTCAGGAATGTTTCCTGAAGTGCAACACATGCGGGGTTGTAGGCTGAAATTATAGACTTGATGTCATCATGATGAGAGCGCAAACCATGGCAGTTCCAAGAAACAAAGGAAGTTATTGTTCAATTTGAAAAGCTCCTTTCCCGGAGCTGGAAGGCATGTCATCTGACATCTCCTCGAGCGATAGATCATCGTCCGAGGGATGTAATGAAACAGCGTCAGCCTCCAGGGTTAAGGCTTTACGGGTGGATATTGAGGGCCTAATATTGCCCTCTTTAGAAGATTTTAGTTTTAAAGCCTTTAGGGCTTTAGATTTTGAAATCGGAGCTTTTCTACGGGGAATGGTTGTGGAGGTTGATTTTGGCCTTTTCTCAGAGGTAGGGGGTAATTTGACTATTGGAAGTGAAAGAGCATCAGTTTGCGTGCTAGTCGTTCGGGTGACTTTTGCGGCGACAGAAGCATAGCTAACTCCTGCTTGAGGTGTACGTGATGTAACAGTACGTCTCGCCTCAGGATATGAACAATTGTTCTTAACTTTAGTGGTTGTGATCTCCTTTTCCAGTATCCAGATAGGACAACTCCTAGCGTAGGAGGGGTGGTCACCCTTACAGTTGACGCACCTCTCCTTTGCAGTACAAGACAAGCTGTCGTGGCCAACTGCTGCGCAGCGAGCGCAAGTCAGTTTGCCTCTGCAATTCGCTTTGGAGTGACCAAATCTCTGGCACTGGAAACAACGCAAAGGATTTGGAATAAATGGCCTTACGGGTAGATGCATATACGCAGCTTTAATATGCTGCGGTAGGTCTGGCGTCGCAAAAGTCAGTACGAGATGTTTAGTATTAATAATCTGCCCATCTCGTCTGATAGTTATGCGTCTTACAGCACAGACCTTTTGATCTTTGAGATTTTCTAAGATCTCATCCGTAGGCGTGTTAAGCAAATCCCTTGCGGATACCACACCACGAGAAAAGTTAAGGTTCATATGAGGAGAGACAGACACCTCAATGTTAGCAAGCATAGTGAACTTGTTTATAGCATTAGCTTGTGCTTCTGAAGCGACTTCAACCATTAAATCACCGGAACGCATTTTCCTAATGCTCTTTACTTCGCCGATATTTCCACTGATTGCTTTTTGGATTAGGAAAGGGGATACATTTTCAAAGGTACCCTCCTTCCGTTTTACAACATAAAACTTAGCTTGTAATAAAGACAAAGATTGCTCCCGTGGGAGAGAAGAAATAGCAAAAGTTTCCATATTAGAGATGGAAAATTCGGGACCTGACGGCACCACCCACCACCGAGTCCAACAAGGGGATGCAGACCAGCTGCACCAGTGCTAGCCAGGTCCTATACGCTCACAGTACATCCCTGAAGTGGCCTCCACCCTTAACGAGTCACCCAGTAGATGTACCGATCGCTTGATCCATAAAGCCGATTGATGTGCTGAGGACCACAACACACCTCCCGTTTACCTGAAGCAGAGGCCAAAGCAATGTGTTGGTCTCTGGAGGCCTCAATTACCAGGATCCTCCTTTCCAGGGACACGGGTCTCCACGCACGGCAAACACGTGGGTGATTTAGTCCTCAAGAGTAGCTAATAGCAACAGAGCGGCGAAAGCTACTCAAGGGGAGCCCTCAACCTCTTGCGAGGCAACCACACTGAGGGAGAAGAGGAAGAAAAAGCAGAAGAGTAGAAGAGAGAGGAAAAGAAAGAAGAGGACAGATCACTAGGGTACCTCGGGATTGTGACACCCGTGTTTACCTAAAGAAGGTAAACCCCCTGAGGGGTTATCGTACGTGGAAGCCAATTACGCACACTACGCCACTGCATGAAACAACATACATTATAAAATAATTTAAGATACAGCACCTTAAAATGTTATATTGCATTAGAAAATAATCTCATATATGGATTAATTAAAAATATATCAAATAAAGTCTTATAATGCTTGTTTCTCTTCACCCAGTGATAATATAAATAACAGTATTTCTAAATCACAGTCCAATTTGTTTACATTTTGTAATCTTGCTTTCTTTAACAAAAATTAACAATTAAAAAAAAAAAGAAATTAATTGCATTTGTTTTTTCGAAACAGAAAGTATTCTGGATTGAAGTGTTACTGCTCATAAACGAATTACACTGAAAAAACTTTATAGAATTCAATTCAGTGTTAACTGCCTGCAATCTAAAAACACTGGAATCAGAATATCAAAATATTATTTTACGCTTGTCAGAGACCCACATCCCAATATAAGTTTCATCACATTAAATGCAATCATTTTCCGTTCAATTCTGAAAAAAATTCAATGAATAAACAGAATAAGGATTTATTCACAAAGGACAAAATAAACTTAAATTCTATTTCGTAAAATATTTATTTTAATTTATATATTTTATAACTCTACAATTTCATACATTGTATATATAGTATGTCCACTAAAGTCCCTCTTGCCACCCTCTTAACTTCGGAACGGCTGCTACTATGTTTTTAAAAGTGGTGTCTAGGTATAGTAAAGTAATTATGCGCTAATGAATGAAACAGACAGTTGCGCCACATGGTGGAAAACTGCGGAGTTTGCCTTCCTATCTCGGAAACGGAAGGAGATATAAGGAAAAAGTGAATTTCCAAGTTGTAGAGCATCCTCGATTTAGTAAGAAAAGATACCTTGTAGGCATTAATGTGAAGAACAAAACGGTTAAAACACGCATTTGTTGTTTCGTGCTGTGACGTGACAAAACTGATCTAGGAAAGAAAAATAAACAAATAGTTACAGAAATATACTTGATTTAAGATGTTCAAACTTCTCACCGTCAGCTGCAATACACATTTGGATCCCCGCTTGAAGATCACGTTGCACACGTTGGAACACGCGACCGTAATGTGTCGTTTAAGGTTGGTTGGTTGGTTGTTTGGGTTTTATGGCGCAAGGTCCAAAAACGGACATGCTGCGCCAAATATAAAGTTTAGAAGTAGATATTTTATTTTATTTTTTTATTTATTTATACTTATTATTTTATTTTATTTATTAATTCATTTTGAAAACCCAAGCAACATTAAAATTTTTAAAAAACAAAAATCAGTATATACATATATTAAAATCCAATTACACATAAAAGCAAAATCAAAATATATATACTTTTAAAATTTAAAAAATGTAAATTAAATATAATGTATAAAACCTATTGCCCTCAAAAAGGCAAATAGGTTCCTGTGGGGTGGTTCCCCAAGCAAATCATATAATGTTAAAATATCACAATTAAAAAAGAGTAAAGGATATTGATTAAAATATGAACATGAAATTAAAATATGATAAATAGTGAATGGTTCATCACACGTTTCACACCAAGGATTTAATTCGTTTAGAAACAAATGTCTATGTGTGAAACGTGTGTGTCCGATACGAAGGCGAATCAGACGAACATCAGCGCTTCGTAACGGAAAAACTGTTAATGTAGTGATGTATGGAAATATGGCACGCAATTTATTATTGATCTGCATGTTCCATGACTCCTGCCAAAGAGAATAGATTAATATTTTAACATTTTTTCTCACGTCAGACAAAGGAACTGATGGAAGACATGGGCCAGATGCAGATTTAGCAGCTGCATCAGCCCTTTCATTACCATCGAGACCTACATGACTCGGGATCCAGCAGAAAATAATGTCATATCCCTTGCCAGCAAGGGAATCTAATGCTCGGAAAATTCTAGACACAACAGGATGACAGTTAAAACTACTGTTTCGCAAAGCTACCAACACACTCAAACTGTCAGTGTACACACAGTATTTAGAACTTTCACATGTATTCATCTGCTGAAGAGCTTGATAAATAGCAGTTGCTTCAGCAAAGAAGATGGAGCAGGACGAATGGAGGCTGTAGCTAACAGTTTTATTTTCAATAATAACAGCACAACCAACATATCCTATAGATTCCGATCCATCTGTGAAAACTGGTGTAAACGTGGCGTACTGACAGCGATGTGAGGCATATAACTGCTGGAAAACAGTAGTTGCTGTGTCTGATTTTCTATAACGATCAAAACCATCAATGATTTTAATCTGTGGATCATACCAAGGTGGTTGTAGAAGAAGGTCCGTTTTGTCAAAACGGACATCACATAGGTCTGAATATAATAAGTTGGACTTTGTCCGAGTGAGAAAAGGTGGAATGCTGTATAAACGTGCGTCATACAGTCTTATTAATGCAGGAGTAGCAGTCATGGAACGTAGTGGATGATGAGGGTCAGACATGATTTTTGCATAGTAATTGAGAGACAGCTGCATTCGTCTCAGGTCTAAAGGCAGTTGATGACATAATGCATATAGACTCTGGACGGGTGATGTGCGGAATGCGCCTGAGCATATTCTCAATGCAGAGTGATGTATTGTATCCAATCTGCGTAAAACGGAAGACCTAGCAGATCCATACACAGACACACCCATAGTCAATACGAGATAAAATTATTGATTGGTAGACAAGAAGTAGTGCCGTGCGATCAGCACCCCAAGATGTATTAGAAAGCACCTTGAGGATATTAAGCGATCGCTCGCACTTCTTCCGCAAATGAAGAACATGCGGAAGAAAATTTAACTTTCGGTCAAATGTTATACCCAAAAATTTTATCTCGTTGACAACAGGGATTGGTGTATTATTTATATAGATAGTAGGATCATTATGTAGGCTAGTCTTCCTGCAGAAATGAACACAATTACTCTTGCTAGGAGACAGCGTGTGGCCATTCCCAGCACACCATGCAGCAAGTTTGTTGACAGTTGTTTGTAGTTGTCTCTCAATTAAACGCATGTTAGAACCCTCACATGATATTTGCAGGTCATCAACATAAAGCGTGCCATAAACAGGAGGTGAGATTTGATGTATGATGCAACTGATGTAAAGGTTAAAAAGTGTGACACTTAAAATAGAGCCTTGGGGTACACCCTCGGCTTGAATAAAAGTATTGGAAAAAGCTGTTCCAATACGTACTTTAAAAAAACGGGAGCGTAGAAAATTTTTTAGGAATATCTGAAGATTACCTCTAAAGCCAAAATCATATAATGTACGGCGAATTCCGTATCGCCATGTACGGTCATATGCCTTCTCGATGTCAAAGAAAATGAAACCAGATGGTTCCTCCGCACAAAAGCGTTGCGTATTTGGGTTTCCAAGTAAGTAATATTATCAAGAGTGGATCTTCCTTTACGGAAGCCGCTCTGATTGATATGAATACTTTTATTTGTTTCTAGGACATATACGAGACGGGCGTTGACCATACGTTCGAGAGTCTTACAAAAGCAACTCGTCAGAGCTATTGGTCGGTAGTGTGAAGGAACAGAAGGATCCTTACCAGCCTTAAGGATCGGAATCACTATAGCTTCGCTCCAAAGTGATGGAAATTTGTTTTCAGTCCAGATCCTATTGAACAATAACAATAAGTTAAATAGAGAATCTGGACTTAAATGACGAAGCATTTCATAGCTGATTCCATCAGGTCCTGGACTGGTATTATTTGCCTGCTGTAATATTCTCTTCAATTCCAACATCCGAAACTCACAGTTATAAGGCAAAGCTTGTCCATAGTTGAAACGAATTTGTGTTCGCTCAGCGCGACTCTTTGTCCTTAAGAACGAAGGACTATAAGAGTCGTTGCTTAAAACGCTAGCAAAGGTTTCACCAAGGACGTTAGCGATGTCCTTAGGAGAAGAGTATACAGCAGCTCCGGATTTCAAAATAGGAATGGAAAATTCTCTATACATACCATTGGCTGCTTTCACTTTTCTCCACAATTGTTTACTGGGTGTGGAAGAAGTAATTGAGGATACATAGCGAGAACAGGATTCCTTCTGATTTCGCGACGAGCTCCACGAGGTAATACTTTTGCTCTCTTATAGGCGATAAGATTCTCCGTTGTGGGGCATCTTCTAAATAACCCCCATAACTTCCTCTGTTTCTTATAGGTTTTTTGTCATTCTTCATTCCACCAAGGTTTGCAACGCCTGTGTGGCATAGAGGAACACTTAGGTATTGATGCGTCAGCTGCTTTAATAATTGTTTCGGTGACTTTACAAACGGCATCATCAATATTTTCGATCATAACCATTTCGTTATCAATATCTGCCAATTGTGTAAAAAACGTCCAATCTGCCCGACTGTACACGTTAGTAGGTAGGCGTTGTCCTACACTACTACCTCAAGTCTGGGAGATGACGAGAGGAAAATGATCGCTATTGTGCAGATCATTTCCCACAATCAAATTCAGCAATGGCACAAGAGATGGTGAAGAAATGGCCAGATCGAGAGAATGAAATGTTCTTGTGGGTACATGGAAATAAGTTTTCTCGTCGGTATTAAGCAGACAGAGACTGTTTTCTGAAATAAACCGCTCTATCTGCCGACCGCGAGAATTAGTATCATCACTTCCCCTCAAAGAACTATGGCCGTTAAAGTCACCTAACAGTAGAAATGGCGTTGGCAGCTGATCTATTAGTGCATCGGGTTCCTCTTGGCGGATGACATCATGTGGTGGTAAATATAAACTACAGACTGTTAATAAGCATAAAGTATGAATTCTTACAGCAACAGCCTGTAGAGTAGTAATCAATGGATGGGCAGTGCTGGGAAATGCATTAGTTGGTTGGTTGGTTGGGTTTTATGGCGCAAGGTCCAAAAATGGACAAGCTGCGCCAAGAGTAAGGTTTTTTAAGTTTTATTTTTTATTTTTATTTTTTTTTTAAACCCAAGCGACATTAAAAATTTAAAACACAAAAATTAGTGTATATATTACTTTAAAATTTAATTAAAAAGGGTAAAATTCAAATATATATATATATATATATATATATATATATATATATATATATATATATATATATAATTTTAAAATCTAAAATACAAATTAAATAAAATGTAAAAAAACCTATTGCCCTCAAGAAAGCGAATAGGTTTTCTATGGGGTCGATCCCCTATTAAATCTGATAACGTTGCTGGTTAAAATCATGACATGAAACTAAAATATGTTGAACAGTGTATGGTTCATCACACGCTTCACCCCATGGGTTTAGTTCACTTAGAAACAAATGTTTGTGTGTGAAACGTGTGTGTTCGATACGAAGGCGAGTTAATCTAACATCAGCACTTCGTAGCGGTAAAACTGATAATGAAATGAGATATGGGAAAATGGTACACAATTTGTTGGTCACCTGCATGCTCCAAAACTCCTGGAAGAGGGAGTAGACAAATTTTTTAATACACTTCCTCACATCTGAAAGAGAGATTGAAAATTGCACTGAATTTGAGGCTGCTTTAGCAGCCGCGTCTGCATTTTCATTTCCCTCGAGACCTACGTGACCTGGGATCCAACAAAATTTGATATCCTAAACCTTGCCAGCAAGGGAATCCAATGTTTGGAAAATCTTGGACACAACCGGATGACAGTGAATGTTCGAATTTTCCAACGCTTTCAATACACACAAGCTGTCAGTATACACGCAAAAGGAATAAGAATTTACAGTGTTCACGAGCTGAAGCGCATTGTAAATTGCAGTGGCTTCAGCTGTAAAGATGGAGCAGGAAGCAAGAAGGCTGTAACTGTATGTAACATTGTTCATAAAAATAGCACAGCCGACATGTCCTGCTGTTTTTGAACCATCCGTTAATATTGGCGTGTATGTAGAATACTGACAGCGATGTGAAAAATACAGCTGTTGGAAAATTGTAGGGGTTGTGTCCGATTTTCTATAGTCAGCAAATGGATAAATAATCAATATTTGTAGATCATACCAAGGTGGATGTACTAATATGTCCGTTTTAATGAAACGGACATCACGCAGGTCATATAAAGATAGATAATTTTTTGTTTGAGTGAGGAAGGGTGGGATGCTATATTATCTAGCATCATATATTCTATCAGAGTAGGAGTAAGAGCAAAATAACATAATGGATGGTGAGGGTCAGACATAATTTTACAATAGCAATTGAGAGACAGCTGCATACGTCGCAGGTCTAATGGCAATTGTTGGCATATTGCATAAAGATTCTGGACGGGTGATGTGCGGAATGCACCTGAACATATTCTCTGAGCAGAATGATGGACGGTGTCCAGTCTGCGTAAAACAGAAGACCTAGCAGATCCGTAAACAACACAACCGTAGTCTATGCGAGATAAAATTAATGATTGGTAAACTCGGAGGAGTGACGTGCGATCAGCACTCCAAGATGTGTTTGAAAGCACCTTGAGGATATTAAGCGATCGCTCGCACTTCTTCCGCAGATATAATATATGCGGAAGAAAGGTTAATTTACGATCAATTATCACTCCGAGGAATTTTACCTCACTGACCACTGGTATAGGTGTGTTGTTTATAAGAATGAGGGGATCATTGTGGAGGCTAGTCTTCCTGCAGAAATTGACACAAATGCTCTTGCGAGGAGATAGTGTATTGACATTCTCAGTACACCATGTAGCAATTTTATTAACAGATGTTTGTAAGTTTGTAATTGTCTCTCAATTAAATTCATGTTAGACCCTTCACAAGATATTTGCAGGTCATCAACGTACAAGGTACCATGCACAAAAGGTGAAATTTGATGAAGAATGCAACTGATATGAAGATTAAAAAGGGTGACACTTAAAATACTTCCCTGAGGAACATCTTCAGGTTGGGTAAAAGTATTGGATAAAGACGTACCAATACGAACTTTAAAACCACGGGAGCGTAAAAAGTTTTGTATAAATATCGGCAAATTACCCCTAAAGCCAAATTCATACATTACTACGGAGAATTCCATAACTCCACGTACGGTCATATGCCTTCTCTATGTCGAAGAAAATGGAAACGAGATGCTTCCTCCGCACAAAGGCATTGCGGATCTACGTTTCCAGATACGCAATATTATCAAGAGTGGATCTTCCTTTACGGAAGCCACTCTGATTGATATGGATATATTTATTTGTTTCTAAGACATATACGAGACGGGCGTTGACCATACGTTCGAGAGTCTTACATAAGCAACTAGTCAGAGCTATTGGTCGATAACTTGAAGGAACAGAAGGATCCTTACCAGCCTTAAGGATCGGAATCACTATTGCTTCGCTCCAAAGTGATGGAAATTTATTTTCAGTCCAGATCCTATTTAACAGGTAAAGTAAGTTCAACAGGGAATCTAGACTTAAATGACGAAGCATTTGAGAGTTGATTCCATCTGGTCCTGGGCTAGTATCATGGGCCTGCTGTAATGCTCTCTTCAATTCCAACATCTGAAATTCACAGTTGTAAGGCAAAGCTTGTCGATGGTTGAAACGAATTGGTGTTCGCTCAGCACGACTCTTTGTACTTAAGAACGAAGGACTATAAGAGTCGTTGCTCGAGACGCTAGCAAAGGTTTCACCAAGAACATTAGCGATGTCCTTAGGAGAAGAGTGTACAGCAGCTCCGGATTTAAGGATAGGAATAGAGAATTCCTTATACATTCCATTGGCTGCTTTCACTCTTCTCCACAACTGCTTACTGGATGTGGAAAAAGTAATTGAGGATACATAGCAGAACCAGGATTCCTTCTGACTTCGACGACGAATTCTGCGAGCTAATGATTTTGCTCTCTTAAAGACGATAAGATTCTCCGTTGTGGGGTATCTTCTGAATAGCCCCCATAACTTCCTCTGTTTCTTATAAGTGTTTTGACTTTCATCATTCCACCAAGGTTTGCAGTGCTTGTGTGGTATAGAGGAACTTTTAGGTATTGATGCATCAGCTGCATTCTTAATTGTTGTAGTGACTTTACTAACGGCAATATCAATATCTTTGATCGAAACCATTTTATCATCAACAACTGCCAATTGTGTAAATAACGTCCAATCTGCCCGACTGTACACGTAAGTAGGTACGCGTTATCCTACACTACTACCTCCAATCTGGGAGATGACGAGAGGAAAATGATCGCTGTTGTAAAGATCATTTCCTACTGATAAATTTAACAATGGCAGAAGAGATGGTGAACAAATGGCGAGATCGAGAGAATGAAATGTTCTTGTGGGTATATGGAAATATATTTTCTCGTCGGCATTAAGCAGACAGAGACTGTTATCTGAAATAGATACCTTCTGAAATAGATAAATCTGCCGACCGCGAGAAATTGTATCATCATTTCCCCACAAAGAATTATGGCCGTTAAAGTCACCTTACAGCAAAAATGGTGTTGGCAGCTGATCGATTAATGCATGGATTTCCTCTTGGCGGATGACATCGTGTGGTGGCAAATACAAACTACAGACTGTCAACAAGCATGATGTATGAATTCGCACAGCTACAGACTGTATTGTAGTATTTAAATGTTGGGCAATGCTGGGATAGTTGTTGGATGTTAATATGCAAACACCTCCAGACACTGCACCATCATCACCACAGTCTTTTCTAAAGCTTTTAAACCCACGAATGGAAAAGTTATTGCTGGACTTCAGGAATGTTTCCTGAAGTGCAACACATGCAGGATTGTTGGCTGAAATTATAGACTTGATGTCATCATGATGAGACCGCAAACCATGGCAGTTCCAAGAAACAAAGGAAGTTATTGTTCAATTTGAAAAGCTCCTTTCCCGGAGCTGGAAGGCATATCATCTGACATCTCCTCGAGTGACAGATCATTATCCGAGGGATGTAGATATACGGCGTCAGCCTCCAGGATTAAGGCTTTACGGGTGGATATTGAGGGCCTAACAATGCCCTCTTTTGCAGATTTTAGTTTTAAAGCCTTTACGGCTTTAGATTTTGCAATCGGAGTTTTTCTACGGGGAATGATTGTGGAGGTTGATTTTGGCCTCTGTACAGATGTAAGGGGTAATTTCACTATTGGAAGTGAAGAAGCATTAGTTTGTGTGCTAGTGGTTCTGGTGACTTTTGCGGCAACAGAAGCATAGCTAACTTCTGCTTGAGGTGTACGTGTGGTAACAATACGTCTCGCCTCTGGATATGAACAATTGTTCTTAACTATAGTGGTTGTGATCTAATTTTCCAGTATCCAGATAGGACAACTCCTAGCGTAGGAGGGGTGCTCACCCTTACAGTTGACACACCTCTCCTTTGCAGTACAAGACGAGCTGTCGTGGACAACTGCTGCGCAGCGAGCGCAAGTCAGTTTGCCTCTGCAAGTTACTTTGGAGTGACCAAATCTCTGGCACTGGAAACAACGCAAAGGATTTGGTATAAACGGCCTGACGGATAGATGCATATACGCAGCTTTAATATGCTGCGGAAGGTCTGGTGTCGAACGCTTTTTCCTAATACTCTTCACTTCGCCGATATTTCCGCTAATAGCTTTTTGGATTAGGAAAGGGGATACATTTTCAAAGGTACCCTCTTTCCGTTTTACAACATAAAATTTAGCATGCAATAGTGACAAGGAATGCTCCCGTGGGAGAGAAGAATAAGCATTTGTTTCCATATTGGAAATGGAAAATTCGGGACCTGACGGCACCACCCACCACCGAGTCCAACAAGGGGATGCAGACCAGCTGCACCAGTGCTAGCCAGGTCCTATACGCTCACAGTACATCCCTGAAGTGGCCTCCACCCTTAACGAGTCACCCAGTAGATGTACCGATCGCTTTGCTTTTTGACTTTTAGAAAATGCTTTTTTATTACAAAAATAAAGTTTTAAATATAATTTTTACACACATACACATAAAACATCGATTACACATACCTGTTATTCCTCAAAAAATTGTTATAGTATGATTATACATCATGAAAATATATGAAAATCTATATGAAAATATATGTACATCATGAAAATATAATAATAAAAATATATGTGTCTGTGTGAAAATTCTGGCCATAGGAAACTTATGAAAAACCATATAAAGATTAAGTGTAATAAGGTAATGCGAATTGCAGAATTTTATATAAATACTTATATTCGTTTTTGTGGGAGGATCCATAAAGCCGATTGATGTGCTGAGGACCACAACACACCTCCCGTTTACCTGAAGCAGAGGCCAAAGTAATGTGTTGGTCTCCGGGGCCTCAATTAATAGACCCTCCTTTCCAGGGACACGGGTCTCCACGCACGGCAAACACGTGGGTGATTTTGTCCTCAAGAGTAGCTAATAGCAACACAGCGGCGAAAGCTACTCAAGAGGAGCCCTCAACCTCTTGCGAGGCAACCAGACTGAGGGAGAAGAGGAAGAAAAAGCAGAAGAGTAGAGGAGAGAAGAAAAGAAAGAAGAGGACAGATCACTGGGGTACCTCGGGATTGTGACACCCGTGTTTACCTAAAGAAGGTAAACCCCCTGAGGGGGGTGAGGGATGGGAAAATGGTATGAAGTTTGTTTCCGACCTGCAAGTCCTATGATTCCTCCCAAAAAGAATAAACAAATCTTTTTATTTTATTTCTCACATCAGAGAGTGGAACATGTGGTAATATTGGTCTCGATGCAGTCTTAGCAGCTGCATCTGCTCTCTCATTTCCATTAAGACCTACGTGGTCTTGTATCCAACAAAATATTATTATTTTGTATCCCTTGCCAGCAAAGGAATCCAATGCTCTGAAAATTCTCGACACAGCAGGATTAAGTAGACAGAGGCAATTGTCAGATATAAATTGTTCTATCTTACGACCGCGAAAATTCGTATCATCACTACCCCACAAAGGACTATATCCGTTAAAATCACCAAGCAGTATAAATGGAGTTGGGAGTTGATCCACTAATTCATGCAGTTCCTCTGCTTGGTTGACATCATTCGGTGGTAAGTAGAGGCTACAAACCGCGATTAGATATGTGGTGTGGATTCTGACAGCCACAGCCTGGAGTGTAGTTCTTAACTGATGTGCTGTACTGGGGTAATTGTTTGATGTAATTATACAAACTCCACCAGACGCAGCAGCATTACCACCATAATCCTTTCTAAAGCATTGAAACCCACGCATTTTGGTGATAACAGTGGGCTTCAGGAATCTTTCCTGGAGAGCCACACATGCGGGGTTAAAGCTGGAGATGATGCATTTGATATCATCAATGCGAGACCGAAAACCACGACAATTCCAGGAAACAAAGGAAGTCATAAATGGAATATATATTTTAACCTTTGTCACTGTTGCTCATCGTCATCTCAGATGAATCTTCCGAATTGAAATCATCATTTGATGGATGCAGTTTGACATTGTCTGCATCCAAAGAAAGAAGAGCTTTTTTGTTGTTAAGGAAGACTTTCGAAGATCTTCCTTGGCTACTTTTGATTTCTTAGACTTTAAGGCTTTTGATTTAGCAAAAGTTGATTTGGCGCTTACAGGTGCAGATATTTCTCTTGACTTTTTCTGTGGGAGAAAGCTAACTGTAGGAGAAGAATTTGTATCGATTTGGGTGCTGCACTAACAAAGCAGCGCACAGCAACCAAAGGCATAACCCTAGCAACGGAGGATAGTGATTCATGCTCATACTGGATTATTTCGGCTGCTATTTCTTTCTTCATTAAATTTCAGCTGCAGGCCTATCAAAAACCCTCTGAACTTCCTAGGTGTAAATTTGTGTATAATTTGGATAGTTAATTTTCATTCCCTGATAACCCTAACCCAGAATTTCTGATTTTTCTCTACATGCTACACATTAACAACATCATGAGTGGCTAATTAATTAGGTAAGGGCCCAGATGTTATCTTTTACTTTTCCACGTGACAGTTCTGCGCATTTTGATGCATATATTGTGTAGATAAGATCATTGGGCAAGAAGATGTAAACATTTTAACAAATAAAAACAATTCATGTTTTTCGGCAATTTTTCGTAAAATTTTTTCTACCTCAATAATAATTCAATTAAAATTTCGGCCCTAATTGTCCTCTCTTTAAACTAATTTTAGATTAGAGTGGGCATTCTAACGTTTCTGGAAATGTTTGTATTTTTGCTCTTCGAATAACAGTTAATTTTCCATAAATTTTTAAATACTATTTTTGTTGTTAAATTTCTGTGTTATTTTATAAATTTTTTTGATCACTTTCACTTTAATGTTGCCATAACTTTTTAATTTTTAGTCAATTCACTCTAATCTTTCTATGTTTACTCAGAACAGAGTTTTGTGACTCAAAATTTGTATTACAGTTTAAAAATTAACCATTAGTTAATGAGATATAGTTTAATTAGTGTTATTGAAAATTGAATATTTTCCGTTTCTTGCTGCCTGACATGTCCCCCTGTTCAATTTCATCTTAACCCTTGAGCACCAATATCCCGCGCCTAATTAACTAAATTATTTTAATATTAATCAGCGTTTTACTCGGCTCCTAATTGTCGCAAAGACGTGGGACTACTTTCTAAATTCCTTTTATTAAATGTGCTTCCAATAAGCCAACTTAAAAGTCATATATTCTTAAAAAAAATTCTAAGCTAGCTAAGATCAAATCCAAGACTTAAATCTTTTCCATCATTCTCTGTCGGACTTTAACCCTTTGGCTATAATAGCTAAACCTGCATTTGGGGTAATATTATAATTCTATATTTTATTCTAATAACTCTTAATTTTAAATTTATTTCTTTTATTTTTTCTCCTGCTCAATTTTAAATTTACAGCGTTCTTAACTAAGCCTTTAAAGTCTTCTAAAGTCAAATTCTAAACTATATTGACAATAAAATAACTAAATTATCCGCTGAAATTTTATTTCAATACATAATCTAACATTTTAATTTAATGTATAACTCCACTTACATTTAATTAATCTACTTCCCATGCAAAAGATAATATTGTGGTTAAAATGGGCTTGGGGAGAATGTATGACCAAAGGACCATATTGCATTAAATAAATAATAATCAACTAAATTCTCCAGTTTCTCAATGCAACTAGCTACTTGGTCAATGACCCCTCAGGGGGTTTACCTTCTTTAGGTAAACACGGGTGTCACAATACCGAGGTGCCCTAGTGATCTGTCCTCTTTCTTTTTTCCCCCTCTCCTCTACTCTTCTGCTTTTTCCTTCTCTTCTCCCTCAGTGTGGTTACCTCGCAAGAGGTTGAGGGCTCCCCTTGAGAAGCTTTCGCCGCTCTGTTGCTATTAGCAACTCTTGAGGAATTAATCACCCACGTGTTTGACGTGCGTGGAGACCCGTGTCCCTGGAAAGGAGGGTCCTGGTAGTTGAGGCCCCCAGAGACCAACACATTACTTTGGCATCTGCTTCAGGTAAACGGGAGGTGTGTTGTAGTCCTCAGCACATCAATCGGCTTTATAGATCAAGCGATCGGTACATCTACTGGGTGACTCGTTAAGGGTGGAGGCCACTTCAGGGATGTACTGTGAGCGTATAGGACCTGGCTAGCACTGGTGCAGCTGGTCTGCATCCCCTTGTTGGACTCGGTGGTGGGTGGTGCCGTCAGGTCCCGAAATTTCCATCTCTATTATGGAAACATTATTTTCTTCATTCCCACGGGAGCATACATTGAAACAATTAAAAGCCAAATTTTACATTGTGAAGCGGAAGGAGGGTACATTTGATAATGTATCCCCTTTCCTAATCCAGAAAGGTATTTCTGGCAATATCGGCGAAGTGAAGAGCATCCGGAAACTTAGTTCTGGTAATTTGATGGTAGAAGTTGCTTCAGATGCACAAGCAACTCTGATTAGCAACACGAGTACGCTAGCTAACCTTGAGGTGTCTGTCTCTCCTCACTTGAATCTTAACTTTTCACGTGGTGTGGTATCTCCAAGGATTTGCTAAATACGCCTACGGATGAGATCTTAGAAAATTTCATAGATTAAAAGGTCTGTGCTGTAAAACGCATCACTATCAGACGAGATGGGCAGATTATCAATACTAAACATCTCGTACTGACATTTGCGACGCCAGACCTACCGCAGCATATTAAAGCTGCGTATATGCATCTATCCGTCAGGCCGTTTATACCAAATCCTTTGCTTTGTTTCCAGTGCCAGAGATTTGGTCACTCCAAAGTAACTTGCAGAGGCAAACTGACTTGCGCTCGCTGCGCAGCAGTTGGCCACGACAGTTCGTCCTGTACTGCAAAGGAGAGGTGTGTCAACTGTAAAGGTGACCACCCCTCCTACGCTAGAATTTGTCCTATCTGGTTACTGGAGAAGGAGATCACAACCACTAAAGTTAAAAATAATTGTTCATACCCTGAGGCAAGACGTGCTGTTACAGCACGTACACCTCAAGCAGGAGTTAGCTATGCATCTGTCGCCGCCAAGGTCACCAGAACAACTAGTACACAAACGGATGCTCTTTCACTTCCAATAGTCATATTACCCCTTACATCTGAAAAAAGCCCAAAATCAACCTCCACAACTATTCAACGTAGAAAATTTCCAATAGCTAGGTCTAAAGCCATGAAGGCCTTAAAATTAAAATCTGCAAAAGAGGGCAAAATTAGGCCCTCTATATCAACCCGTAAAGCCATAAACCTGGAGGCTGACGCTGTTTCCTTACATCCCTCGGACGAAGATTTATCGCTCGAGGAGATGTCGGATGACATGCCTTCCAGTTCCGGGAAAGGAGCTTTTCAAATTGAACAATAACTTCCTTTGTTTCTTGGAACTGCCATGGTTTGCGTTCTCATCACGATGACATCAAGTCTATTATTTCAGCCTACAACCCCGCATGTGTTGCTATTCAGGAAACATTCCTGAAGTCAAGCAATAACTTTTCCATGCGTGGGTTTAAAAGATTTAGAAAAGACTGTGGTGACGATGGTGCAGTGTCTGGAGGTGTTTGCATATTAACATCCAACAACTATCCCAGCACTGCCCAACATTTAAATACTACACTACAGGCTATAGCTGTGCAAATTCACACATTATGCTTGTTGACAGTCTGTAGTTTGTATTTGCCACCACACGATGCCATCCGCCAAGAGGAACTCGATGCATTAATAGATCAGCTGCCAACGCCTTTTCTGCTGTTAGGTGAATTTAACGGCCATAATTCTTTGTGGAGAAGTGATGATACTAACTCTCGCGGTCGGTAGATAGAGCGGCTTATTTCAGACAACAGTCTCTGTCTGCTTAATACCGACGAGAAGACCTACTTTCACATACCCACAAGAACATTTCATTCTCTCGATCTCGCCTTTTGTTCACCATCTCTTCTGCCATTGTTAAATTTATCAGTAGGAAATGATCTTTACAACAGCGATCATTTTCCTCTCGTATTCTCCTAGACTGGAGGTAGTAGTGTAAGACAACGCTTACCTACTTACGTGTACAATGGGGCAGATTGGACGTTATTTACACAATTGGCAGTTGTTGATGATAAAATGGTCTCGATCGAAGATATTGATATTGCCGTTAGTAAAGTCACTGAAACAATTAAGAAAGCAGCTGATGCATCAATACCTAAGAGTTCCTCTATATCACACAGGCGTTGCAAACCTTGGTGGAACAAACAATGCCAAGAAACATATAAAAAACAGAGGAAGTTTTGGGGGATATTTAGGAGATACCCCACAACGGAGAATCTTATCGCCTTTAAGAGAGCAAAAGCATTAGCTCGTAGAGCTCGTCGTCGAAGTCAGAAGGAATCCTGGTCCTGCTATGTATCCTCAATAACATCTTCAACTTCCAGTAAACAGTTGTGGAGAAGGGTGAAAGCAGCCAATGGAGTTTATAGAGAATTTTCTATTCCTATTTTAAAATCCGGAGCTGCTATATACTCTTCTCCTACGGATATAGCTAACGTCCTTGGTGAAGCATTTGCTAACGTCTCAAGCTCAAACTCTTATAGCCCTTCGTTTTTGAGGACTAAGAGTCGAGCTGAGCGAGTACCAATTCGCTTCAAACATCGACAAGTCTTACCGTACAACTGTGAATTTGGAATGTTTGAAATGAAGAAAGCTTTACAGCAGGCCAATAACAACAGTCCAGGACCTGATGGAATCAGTTATGTGATGCTTCAACATTTGAGTCCAGACTCCCTGTTGAACTTACTTTACCTGTTCAATAGGATCTGGACGGAAAATGAATTTCCATCTATATATCAAGAAGCAATAGTGATTCCTGGCTGGTAAGGATCCTTCAGATCCTTCAAATTATCGACCAATTGCTCTGACGAGTTGCTTATGTAAGACTCTCGAACGTATGGTCAACGCCCGTCTAGTATATGTCTTAGAAAAAAATGAATGTATACATATTAATCAGAGTGGCTTCCGTAAAGGGAGATCCACTCTTGATAATATCACATATTTGGAGACCCAAATCCGCAATGCTTTTGTGAGGAGGAACAATCTGGTCTCCATTTTCTTTGACATCGAGAAGGCATACGACCGTATATGGCGATATGGAATTCTCCGTACATTATATGATTTTGGCTTTCGGGGTAATCTGTCGATATTCCTACAGTATTTTTTATGCTCCCGTGGTTTTAAAGTACGTATTGGAAGCTAAACTTCCATACTTTTACACAATCTGAGGGTGTTCCTCAGGGCTCTATTTTAAGCGTCACACTTTTTAGTCTCTTCATCGCTAACATTCTTCATCAACTTCCATAATCAGTACATGGTACTTTGTTTGTTGACGACCTGCAAATATCATGCGAGGGTTCTAATATGCTATTAATTGAGAGACAATTGCCAACAGCAGTTAACAAACTTGCTGCATGGTGTGCTGAGAATGGCCATACCTTAT
This sequence comes from Latrodectus hesperus, assembly GCA_037975125.1. Classification (NCBI taxonomy): domain Eukaryota; kingdom Metazoa; phylum Arthropoda; class Arachnida; order Araneae; family Theridiidae; genus Latrodectus; species Latrodectus hesperus. Next base: position 187,255 of record CM075862.1, read on the forward strand.
CACCAAGCAAGAGCAAATGTGTCCACTTCTGTAGAAAGACTAGCCTACATAATGATCCAACTATTTATATCAACAACACTCCAATACAAGTAGTCAATGAAATAAAATTCTTGGGTATTATCTTTGACCGAAAATTGACCTTTCTTCCGCATATTTTACATTTGCGGAAGAAGTGTGAGCGATCGCTTAATATCCTCAAGGTGTTGTCAAATACATCTTGGGGTGCAGATCGCACATCACTACTTCGAATTTATCAGTCATTGATTTTATCCCGCATTGACTACGGAAGTGTTGTTTATGGATCGGCTAGATCATCTCTTTTACGAAGACTGGAAACAGTTCACCACTCTGCTTTGATGATATGTTTAGGCGCCTTCCGCACATCACCCGTTCAGAGTCTGTATGCTGTTTGTGAACAACTACCATTAGACCTGAGACGAATGCAGCAATCTCCCAATTACTACGCAAAGTTTATGTCGACCTCGCATCACCCATTACGTTCCATGATTCCTAATGCCTCTCTTAAAAGACTGTTTGATGCTCGACCAATGAGCATCCCACCTTTTCTCACACGGGCCAAATCACATCTGTGGCTCACAGACCTATATGATATTCGGATTGAGACTGTAGATCAATTTACTCATCCGCCTTGGTATAACCCAACATATACTTTTATCAATACCTTTGCTCATTACAGAAAATCTGACACAACACCTATTGTTTTTCAACAGCTATATTCTTCTCATCGCTGTCAGTATCAATCATACAAACCTGTATTCACAGACGGTTCTAAAATAGCAGGACATGTCGGATCTGGAGTTTTTATCAATAATACAGTTTTTTGTTACAGTCTACATTCATCCTACTCCGTCTTTACTGCTGAAGCAACTGCCATCTGCTACGCGCTTCAGCATGTGAATACAGATGATTGTCATGAATTTTGTATTTACACTGAGAGCATGAGTATTATTGAAGCCTTGAAAAACAATAGCGTTAAGTGTCATCCTGTTGTGTCGAGAATTTTCTCAACATTGGATTCTCTTGCTGGAAAGGGATACAAAATAATATTTTGTTGGGTACCAAGTCACGTAGGTCTTGATGGAAACGAGAGAGCGGATACAGCTGCAAAGGCTGCTGAAGATCCAATTCTACCATCGGTTCTGCTCTCAGATGTGAGAAAGGGTATAAAAAGATTTATATATGGTCTTTGGCAGGAATCGTGGAACTTGCAGGTCGGAAAAAAACTCCATAGCATTTTCTCATCCCTCACCTCATTATCAATTTTACCGTTACGAAGTGCTGATGTGCGCTTGACTCGCCTTCGTATCGGACACACACGTTTCACACACAGGCACTTATTTCTAAGTGAGTTGGGTCCATGGTGTGAAACGTGAGATGAACCCTACACAGTATATCATATTTTAATCTCATGTCAAGATTTTGACCATTTACGTTTACACTATTTCAAAACTGACATTTTAACTTTATTTGATTTATTGGGAGATCCACCCCATAGAAACCTCTTTGCATTTTTGAAAGCTATAGGTTTCTTAAATTTTATTTAAATTTATATTATAAATTTTAAAATATATATATTTAATTTTTATTTTATTTTTATATTTTATAAAAAGATTTTAGAAATATATTTACACTGATTTTTGTTTTTTTTAAATTTTAATGTTGGTTGGGTTTTTTGAAAAAAAAGAAAAAAAAAAGAAAAAGAAAAAGCGTAAATAAAGTAAAATAAATCAACAATAATCTTAGACATGGCGCAGCTTGTCCTCTTTGGACCTTGCGCCAGAAAACCCAACCAACCAACCAACCTACTTGGTCAATGTCTCTTTATGTGAATGTATATGTGTGTATTTATATTTATTTAAGAATCTGTCCCTATCTATGCACTGAATGCTGGGATTGTTGCGTGGGGCGGGATGGCAATGGCATCTGGGTCACTTCGTTTCTTTTATGAATTAAATTCCAAACTTTAACAATAATAAGTAAATTTCTAAATCTACTTCTGACTTCATTCGCCCCCTATTGTTTACAGCAGTAGCATTTCTGCAATTTTGTATTTCACTCCCACCTAACAAACCATTCCATAACTCTTTTGGTCACCTAATTCCCAAACCATGGATAGAAAATAACTCCAGAAATCTATTTCGCTTGCCAATCTTAAGAACATTACAATATCACAACTGCAAATCATCTAAACTCCGGAACAATGGAAGAGGAGGATGACACACCACACGAACGATTAACCAATAGCTCAACTACAGTGGAAACAAGCGAGATTACTCCAATGAATCAACACTCTGAGGATTCTAGAAATACAGAACCTTCTCAACTCCACCTAATTGAAGCTATCCAAGGAATTATTCTGATAAAGACCAGAGGGAAGTACCATCTACCAGGATCCAAAAAACCATGCGATGGAATTGCTTGATAAACTGAAAACACTACTCCCTCCATCATCATCCGCTTCCAAACATGGAGATGGGTCATCTCTAAAACAGTAAATGGATCAACTCAACAACATTCAGACAATCAAAGATCTTCAAGAAGAAACCAAATCAATTCTAACTGCATCCAAGCAACAAATTTTTCCACCAAACCCACCTATAGTGACATATTAAAGAGAAGAACAGAGGCTGACATAGAAACATCAATCATCATCAAACCTGCTTAAAACGAAAACCTTACAACCCTAAAATCATATCTCCTAAAACTAAATAGTGATGTTTGCTCCAAAAAAGTAGCATAGGGAAAACACGTAGCTAAGGTAAAGTGCTGTTCAACTGCAACAAAAGAAAAGCTGAGAAAACCACTGGAAGAGAAACGCTTTAACATTCTAGAGCCCTCCCAATTAGTTAGAAAAGTAATATTTCTAAATATGCCAGCTACAGTTAATGATGGCAACATAACCCAAATAATATTGAATAACTTTCCAGAAATGGACAGAGACACGCATATTAAAATAACAGAAATTAAGTCACATAGGTACAATGCAAACCTACAACATATAGTTATAGAAGCAAACAGCATAGCAGCTAAGATACTAGCTGCATGGAAGCAGAAACACATTGGTTTTCAGACTACATACATACGCAACCATAAAACCATATTCCGATGTTACAATTGCCAAGATTTTGGACACTTTAGCAGGAACTGTAAATCTCAAAAGTGGTAGATGTGGATGTGGGCATTCAGAAAATGATTGCCACGCTCAATATCAAAATTGCATCAATTGCCACATTGCCAACAAAAAAGGAGCGATTTTCCTCTCAAACCATAGAGCTAACTCTGCGATTTGTCCTATCTACAGGTCTCTACTTAGTTCAAACAAGAAATAAATATGCCAAGCAACATTTACCCAACTCCTGCAACAATGCACCACAAACAAATAATCTTCATCCACAAGTGAACAGCAACATGCATACAAAAAAGATTATCCAAATAAACCTTATGAGGTCAAGTGCCCAAACTGACTTATTGCAAATGATTGCCTACAGTCTGAATGTGCAAGTCTTTGTGGTACAAGAACCACATGTAAACAAAGATGGGAATTCCAAGAACTTGGAAATACTGGCTCTCGGGTAATGGAAAGCCTGGAGTAATCACCACAGTTGATATAAGCCCAATCCTAGTTGGACTTAAAGAAAACGCGTAGCAGTTAAAATTGCAATTAATGCTGGCCCATTGACAATAATCTCTGCATATAGCGCCCCACCAAATCACAGGCATACTGTGAGCGAGTCTGGCCCAGCGAGAATCAGTGAAGCACTGCAGGATATTGATAGCTTCCTACAAAATTTAAGAAATGAAAAGATCATTATCGGTGCAGATCTTAATGCCCATCACATCATGTGGGGATATAAAGACAACGACCAACGAGGTGAAGCACTCTTGGATTACCTGATAGGTAATAATTTAAATCTTCTCAACACAATGGGTGCTCCTCCAACTTTTAAATCTTCAACCAATGAAGGATGGCCGGATGTGACGTTAACTCCTAATGTCGACATTGCAATAGAAAGTACATGGGAGGTCCTGGACACTGAAACACTCAGTGACCATAAATATATCCAAATCACATTGACAGCACCACTAGATACGACACAAATTACCAGATTCAAGACTAAATATGGAAATCACCATAAGTTCATCAAAAATCTATATCCACACGTAAGCAATATATTACAACTGTTAAAGGATAGTCAAACAACTGATCAACTTGACAATGCAGCCGCAATCATGCAAAGACAACTGACTGAGAGTTGTCGAATTTCCTATGAGAAAACGAAGCCGTGCAATAATTTAATGCCAAACTGGTGGACGCAGTCTTTTGATCTTAGGAAAAAATAAGGAAATGCCAAAAGGTAAAAAATGCAAAATTTAAGTAACCCAGACAAAACTAAACTCAGAATTGATTACAAAAAGCTGAAGGCTGCATATATTAAAGATATACGAAAAGCAAAGCACACATACTGGCGAGAACTGTGCACTTCAGCAACAAATCCTTTTGGGAAAATTTATAAAGACACCTTTAGGAAATCCTCTTCAACATCATCCCTATTCTGCACGAATTTATAAGAAGGTAACGCTATAAACATCGCCAGCAGAATCTTAGAAGAGCTGTTTCCTACACAACCAACCACTCTGTTTCAGCGATCTCACACCAATGACCCCCTCAGGGGGTTTACCTTCTTTAGGTAAACACGGGTGTCACAATCCCGAGGTACCCTAGTGATCTGTCCTCTTCTATCTTTTCTTCTCTCCTCTACTCTTCTGCTTTTTCTTCCTCTTCTCCCTCAGTGTGGTTGCCTCGTAAGAGGTTGAGGGCTCCCCTTGAGTAGCTTTCGCCGCTCTGTTGCTATTAGCTACTCTTGGGGACTAAATCACCCACGTGTTTGCCGTGCGTAGAGACCCGTGTCCCTGGAAAGGAGGGTCCTGGTAATTGAGGCCCCCAGAGACCAATACATTACTTTGGCCTCTGCTTCAGGTAAACGGGAGGTGTGTTGTAGTCCTCAGCACATCAATCGGCTTTATGGATCAAGCGATCGGTACATCTACTGGGTGACTCGTTAAGGGTGGAGGCCACTTCAGGGATGTACTGTGAGCGTATAGGACCTGGCTAGCACTGGTGCAGCTGGTCTGCATCCCCTTGTTGGACTCGGTGGTGGGTGGTGCCGTCAGGTCCCGAATTTAACATTTCTAATATGGAAACATTTGCTATTTCTTCTCTCCGACGGGAGCATTCCTTGTCAATACTACAAAAAACATTTTATGTTTTAAAACGGAAAGAGGGTTACTTCGATAATGTATCCCCTTTCCTAATCCCCAAAGCTATCAGTGGAAATATCGGGGAAGTGAAAAGCATTCGGAAAATGCGCTCTGGTGACTTGATGGTGGAAGTCGCTTCAGAAGCACAAGCTAACGTCATAAGTAATCTAAATACGCTTGCTAACATTGAGGTGTCTGTCTCTCCTCATATGAACCTTAACTTTTCTCGTGGTGTGGTATCCGCAAGGGATTTACTTAACACGCCTACGGATGAGATCTTAGAAAATCTCAAAGATCAAAAGGTCTGTGCTGTAAGACGCATCACTATCAGACGAGATGGGCAGGTTATTAATACTAAACATCTCGTACTGACTTTTGCGACGCCAGACCTACCGCAGCATATTAATGCTGCGTATTTGCATCTACCCGTTAGGCCGTTTATTCCAAATCCTTTGCGTTGTTTCCAGTGCCAGAGATTTGGTCACTCCAAAGCGACTTGCAGAGGAAAACTGACTTGCGCTCGCTGCGCAGCAGTTGGCCATGACAGCTCGTCTTGTACTGCAAAGGAGAGGTGTGTCAACTGTAAGGGTGACCACCCCTCCTACGCTAGGAGTTGTCCTATCTGGATACTGGAAAAGGAGATCACAACCACTAAAGTTAAGAACAATTGTTCATATCCTGAGGCGAGACGTGCTGTTACAGCACGAACACCTCAAGCAGGAGTTAGCTATGCATCTGTCGCCGCCAAGGTCACCAGAACGGCTAGTACCCAAACGGATGCTCTTTCACTTCCAATAGTCAAATTACCTCATACATCTGAGAAAAAGTCAAAAACAACATCCGCAAATACTCTCCGAAGAAAAGCTCCGATGGCTAAATCTAAAGCCCTAAAGGCTTTAAAACTTAAATCTGCAAAGGAGGGCAATTTTAGACCCTCCATATCCACCCGTAAAGCCTTATCCCTTGAAGCTGACGCTGTGTCTCTACATCCCTCTGATGAAGATCTGTCACTCGAGGAGATGTCAGATGACATGCCTTCCAGCTCCGGGAAAGGAGCTTTTCAAATTAAACAATAACTTCCTTTGTTTCTTGGAACTGCCATGGTTTGCGTTCTCATCATGATGACATCAAGTCTATAATTTCAGCCTACAACCCCGCATGTGTTGCACTTCAGGAAACATTCCTGAAGTCTAGCAATAACTTTTCCATGCGTGGGTTTAAAAGCTTTAGAAAGGACTGTGGTGACGATGGTGCAGTGTCTGGAGGTGTTTGTATATTAACATCTAATACTTTTCCCAATACTGCCCATCCATTGAATACTACTCTACAGGCTGTTGCTATAAAAATTCATACTTCATGCTCGTTGACAGTCTGTAGTTTATATTTGCCACCACACGATGTCATCCGCCAAGAGGAACTCGATGCATTAGTAGATCAGCTGCCAACACCATTTCTGCTGTTAGGTGACTTTAACGGCCATAGTTCTTTGTGGGGAAATGATGATACTAATTCTCGCGGTCGGCAGATAGAGCGGTTTATTTTAGACAACAGTCTCTGTCTGCTTAATACCGACGAGAAGACTTATTTTCATGTACCCACAAGAACATTTCATTCTCTCGATCTGGCCATTTGTTCTCCATCTCTTCTGCCATTGTTAAATTTAATCAGTAGGAAATGATCTGCACAATAGCGATCATTTTCCTCTCGTCATCTCCCAGACTGGAGGTAGTAGTGTAGGACAACGCCTACCTACTTACGTGTACAGTCGGGCAGATTGGACGTTATTTACACAATTGGCAGTTATTTATGATGCAATGGTTTTGATCGAAGACATTGATATTGCCGTTTTTGAAGTCACACAAACAATTAAGAATGCAGCAGATGCATCAATACCAAAGAGTTCCCCTATACCACACCGGCGTTGCAAACCATGGTGGAATAATGAATGCAAACAAACTTATAGAAAACAAAGGAAGTTATGGGGGTTATTTCGGAGGTACCCCACAACGGAGAATCTTATCGCCTTCAAGAGAGCAAAAGCATTAGCTCGCAGAGCACGTCGTCGAAGTCAGAAGGAATCCTGGTCTCGCTACGTATCCTCAATTACCTCTTCCACATCCAGTAAACAGTTGTGGAGAAGAGTGAAAGCAGCCAATGGAATATATAGAGAATTTTCCATTCCTATTTTGAAATCCGGAGCTGCTATATACTCTTCTCCTAAGGACATCGCTAACGTCCTTGGTGAAACCTTTGCTAACGTCTCAAGCAACGACTCTTATAGTCCTTCGTTCTTAAGGACAAAGAGTCGTGCTGAGCGAACACCAATTCGTTTCAACCATCGACAAGCTTTGCCTTACAACTGTGAATTTCGGATGTTGGAATTGAAGAGAGCATTACAGCAGGCCCATGATACTAGCCCAGGACCAGATGGAATCAGCTATCAAATGCTTCGCCATTTAAGTCCAGACTCCCTGTTGAACTTACTTTACCTGTTCAATAGGATCTGGACTGAAAATAAATTTCCATCACTTTGGAGCGAAGCAATAGTGATTCCGATCCTTAAGGCTGGTAAGGATCCTTCTGTTCCTTCAAATTATCGACCAATTGCTCTGACGAGTTGCTTGTGTAAGACTCTCGAACGTATGGTCAATGCCCGTCTCGTATATGTCTTAGAAGGAAACAAATGTATCCATATCAATCAGAGTGGCTTCCGTAAAGGAAGATCCACTCTTGATAATATTACATTCCTGGAAACCCAAATCCGCAACTCTTTTGTGCGGAGGAACCATCTGGTTTCCATTTTCTTTGACATCGAGAAGGCATATGATCGTACGTGGCGTTATGGAATTCTCCGTAGGATGTATGATTTTGGCTTTAGGGGTAATTTGCCGATATTTATACAAAACTTTTTACGCTCCCGTGGTTTTAAAGTTCGTATTGGTACGTTTTTGTCCATAACTTTTAACCAACCTGAAGGTGTTCCTCAGGGAAGTATTTTAAGTGTCACACTTTTTAATATTCATATCAGTACCATACTTCATCAACTTTCACCTCCTGTGCATGGTACTCTGTATGTTGATGACCTGCAAATATCTTGTGAAGGGTCTAACATGAATTTAATTGAGAGACAATTACAAACATCTGTTAATAAAATTGCTGCATGGTGTGCTGAGAATGGCCATATACTATCTCCTAGCAAGAGCAATCGTGTCCATTTCTGCAAGAAGACTAGCCTCCACAATGATCCCGTCATTTGTATAAACAACACACCTATACCAGTAGTCAATGAGGTAAAATTCCTCGGAGTGATATTTGACCGTAAACTAACCTTTCTTCCGCATATATTATATCTGCGGAAGAAGTGCGAGCGATCGCTCAATATCCTCAAGGTGCTTTCAAACACATCTTGGGGTGCTGATCGCACGTCACTCCTCCGATGGTTGGTTGGTTGGTTGGGTTTTATGGCGCAAGGTCCAAATGAGGACAAGCTGCGCCAGAAAATGTTTTTTGTATAATATTTTTTTTATTATTTTAAACCAATCAACTTTTAAAATTTCTTTAAAAATATAAGAAATATTTATAAACTTATTAACATAAAAAATAGACAAACACCCAACATATAAATGATTAAATTATATCTAAAACATATAAGATAAAAAAACCTAAGCTAAATCTGTAAAATGTTTTATGTATATAATTAAAAATCTTTAATTTAAAATTATATATAATCTATAAAACCAATGTTTCTTAAAAAAGCAAAAATATTTTGATGCGGTGGTTCGCCCAGCAAATCCCGCATCGTTAAAAGATCAGTTTTAAAAAATTTAAAACGATGTTGGTTAAAATCAGAACATGAAATTAAAATATGAAACACAGTGTATGGTTCATCACACGTTTCACACCAAGGTTTTAATTCATTTAAGAATAGATGCTTATGAGTGAAACGTGTGTGTCCAATACGAAGGCGGGTTAATTTAACATCCGCACTCCGTAAAGGTAAAACTGGAAATGAAATGAGAGATGGAGTTATGGTATACAATTTGTTGCTGACTTGCATTCTCCATGATTCCTGCCAAAGTTTATGGACAAAACTTTTCACACCTTTTCTCACATCACAAAGTGGAACGGAAGGCTGAAGTGGAGTAGATGCAGACTTTGCAGCAGCATCAGCCCTCTCGTTACCATCAAGACCTACATGCCCTGGGATCCAACAAAAAACAATATCATATCCCCTGCACTTTAGAGTGTCTACTATACAAAAAATCTGTGACACAACCGGATGACAAGTAATATTAATACTCTCCACAGGTCACTCCTCCGAGTTTACCAATCACTTATTTTATCCCGTATAGACTACGGTTGTGTTGTTTACGGATCTGCTAGGTCTTCTGTTTTACGCAGACTGGACACCGTCCATCATTCTGCTCTGAGAATATGTTCAGGCGCATTCCGCACATCACCCGTCCAGAGTCTTTATGCAATATGCCAACAATTGCCTTTAGACCTGCGACGAATGCAGCAGTCTCTCAATTATTATACTAAGATCATGTCGACCCTTGATCATCCATTACGTTCTATGGTTCCTAATGCCTCTTTAAAAAGACTTTATGATGCTCGACCATTGAGCATCCAACCTTTTCTCACAAGAGCCAAATCACATCTCTGGCTCACAGACCTATGTGATGTTCGGATAGAGTCAATTGATCAATTTCTCTATCCACCTTGGTATGAACCAACAAATACCTTTATAAATACCTTTGCTCAGTTCAAAAAATCCGACACAACACCTATTGTTTTTCAACAGCTATACTTTTCTCATCGCTGTCAGTATCAATCATATAAACCTGTATTCACAGATGGTTCTAAAACAGCAGGACATGTGGGCTGTGGAATTTTTACCAATAATACAGATTTTAATTACAGCCTACATCCATCCTGCTCCATCTTTACTGCTGAAGCAACCGCCATTTACTACGCGCTTCAGCTTGTGAATACAGACGACTATCATCAATATTGTATATATACTGACAGCATGAGTATTATTGAAGCCTTGAAAAACAATAGTGTTATCTGTCATCCTGTTGTGTCGAGAATTTTTAAAGCATTGGATTCCCTTGCTGGCAAGGGAAAAGAAATTGTATTTTGTTGGATACCAAGCCACATGGGTCTTGAAGGAAATGAGAGAGCAGATGCAGCTGCAAAGGCTGCATCAGATCAAATATTACCATCCGTTCCTCTCTCAGATGTGAGAAAGGCTGTAAAAACTTTTATATATAGTCTTTGGCAGGAATCATGGAACTTACAGGTCGTCAACAAATTACATACCATTTATCCATCCCTCACCTCATTATCAGTTTTACCGTTACGAAGTGCTGATGTTAGATTAACTCGCCTTCGTATCGGACACACACGTTTCACACACAAACATTTGTTTTTAAGTGATTTAAATCCATGGTGTGAGGCGTGTGATGAACCATTTTCTGTTTATCATATTTTAATCTCATGCTCTACTTTTAACGTCTACCGTTTTAAATTTTTTAAAACAAACCTTTTAACAATGTTTGATTTGCTAGGGGAGCCACCCCACAAAAACCTATTCGCTTATTTGAGAGCAATAGGTTTTTTAAATTTTATATGATTTATATTTATACATTTTAAGATTTTATATATATTTGATTTATTTTATTTAAAGTATATATTTTAAAATAACTTATACACTGGTTTTTGTGTTTTAATATTTTAATGTTGCTTGGGTTTAAATATATATATATGAAAAAAAAAACAAGAAAAAAATAAATAAAATAAAAAAATATTCTTCTAAAACCGTATTCTTGGCACAGCATGTCCGTTTTTGGACCTTGCGCCATAAAACCCAACCAACCAACCAACCAACTCACACCAATGACAGTCATGATCCAGAACCCAGAAGATGGATAGAGCTATCGCCTCACTCCCCAATGGAAAAGCACCAGGACTTGATGGAATTGACAACATTATACTTAAAACAGTGGACCGTCACTATTCAGAGCTTCTCAGAACCCCAGTAAAAAATGCTGAAATCTGTGCTACTTCTCATTCGCTTCCATAAGGAAGGAAAAGACAAACTGCAAGTTAAATCATACAGGCCAATCACCCTCTTACCAACGATGGGAAAATTACTGAAGAAAATTGTGACTACAAGATTGAATTTCTTCTTAAGAGAGCCATGGTCTTCACCAAAATCAATTTGGTTTTCGTCAAGGAAGGTCAGTGGATGATGCTCTCTTACACCTGAAATAACAAATCGAGATTGCAAAAGCCTCAGTAAAACATTGCGCAATAATTTCTCTGGATATTAAAAGAGCTTTAGACTCTGCACCACATCCAGATATCAAACAAGCACTCGAAAGTAAAGGATGCCCAGAAGCCATCAAAACATTCTCATCATCAACCTGGAAGATCGAGAGGTTGCCCTCAATACTAATAAGGGCAATGTAAAGAAAACGCAAGCCATTGGATGTCCACAAGGCTTCTGCAGAGGACCCATCCTATGGAATCTGCTTGCTGATGAGCCGCTTCAATTTGACTGGACCACAGATGGAAAATATATTGATCCTAAAGCAACAGTCTAGGCCTTTGCAGACGACTTCACCTTCGTAGTGTCAGCTGATAGTGAAAGGAAGCTTGGACGCGTTGCTACAGAAGCCCTTAAGATTTTTAGCAACTGGACCAATAAGCATAATCTTGGAATTTCAATTGAAAAATCAAATTACCTCCTATTCACGAGACAGCAATGTGGACCGCAAATATTTTTAAATAACTTAAGAATAAGGAGAAGCAAGAGTATTACACTTCTGCGTGTACTCCTGGATTGAATTGGTTTCTTGAATTGTTCAGCACATATCAAACAGCAAGGTGTCAAAGCCTTTCGCATTCACCAGAAATTACTCAGAATAGCTGGTTCAACCTGGGGATTATCCCAAAAACAGCGCATTGTACTGTACAAAACAGTGGCAGAAAGAATTGTAGCCCATGGTGCAACACTCTGTGGAGCCAATCTTCGGGTCAAAAATCAGCTATTACTAGACAAAATACAGAGAAAGTTTCTACTTAATATAATTAGGGCCTACAAAACAACATCGACGGCAGCTTTACAAGTCATTACTGGCATACCCCCTTCATCTCACCATCAATACTATGGCACAAATAAAACAAGAAATCAGGAGAACAAGCAGTAACATCATGGAGGGAAGAGTACCTATACTTTTAATCCATCCAGGAATATTCAGAGTTGATACAATTGTCAACCTTAACACGGAGTACGACCCTACCCTGAAGAAATAGGTCTGCCATATTTTCACTGACGGCTCCAAAATGGATGGAGGTGTAGAAGCCGCGTTTGTCACAACAGTGAAAAATATCATAATCCACAATGAAAGTTACAAACTGAATACCAATTGCTCAGTCTTCCAGGATGAGCTCTTCGCAATTAAGCAGGCTATTAAGTGGGCCAAAATCTAAGAACAGAATTGCCTCGTCTGGTCAGATAGTAAAGCAAGTCTTTATGCGCTTTGCAATCCAAAAGTCACCAGTCCCTTAGCCAGGCAAATTCAAGAGGAACTTAACAACCAACAAAACATCTCTCTCTGTTGGATAAAGGCTCATGTAGGATTTAAAGGGAACAAAATGGCAGACCGCCTAGCAAAATCTGCTGCTTCTTCAAATGAATCGGAAATCTATCTCCCTCTTCCTCGCCCCTCAGGGGGTTTACCTTCTTCAGGTAAACACGGGTGTCACAATCCCGAGGTAACCCAGTGATCTGTCCTCTTTTTTCTTTTCCTCTCTCTTCTACTCTTCTGCTTTTTCTTCCTCTTCTCCCTCAGTGTGGTTGCCTCGCAAGAGGTTGAGGGCTCCCCTTGAGTAGCTTTTGCCGCTCTGTTGCTATTAGCTACTCTTGAGGATTAAATCACCCACGTGTTTGCCGTGCGTGGAGACCCGTGTCCCTGGAAAGGAGGATCCTGGTAATTGAGGCCTCCAGAGACCAACACATTGCTTTGGCCTCTGCTTCAGGTAAACGGGAGGTGTGTTGCGGTCCTCAGCACATCAATCGGCTTTATGGATCAAGCGATCGGTACATCTACTGGGTGACTCGTTAAGGGTGGAGGCCACTTCAGGGATATACTGTGAGCGTATAGGACCTGGCTAGCACTGGTGCAGCTGGTCTGCATCCCCTTGTTGGACTCGGTGGTGGGTGGTGCGGTCAGGTCCCGAAATTTTATTATCATAATAATGGAGAATATAAACTTTTCTTTTCTCCCACGGGAGCAACTAATGTCTGAAATTAGTGCAAAATTTTATGTTATTAAAAGGAAGGAGGATAATTTTGAAAAAGTATCTCCTTTCCTTATACACAAAGGAATATCGGGAGTTATAGGGGAAGTGAAAAGTATAAGGAAATTGCGCTCAGGAGATTTAATGGTGGAGGTTGCGTCAAGCACCCAAGGAGCTGCAATTATTAAGATGCGCATGCTTGCACACCTTGAGGTGGATGTCACACCTCACGGATATTTGAATTTTTCTTCTGGAGTGATCTCCGCTGGGGATCTGTTGAATACGCCGACGGAGGAGATCCTTGAAAATCTAAAGGATCAAAAGGTCTGTGCTGTTAAGCGTATAACCGTCAGACGTGATGGAAAGCTTTTACCTACAAAGCACCTCATTCTGACGTTCGCAACACCAGACCTTCCGCAATCAATAAAAGCGGCTTATATGAACTTACCCGTACGGCCATATATTCCTAATCCCCTCCGTTGTTTCCATTGCCAACGTTTTGGACATTCGAAGACTGCATGCAGAGGCAAACTGACCTGTGCACGCTGCGCAGAAGTCGGTCATGAAAGCGCTAACTGCACTGCAAAGGAGAGGTGTGTCAACTGCAAAGGTGACCATCCCTCCTACTCTCGAATTTGTCCAACTTGGCTATTGGAAAAAGAGATCACAACCATAAAAGTTAAAAACAAATGCTCGTATCCTGAGGCGAGACGCCAAGTTCAATCTCGAACTCCTAAACAAGGTGTTAGTTATGCAGCAGCTGCTAAGAAAATTACCTTCTCCTGTAACACACAAACTGATTACTACTCACTTCCATTACAAAAATTACCCACAAAATCTGAATTAAAGCCAAAATCACGACCATCAATGAACAGAAGAGCTCCTAATGCTAAATCAAAAGCCACGAAGGCTTTAAAATTAAAATCTTCTAAGGAGGGCTCACAAAGACCCTCCATTTCCACCCGTAAAGCATTGTCCCTGGAGGCTGACGCTGTTTATCTACACCCCTCGGACGAGGAATTATCGTTCGAGGAGATGTCAGATGACCCGCCTTCCAGCTCCGGGAAAGGAGCTTTTCAAATTAAAAAATAACTTCCTTTGTTTCTTGGAACTGCCATGGTTTGCGTTCACATCATGATGACATCAAGTCTATAATATCAGCCTACAACCCCGCATGTGTTGCACTTCAGGAAACATTCCTGAAGTCCAGCAATAACTTTTCCATGCGTGGGTATAAAAGCTTTAGAAAAGACTGTGGTGATGATGGTGCAGTGTTTGGAGGTGTCTGCATATTAACATCCAACAACTATCCCAGCACTGCCCAACATTTAAATACTACACTACAGGCTGTAGCTGTGCGAATTCACACATCATGCTTGTTGAAGGTCTGTAGTTTGTACTTGCCACCACACGATGTCATCCGCCAAGAGGAACTCGATGCATTAATAGATCAGCTGCCAACACCATTTCTACTGTTAGGTGACTTTAACGGCCATAATTCTTTGTGGGGAAATGATGATACAAATTCTCGCGGTCGGCAGATAGAGCGGTTTATTTCAGATAATAGTCTCTGTCTGCTTAATACCGACGAGAAAACATATTTCCATATACCCACAAGAACATTCCATTCTCTCGATCTGGCCATTTGTTCACCATCTCTTCTGCCATTGTTAAATTTAATAGTAGGAAATGATCTTCACAACAGCGATCATTTTCCTCTCGTCATCTCCCAGACTGGAGGTAGTAGTGTAGGACAACGCCTACCTACTTACGTGTACAGTCGGGCAGATTGGACATTATTTTCGCAATTGGCAGTTGTTGATGATGAAATGGTTATGATCGAAAATATTGATATTGCCGTCAGTAAAGTCACCGAAACATATTATTAATGCAGCTGACGCATCAATACCTAAGAGTTCCTCTATACCACATAGGCGTTGCAAACCTTGGTGGAATGATGAATGTCAAAAAACCTATAAGAAACAGAGGAAGTCATGGGGGTTATTTAGAAGATACCCCACAACGGAGAATCTTATCGCCTTTAAGAGAGCAAAAGCATTAGCTCGCAGAGCTCGTCGTCGAAGTCAGAAGGAATCCTGGTCTCGCTATGTATCCTCAATTACTTCTTCCACATCCAGTAAACAGTTGTGGAGAAGAGTGAAAGCAGCCAATGGAATCTATAGAGAATTTTCAATTCCTATTTTGAAATCCAGAGCTGCCATATACTCTTCTCCTAAGGACATCGCCAACGTCCTTGGTGAAACCTTCGCTAGCGTCTCAAGCAACGACTCTTATAGGCCTTCGTTCTTAAGGACAAAGAGTCGTGCTGATCGAACACCAATTCGTTTTAACCATGGACAAGCTTTGCCTTACAACTGTGAATTTCGGATGTTGGAATTGAAGAGAGCATTACAGCAGGCCAATAATACCAGTCCAGGAACTGATGGAATCAGCTACCAAATGCTTCGTCATTTAAGTCCAGATTCTCTGTTGAACTTGTTGTTCCCGTTCAATAGGATCTGGACTGAAAACAAATTTCCATCACTTTGGAGCGAAGCCATAGTGATTCCAATCCTTAAGGCTGGTAAGGATCCTTCTGTTCCTTCACACTACCGACCAATAGCTCTGACGAGTTGCTTATGTAAGACTCTCGAACGTATGGTCAATGCCCGTCTCGTATATGTCCTAGAAAAAAATAAATGTATTCATATCAATCAGAGTGGCTTCCGTAAAGGAAGATCCACTCTTGATAACATCATATATTTGGAAACGCAGATCCGCAACGCCTTTGTGCGGAGGAATCATCTCGTTTCCATTTTCTTCGACATAGAGAAGGCATATGACCGTACATGGCGATATGGAATTCTCCGTTCACTACATGATTTTGGCTTTCGGGGTAATCTTCCGATATTCCTGAAGAATTTCTTACGCTCCCGTGTTTTTAAAATACGTATTGGAACAGTTCTTTCCAATACTTTTATCCAAGCCGAGGGTGTACCCCAAGGCTCTATTTTAAGTGTTACACTTTTTAACCTTTACATCAGTTGCATCCTACATCAAATTTCACCTCCTGTATATGGCACACTTTACGTTGATGACCTGCAAATATCATGTGAGGGTTCTAACATGCGTTTAATTGAGAGACAACTACAAACAACTGTCAACACACTTGCTGCATGGTGTGCTGAGAATGGCCACACATTGTCTCCTAGCAAGAGTAATTGTGTCCATTTCTGCAAGAAGACCAGCCTTCATAATGATCCTACTATCTATATAAATAATACACCTATCCCTGTTGTCAACGAGATAAAATTTTTGGGTATAACATTTGACCGAAAGTTAAATTTTCTTCCGCATATTCTCCATTTGCGGAAGAAGTGCGAGCGATCGCTTAATATCCTCAAGGTGCTTTCTAATGCATCTTGGGGTGCTGATCGCACGGCACTACTTCGTGTCTACCAGTCATTAATTTTATCTCGTATTGACTATGGGTGTGCTGTGTATGGATCTGCTAGGTCTTCCGTTCTACGCAGATTGGATACAATACATCACTCTGCTTTGAGAATATGTTCAGGCGCATTCCGCACATCACCCGTCCAGAGTCTATATGCAATCTGCCAACAACTGCCTTTAGACCTGAGACGAATGCAGCTGTCTCTCAGTTATTATGCAAAAATTATATCTGACCCTCATCATCCATTATATTCCATGACTACTACTCCTGCACTTATAAGGCTGTATGACGCACGTTCATACAGCATTCCACCTTTTCTCACTCGGACAAAGTCAAACATATTATTTTCAGACCTATGTGATGTCCGTTTCGACAAAACGGACTTTCTTCTACATCCACCTTGGTATGACCCACAGATTAAAATCATTAATCCTTTTGTTCGTTTTAGAAAATCAGACACAACAACTACTGTTTTCCAGCAGCTATATGCCTCACATCGCTGTCAGTATACTATGTACACACCAGTTTTCACAGATGGATCAAAATCTGCAGGACATGTTGGTTGTGCTGTAGTTATTGAGATCTTTTATCATGCTGATGCCAACCATTAAAATTTTAGTTTTTGCTAAAACTCAGTATTTTGAATAATTTATTGTTCCATTCTTAATTATTTAAATTTCTTAAACTAAATTTAATAACTAGCAACGCAGTTAGCACTTTAATTATTTCTTTTTACATTCTTTTTATCAATCAAATCAAAGTCAATATTGTGATTTTTTGCAAAATAATAGTTATTTCTTAGGAAAAGTATTTTTCATGATTAATATCTCACTCTAATCAATAATACAACTTTCAATAAATAATAATTTATCTTTTTTTATTATTTTACTATGTTTTAGAAATTCACTTACTAAAAATTCCATAAGTTATTCTTATTGAAATTTTTGATCTTGTGTTGATTTCAATGTTAATATAATTGTATTATTGTTGTCAATGCAATTAACAATCTTATTGGAGTGATCTACTTGTTTGTACCAAATATTCTAATTAACCAATAAGTGAATTATTTGTATTGTTATTTAGCTATACACTCTGCCACTAATTTCCTCTGTCCACAACAACACAAACAATAAATTAATTTTATTTTCTCTAGTATTGTTTGTATTTTATTGGAGTGAACTACTTGTTTGTATCAGACATTTTAACTTACCAATAAGTGAATTATTTGTCTTGTTATTTAACTATACACTTTGCCACTAATATCCTCTGTCCACAACAACACAAACAATAAATTAAATCTATTTTCTCTAGTATTATTTGTATTTTATTATTATATTGTTTATTATCATTTCTAATTTGTATAATTACTATTATTATTAATTCTGGATCTGTAATATTGTGCATTTAATTAACCATAGTTTGGTCACGGTATACATATCTTTAGTTCTAATAGGAATTTGGTCAAAATCTTTTCATCTCCCATCAGCATTTTGAAAGTATAATATACCAATAATTGAATATCGTATTGCCATTTTGTTTCTTTAACATTCAGTGGGATACAATCTACAAATGGCTCAATCTCAGCAAAATTATAATTTTACAGCAAATCTAACACCACGTAAAGCTGCCTCGCTCACAAATATCTCATTTGTTGATCAAGAAACACCAATTAACTCTAATTCAACCTCTAGCTCAATAGATGAAATTAACAAAATTTTGGAACCAACGCTTCAATTAAATACACCACAAACTTCTACGCAAATTCCAACAATGCAACAATTAATTCATAAACTTAGAAACATAATCTCGTATAAAAAGGGAGATAGATACAACCTTCCCAAAGAAGTAAGAACAAAAGGTAATAAGCTACTGGATCAACTCTTCAATCTAACAATGGAACCCACGCAGAGTCGAATAGTTCAAGATGACAAACAAGCAAAATCTACTCAAGTTACTAAAGATCAAGACCCCAATTTAGTAGAAATTTCTACAATCAACAAAAACATTCAAGACATTAAAGAAAAATTATTCCCCCAACTCTTTAAAAAAATAGAAGATATAAATATCACTCATTCACAAAAAGCTCATGATAAGCAAACAGATTCACCTTACTTATCATATAGTGAAATCTTAAAGAAAAACACTTCCATAGTACTCAAAAAAACTGATAAAAACATCAATAAAACTCTACAAACAATAGAAACATCTATCCGTCCCTCTGGAATCTACAACAGGAAAAATTACCTCGAAATAAAATGCAGGTCAAAAGATGATACAGAAAAACTGAAAGAAACCTTAAAGGAACAACATTTCGAAGCAGAAATCAAGAAACCAAGAAATCAAAGGATCATTATTCTTAATACCACTCCAAAATTCACAGAAGAGAAAATTATTCAAGCAATTGAAGAAGATCTTAAATTAGAGAACTCCAAAGAAATAATAAAATTTATTTCACGAAGAAAAACAGCAAACAACAAAGACCTGTGGAACATAGTACTGGATCTTCCAAATCCACTAGCAAGAAAACTTGTCAAAAATAAATTCTTATTCATAGGTCTGGCAAGATTTCGAATAGACTTTTTTAGAACAGTGAAAAGATGCGCCAAGTGTCAGGACTATAACCACCAAACGGCTAACTGCCCTAACAAATTTACGTACTGCCCTAAATGCAGCAAATGCCATGATTTTAGTAAATGCAATTCACACGAATATCACTGCATTAATTGCATAGAACAAAATAGAAACGGCGGTAACTACCCTATCAACCACCCAGCCTACGACATCAATTGTCCATCCTATCTAGACTATACCAATCAATTTAATTACTATTAAATTTAAACTATGAATTCCAATTTCCAAATAAATCCTAATCCAAACGATAACAATTTAACAAACTTAAAAATCAACTCAATAAAATTTCTGCAAATTAATCTGCAACGCAGTAGATCTGCACAAACCCAACTTTCCCAAATTATAGAACAAGAAAACATCGCTATTGCCTGTATTCAAGAACCATACTCTGTCCACTGTGAAATCCGTGGAATTCCACAATCTTGGACACTACTTTACAACAAAAATCAAGAAACTCCACGAGCAGCAATAGTTATAACAACTCCATTAAATCCTATAACCCTCTTCAAAAACAGAGACATAATAGCCATTCAACTCAACTTAAAACCATCCCCCATAATAATAATAAGTTTCTACTCTTCTCCATCAGAAAACATCTCAACCAACCTCGACATATTAATGAATCTAATTCAAGCCAACTCAAATCATCGTATCTTAATTGCAGGTGACTTTAATGCACATAATATAATCTGGAACTATTCAAGTAACGACAATAGAGGCCTCCTTCTGGAAGATTTCATAGCAACTCATAACCTACAAATTTTAAACAACTCAGATGGTACGCCCACCTTCTCAGGGCCAAACGGAATTGGATGGCCAGACATTACTCTAGCTAATCAACATCTCTCACAACAAATTACAGACTGGCATGTCTCTGATGAAATCTCATGTTCGGACCACCAATATATTTTCTTCACATTCGCTACCCAAACATCATTTGAATTTAATACTAGATTTAACAGTAATAAAAATCAGTCCAAATTCATAAAAATTATCCGACCAAGTCTTCAAAAATTTCAAAATAAATTTGGATCAATTAACTCAACCTCTGATTTAGACATTATAGCAGAAAATATTACAAGTACAATTCAAGAAAAGGCAAAGCAAACTTTTCCTATCAAAACTCCAAAATCTCACTTCAAAATTCATTGGTGGAACAATAACCTTCGGACAGAAAAATATAAAGTAAGAGCACTACGAAGAAAAATGAAAACCTCCCTAACTAATGAAGAACGCCTGCATTATCATAAAAAATATAAAGAAAACCTGGCCAATTATAAAAGAAACATCTTAAAAGCCAAATTATCCAGTTGGAGTGACTTCTGTACCAAGAATAACTCCCCCTATGGAGTTTTACAGAAAATAGCATGCGATAAAGTTTTCAACCCCACCCAATTTGTTCCGTTAACTTCTCTTAATAATCACAATAATTTGCCAGACAGTATCTTCCAAACCTTATTAGAGGAAAACTTTTCAAATGCAGTGCCCCCTACATTAATAGCATTAAATGAACAACCTGATTTGCAAGATCCAATCTTCACACAAACAGAACTGAACTGTACCATAAAACACTTAAACAACTCAAAGGCTCCAGGCCCAGACGGCATTGACAACAGAATAATAAAATTAATTCATCAAGCTGATCAAAATTTCTTCAAAAATTTCTTCAATCTATGCTTTCAACACAACTACTTTCCTAAAATTTTCAAAATCGGTGAAGTCATCTTCTTCCTCAAAAAACAGAAAGACCCAAAATGCCCAAAATCATATCGCCCGATCTGCCTCCTTTCAGCTGTTGGTAAACTATATGAAAGACTTCTAATTTCAAGACTAAAGCACCACATGACAAAAACAAATTTTATCAGTTCTAGACAGTTTGGATTCACCTCTAACTATTCTACAGAAAATGCTCTAGCGACACTTAAAGCAATAATTAATGACAATAAAGCAATGAACAAATACTCAATGCTCATGAGCCTGGACATCTCTAAAGCTTTTGATTCAATAGACTGGAATATTTTGTTAGCCACCATAAAAGATCTACAATGCCCATTAAACATAAAACTAACTATCCGTTCATATTTCCAAAACAGAAAGTTACAAGTACAGCATGGAACAAACTTAATTCAAGTTGACCAGTCTAAAGGTTGCCCTCAAGGCTCTGTAGGGGGCCCAATCTTTTGGAACATTTACTTCAACAGAATGGTAAATCACAACTGGCCAACCCACACCCAAATCATTTGTTTCGCAGATGATACAATGTTAATAACATTAGGAGAAACTAAAGAAGAATTAAAGAATAATTGTAACCAATCGCTCCAAATTTTTTATGAAATCTGCAAAAGTCTCAACCTCAACCTGGCAATTTCAAAATCGCAGGCAATGATAATCAATAAGAAAAACAAAATTCTAAAATCAAACCCAAAAATTTCAATCAACAATCAAAGCATAAAACATTCAAAATTCATCAATTACCTGGGAGTAACAATAGATAACAAATTCTCTTTCCTTAACCACATAAGGAACATCAAGAAGAAAACAATCCCCATAGCCCAGAAATTACAATCAATGTTCGGTAGAGACTGGGGACTTAAAGGAAAAATTAAAAAAATAATTTATCTAACCGTAATTCAAAGAATTATTCTATACGCTGCATCATTTTGGGTACCACCACTTACTTCAAGAAAGATACAACAACTTTTAAGTATTCAACGCTTCTTCTTAATTCAAATAACTCGCAGCTTTCGTACTGTCTCAACAGCAGCCCTCTGTACCCTCTCTGGAATACCTCCAATTTACATTCAAGCCTCTCATGAAGCATCCAAAACTGCAATTCTTCAACTTCACCAACCAACAACAATAGAAGACGAAACATATCATCCAGAAACCATAGAACAGAAAAACCACAAAGACGCAATTCACCCAGCTTTAAGAAACAAAGGCATTCAAGTCTTAAACACAACTAAAAATTCTCAAACATCAGATCAACAAATTCTTTTTAATTCTATTCCAAATTATTATACAGATGGTTCTAAAATTAATAATTCCACAGGAGCTGCCTTCATTCTCCAAATTAATGAAACAACAAAAACAATAGAACAATTTCTACTTCATTCATTAAACTCAGTATTCCAAGCAGAAGCTTTTGCTATTCTTAAAGCAATTAACCATGCTCTAAAAAATAATTTTAAGAAAATCGTCATCTGGTCGGACAGCAAATCAGCATTACAGGCTATTGAAAACCCAATCCATAGATCACCACTAATCCAACAGATTCAAAATTGCATCCATAACAACTCCAGCAAAACAAAAATATACCTTGCATGGACAAAAGCCCATGTGGGTACAGCGGGGAACGAACAGGCAGATGAAGCTGCGAAAAGTGCAACAAAACTTCCAGAATCTAGAATTTGTAAATTAAAATGGGCGCAATCCTCTATTAAATTCAAAATAAAACAATCACTACAAAAATCCTGGCAAAACTATTGGCAATCAGCTCCTCAAGGCAGACATACTTTTAAATTAATTCCAACAGTATCCACCCAATTTCTTTCAGAAAATCCATTTTTAAACTACTATTTTACAAACCATGCTCCAACTCCAGAATATTTCCACAAAATTAAAAAAGCTCAAGAATATTTATGCATTTGTAATCAAAAAGGATCTCTCCATCACTACCTAACAGAGTGCCCGCTGACAAAACCACATCATATAAAACAAGCAAGATCCCAAAACAATGATCAACTTCTTCAGTTTTGCCTTAAGGAACCTCACAGAAAAGAAATCCTATTAAAGATAGCAAAATTCCTAACTGAAAAAGGTATGGAACTCTGCAAAAACCCAACCTCCACTTCAACAGATATTCAATCAGTCTCTGCATCTACAACTTCATCAGAAATCTTCTAATCACTATATAGCCTGCCTTACATAAACTGTAGTAAAATTATCATAATTTCAAATATCTCAAATTTTTCCTTTAGTCAACTAATTTGTCTTTAAACAGATTATTAATGTACAAGTTGTTAGATATTTAAACTATATTTTTATTGTACAAATGTATTTAATGTATGCCTAAACCAGTCAATTATTATTTATTATTTTGTGAAAATCAATACTATAGAAAAGTAAGTTTATCAACAAATAATATGTAACAAATTGATGTGCATTTAATCCTCTACTCAGTTCCCATCCACCCATACTCCCTCTTTCCTGTCGTCAAAATAGCTATTCCTCCTAAAATATAATCACTAAGCTTTAAATAGCAACCAAATATTATGCCCTAACTAAAAAATTTAGCAATCTAATAGCATTTCTATTTTTATGTAGTGGCCCTTAATGGTGGCTGCCTGTCAGGGCTAGTTCATTTTCTATACATATTACTTAGCTCAACTAACTGTTCTCTGATGAACTTTTGTACATCCTAATTACTACGCAACATGTTTTAGTTAGTAAATGTAATATCTACTAAAGCTTAACCTATAAAATGTACTAAATAACCAATGTAACAATCTGCATACAAATCTTGCTGGAGACATAATTGTAAATAATTGTAATTAAGTGTAAATTTTTGTATAATAATTATAACAATTGTGTTACTCCTCATACCCATTGCATGTTAGATAAATTTAATATCTCTTGTTCTTTGTAGTAACTGTGTATAGTCCAATTGCTCTGTTAATTGTTTTAATTGTTTAGTTAATTGTATTTAAGACAACAGTACCTACTTGCATGTTAGAAATCTTAATATCTCATTGGTACCAGTAGAAACTGTGTATAGTACAACTGTTTAGTTAATTGTATTAATTGTTTAATTAACTGTATCTTAGTAAACTGTAAAAGTATAAAACTTGCAACTGTAAATATTTTAGTATAATAATTATAGCAATTGTGTTACTCCTCATTCCCATTTGCATGTTGGATTAATATAATATCTCTTGTTATTTGTAGTAACTGTGTATAGTCCAATTGCTCTGTTAATTGTTTAGTTAATTGTATGTAAGACAACAGTACCTACTTGCATGTTAGAAATCTTAATATCTCATTGTAACCAGTAGAAACTGTGTATAGTATAACTGTTTAGTTAATTGTATTAATTGTTTAATTAACTGTATCTTAGTTAACTGTAAAAGTATAAAACTTGCAACTGTAAATATTTTTGTATTATAATTATAGCAATTGTGTTACTCCTCATACCCATTTGCATGTTAGATAAATTTAATATCTCTTGTTCTTTGTAGTAACTGTGTATAGTCCAATTGCTCTGTTAATTGTTTTAATTGTTTAGTTAATTGTACTTAAGACAACAGTACCTACTTGCATGTAAGAAATCTTAGTATATCATTGTAACCAGTAGAACTGTGTACAGTACAACTGTTTAGCTAATTGTATTAATTGTTTAATTAACTGTATCTTGATAAACTGTAAAAGTATAAAACTTGCAACTGTAAATATTTAGTATAATAATTACAGCAATTGTGTTACTCCTCATACCCATTTGCATGTTGGATAAATTTTATATCTCTTGATCTTTGTAGTAACTGTGTGTAGTCCAATTGCTCTGTTAACTGTTTTAATTATTTAGTTAATTGAATTTAAAACAACAGTACCTAATTACATGTTAGAATCTTAGTAATCTATTGTAACCAGTAGAAACTGTGTATAGTATAACTGTTTAGTTAATTGTTAATTGTTTAATTAACTGTATCTTAGTTAATTGTAAAAGTTTAAAACTTGCAACTGTATAAGCATAATATGCCAATTGAATTGTTTAAATGGCCTTTACATGTATCAGAACTGTGATGCATAGTCTTGCTGCGTCAAGGCTGTGCAGGCTTTCAAGCCCCACCAAATGTAAATTTCTTTTTCAATAAATTGGCTAGGTTACGGTTCTCGGGAGGCGCACCTGTCCCCGTGGGGGTGTTTTTGTTCTAGGTTGATGACAGGATACATCTGATAACCTCTAGGTATAGTGCAGAGTCCTGTCACGCCTTTTTAATCTGTAGTTATTGAGAATAAAACTCTTAGCTACAGCCTCCATCCATCGTGTTCCATCTTCTCTGCTGAAGCACTAGCCATTTATCAAGCTCTTCAGCAGATGAATACATGTGATAGCTCCAAATACTGTGTTTATACTGACAGTTTGAGTGTGTTGGAAGCTTTGCGGAACAGTAGTTTTGACTGTCATCCTGTTGTGTCTAGAATTTTCCGAGCATTAGATTCCCTTGCTGGCAAGGGATATGACATTATTTTCTGCTGGATCCCAAGTCACGTAGGTCTTGATGGCAATGAAAGGGCGGATGCAGCTGCTAAATCTGCATCAGGCGCATATCTTCCATCAGTTCCTTTGTCTGATATGAGAAGAAATGTTAAAAAACTAATCTATTGTCTGCGGCAGGAGTCATGGAACATGCAGGTCAACAATAAATTGCGCGCCATATTTCCATACATCACCTCATTAGCAGTTTTACCGATACGAAGTGCTGATGTAAGATTGACCCGCCTTCGTATCGGACACACACGTTTCACACACAGACATTTGTTTTTGAGTGAATTAAATCCTTGATGTGAAACGTGTGATGAACCTTATACTGTGCATCATATTTTAATTTCATGTTCATGTTTTAACCATTTACGTATACACTTTTTTAATACTGATTTTATAACTTTATTTGATTTAATAGGGGATCCACCTCATAAAAACATATTCGCTTTTTTAAGAGCAATAGGATTCATACATTTTATTTGATTTGTTTATAAAATTTTAAAATTATACATATATTTTATCTTATAAAATTTATTTCAAAATATTATATACACAGATTTTTGTATTTTAAAATTTTTTAAATGTTGCTTGGGTTTTTTGAAAAAAATAAATAAAGAAAAATAAATAAATAATAAACAAAATCTTACTCTTGGCGCAGCATGTCCAATTTTGGACCTTGCGCCATAAAACCCAACCAACCAACCCTCTTCCTCGGTCTCACTTAAAAAAGGATCAGGAAAATTGCATTAATTTAGGATTGGGAAACTCTGTGGGATCAGAATACCACCGGACGCCCAGTATACTCCATCCTGCCAAAAGTGAATTTGAACCAACAATGCTGGCCAAGACAAATAACGATTTTTGTAACGGGACATGACCCATTTCCAAGTTATCTGCACAGAACAGGGGTACAACCCACTGACAGCTGTGCATTTGGAGAAGAAGGTACTCCAATTCATTACGCTACAACTTGCCCCATCACGAGTTCCTGGCACTTTA
This sequence comes from Latrodectus hesperus, assembly GCA_037975125.1. Lineage (NCBI taxonomy): Eukaryota > Metazoa > Arthropoda > Arachnida > Araneae > Theridiidae > Latrodectus > Latrodectus hesperus. The sequence goes on from CM075862.1 coordinate 214,191, forward strand.
CTACCCCCAGTGACAATCTGAAAAGTGTCAGGCTAAAAAACATCACCATTAACAAGGATGCAAAGCTATAAATATATATATATATATATATATATATATATATATATATATATATATATATATATATATATATATATATATATATAATTAACCTTATAAACTTTCTCCTTGAATTTAGGGACTTAATAATTCCAGAGGAATAGGAGGATAATGATGCCCGTGACTGTGATAGACTTCACCTGGAAGAAGATGAGCCGTAAAATCCGCATACTCCATCTCTCTCATGTTCTACATTTAGACATTTCCCTCTAAACCTGTAACATTTCGCCTGTTTTCATCTCCTTGTATATAGTTCATTATTATTTGTTTGCTATTTTCTCACCATCATTTCAGTGCTCTCACTTAATTACTTAATCACAATTATTGCCATCATGTTATACTGGCCAATTTTAATGCATTATGTATAATCTATCTAAACTTTTTGTATATATAGCTTAGAATTTCATATGACCTAACTTACTTTGAGCCGATACACCAAATTATCGAATCCAAGTAATAATGATTAATGAATAATTAATGCAAACTAAATGCATTAATCATTCATTAATCAGGATTACCTCATTAATTTGCAGTAAGTGCAGTAATATGTATTCAATTCTGTTTTATCATTTTTAATTTCCTTTTAATTTTCCATTTAATTTCTTTATTTCTTACATGCATGCAATTTCATTTGTATTTTATATGCCTGTCTTACCACATTCCCTGCCCTGTATTTTGTCTAATACCTATTTTGAATGCTCCTTACGTGTCCAAGTAATCTGTGCAATTGAGACATAACATGTCCGTGTTACATCTCAATTACAATCCAATTTGTGTTAAACAGTATACTTTACAAACCCTCTTTACTGTGTAAATGTAATAATTTCCAGTGTCTCCATATGATTGCAAGCATAATTGTATTGTCTTGTATGCACTGTGTTCCGTTTTCTTTTCTCTCCAGCGGGTCAATCACATCTGGTAAAACCCTTTCAGGGTTAGGTACAGGGACCTCTGCTGGTGTTTACTATACAATTTCCTTTTCTTGTTGCCAAACGGGACAAGATCTAGAATAATAATGTGGTCACCTTTACAGTTGACGCACACTTCTTTGGTTTTGCAGGTAGTACTATCATGGTCAACTTGAGAACAGTTGGCGCGAGTAGGTTTTCCTCTGAAAGCCATTTTAGAATGTCCATAACGTTGGCACTAAAAACATCTGAGAGGATTTGGTATATATGGTCGCACTGAACAACGCATATAAGCTTTATTCATATGGAGTAAAATAAAATTCAGGGACCAGACGTCACCACCCACCACGGAGCCCTACGAGGGGATACTGGTTAATTGTAATTAATTGTATCAATTCATCGACATCAAGGAAACAATTGTGGAAAGTAAAATCAGCCAATGGTATTTATCAGGAATATTCCATTCCTCTATTAAAAACCGGAGCTGCAATCTATTTCTCAGTGGTAGATATTGCTAATATCATCGGTGAAACTTTCGCTAGTGTTTTCAACTCTGATTTATATAATCCTACTTTTCAAAGGATTAAAAGCATCGCTGACCGGGCACCTCTAAGTTTTCATGATCGACAAAATCCACTCTACAATTGTGCTTTTAGATTGTCAGAATTGAAGACTGCCTTATCTCAGGCAAACGACACAACCCCAGGACCTGATGGAATCTCTTATCAAATGCTCCGTCATTTAAATCATAATCTTTATATTAACATACTTTCATTGTTTAATAGAATCTGGATTTAGCTTGCTTATCCTACAGCATGGAGGCAAGCGTTAGTGATTCCGATTTTGAAGCCTGGCAAAGATTCATCTGACCCTTTGAGTTATGGTCCAATAGCTCTCACGAGTTGCTTGTGTAAAACTTTTGAGCGTATGGTCAATGCTAGACTCATTTATATCTTAAAGAAGAATAATTGCATACCTCTGCATCAAAGCGGATTTCGAAGAGGACGATTCACTATAGATAACACAAGAAATCTTGAATCTCAAATGCGAAATGCTTTCGTGAGGAGAAACCACCTTGTTGGTTGGTTGGTTGGTTGGTTGGGTTTTATGGCGCAAGGTCCAAAATTGGACATGCTGCGCCAAGAGTAAGATTTTGTTTCTTCATTATTAATTTATTTTTCTTTCTTTATTTTTTTTTCAAAAAACCCAAGCAACATTTAAAAAATTTTAAAATACAAAAATCTGTGTATATAATATTTTAAAATAAAATTTATAAGATAAAATATATGTATAATTTTAAAATTTAACAAACAAATCAAATAAAATGTATGAATCTTATTGCTCTTAAAAAAGCGAATAGGTTTTTATGGGGTGGATCCCCTATTAAATCAAATAAAGTTATAAAATCAGTATTAAAAAAGTGTATACGTAAATGGTTAAAACATGAACATGAAATTAAAATATGATGCACAGTATAAGGTTCATCACACGTTTCACACCAAGGATTTAATTCACTCAAAAACAAATGTCTGTGTGTGAAACGTGTGTGTCCGATACGAAGGCGAGTCAATCTAACATCTGCACTTCGTAGCGGTAAAATTGATAATGAGGTGAGGGATGAGAAAATGCTATGGAGTTTGTTTCCGACCTGCAAGTTCCATGATTCTTCCCATAGAGAACATATAAATCTTTTTATACCCTTTCTCACATCTGAGAGCGGAACTGATGGTAGAATTGGATCTTCAGCAGCCTTTGCAGCTGTATCCGCTCTCTCGTTTCCATCAAGACCTACGTGACTTGGTACCCAACAAAATATAATTTTGTATCCCTTCTTAGCAAGGGAATCCAATGCTGAGAAAATTCTAGACACAACAGAATGACAGGTAACGCTATTGTTTTTCAAGACTTCAATCATACTCATGCTGTCAGTGTAAATACAAAATTCATGACAATCATCTGCATTCACGTGCTGAAGCGCATAGAAGATGGCGGTTGCTTCAGCAGTAAAGACGGAGCAGGACGAATGTAGGCTGTAACTAAAAGCTGTATTATTGATAAAAACTCCACAGCCCACATGTCCTGCTGTTTTAGAACCGTCTGTGAATACAGGTTTGTATGATTGATACTGACAGCGATGAGAACAATATAGCTGATGAAAAACAATAGGTGTTGTGTCAGATTTTCTGTAGTGAGCAAAGGTATTGATAAAATTATATGTTGGGTTATACCAAGGCGGATGAGCAAATTGAGGTACAGACTCAATCCGAATATCATGTAGGTCTGTGAGCCACAGATGTGATTTGGCTCGTGTGAGAAAAGGTGGGATGCTCATTGGACGAGCATCATATAATCTCATGAGAGAGGTATTTGGAACCATGGAACGTATTGGGTGATTAGGGGTCGACATGATCTTAGCATAATAATTGAGAGACTGCTGCATTCGTCTCAGGTCTAACGGTAATTGATGACATATCACGTATAGACGTTGGACGGGTGATGTGCGGAATGCCCCAGAGCATATCCTCAAAGCAGAGTGATGAATTGTGTCCAGTCTGCGTAAAATAGAAGATCTAGCCGATACATAAACAACACTTCCGTAGTCAATGCGGGATAAAATCAATGACTGATAAATGCGAAGTAGTGATGTGCGATCTGCACCCCAAGATGTATTTGACAACACCTTGAGGATATTAAGCGATCGCTCACACTTCTTCCGCAAATATAAAATATGCGGAAGAAAGGTCAATTTTCGGTCAAAGATAATACCCAGGAATTTTATTTCATTGACTACTTGTATTGAAGTGTTGTTGATATAAATAGTTGGATCATTATGCAGGCTAGTCTTTCTACAGAAGTGGACACATCTACTCTTGCTAGGAGATAAAGTATGGCCATTCTCAGCACACCATGCAGCAAGCTTGTTAACTGCTGTTTGCAGTTGTCTCTCAATTAATCGCATATTCGAACCCTCGCATGATATTTGCAGGTCGTCCACAAACAAAGTACCATGTACTGATGATGGAAGCTGATGAAGTATGTTACTGATGAAGAGACTAAAAAGTGTGACGCTTAAAATAGAGCCCTGAGGAACACCCTCAGATTGTGTAAAAGTATTGGATGTATAGCTTCCAATACGTACTTTAAAACCACGGGAGCATAAAAAATTCTGTAGGAATATCGGCAAATTACCCCGAAAGCCAAAATCATATAATGTCCGGAGAATTCCATATCGCCATGTATGGTCATAAGCCTTCTCTATGTCGAAGAAAATGGAAACTAAGTGATTTCTCCGCACAAAAGCGTTGCGGATTTGAGTTTCCAAGTATATCATATTATCAAGAGTGGATCTTCCTTTACGAAAGCCACTCTGATTTTTATGGATATAATTATTAGTTTCTAAGACATAGATGAGACGAGCATTGACCATACGTTCGAGAGTCTTACAGAAGCAACTCGTCAGAGCAATTGGTCGATAATTTGAAATGTCTGAAGGATCCTTACCAGCCTTTAGGACAGGAATCACTATTGCTTCTTGCCATAAAGATGGAAATTTATTTTCAGTCCAGATCCTATTGAACAAATATAATATGTTCGATAGGGAGTCTGGACTTAAATTTCGAAGCATTTGATAGCTGATTCCATCAGGTCCCGGACTGGTATTATTGGCCTGCTGTAAAGCTTTCTTCAATTCAAACATTCCAAATTCGCAGTTGTACGGTAAGACTTGTCGATGGTTGAAGCGAATTTGTACTCGCTCAGCACGACTCTTAGTCCTCAAGAACGAAGGACTATAGGAGTTCGAGCTTGAGATGTTAGCAAATGCTTCACCAAGGACATTCGCAATATCCGTAGGAGAAGAGTATATAGCAGCTCCGGATTTTAAAATAGGAATAGAAAATTCACTATAAATTCCATTGGCTGCTTTCACCCTTCTCCACAACTGCTTACTGGAAGTTGAAGATGTTATAGAAGATACATAGCAGGACCAGGATTCCTTCTGACTTCGACGACGGGCTCTGCGAGCTAATGCTTTTGCTCTCTTAAAGGCGATAAGATTCTCCGTTGTGGGGTACCTCCTAAATATTCCCCATAACTTCCTCTGTTTTTTATATGTTTCTTGGCATTGTTTGTTCCACCAAGGTTTGCAACGCCTGTGTGGTATAGAGGAACTTTTGGGTATTGATGCATCAGCTGCATTCTTAATTATTTCAGTGACTTTACTAACGGCAATATCAATATCTTCGATCGAAACCATTTTATCATCAACAACTGCCAATTGTGTAAATAACGTCCAATCTGCCCGACTGTACACGTAAGTAGGTAAGCGTTGTCTTACACTACTACCTCCAGTCTGGGAGATGACGAGAGGAAAATGATCGCTGTTGTGCAGATCATTTCCTACTATTAGATTTAACAATGGCAGAAGAGATGGAGAACAAATGGCTAGATCGAGAGAATGAAATGTTCTTGTGGGTACATGGAAATATGTCTTCTCGTCGGTATTAAGCAGACAGAGACTATTATCTGAAATAAACCGCTCTATCTGCCGACCGCGAGAATTAGTATCATCATTTCCCCACAAAGAACTATGGCCGTTAAAGTCACCTAACAACAGAAATGGTGTTGGCAGCTGATCTGTTAAAGCATCGAGTTCCTCTTGGCGGATGACATCATGTGGTGGTAAATATAAACTACAGACTGTTAATAAGCATGCAGTATGAATTCTTACAGCAACAGCCTGTAGAGTAGTATTCAATGGAAGGGCAGTGCTGGGAAAAGTATTAGATGTTAATATACAAACACCTCCAAACACTGCACCATCGTCACCACAGTCTTGTCTAAAGCTTTTAAACCCACACATGGAAAAGTTATTGCTGGACTTCAGGAATGTTTCCTGAAGTGCAACACATGCGGGGTTGTAGGCTGAAATTATAGACTTGATGTCATCATGATGGGAACGCAAACCATGGCAGTTCCAAGAAACAAAGGAAGTTATTATTGAATTTGAAAAGCTCCTTTCCCGGAGCTGGAAGGCATGTCATCTGACATCTCCTCGAGCGATAAATCCTCGTCCGAGGGATGTAATGAAACAGCGTCAGCCTCCAGGGATAAGGCTTTACGGGTGGATATAGAGGGCCTAGAATTGCCCTCCTTTGCAGATCTTAGTTTAAAAGCCTTTAAGGCTTTAGATCTTGCCGTCGGAGCTTTTCTACGGGGAGTGGTTGAGGAGGTAGATTTTGGCTTTTTCTCAGATGTAATGGGTAATTTAGCAATGGGGAGTGAGAGAGCATCTGTTTGTGTACTTGCCGCTCTAGTGACTTTAGCAGCAACAGTCGCATAGCTAATACCTACTTGAGGTGTTCGAGCTGTAACAATCCGTCTCGCCTCAGGATAGGAACAATTATTCTTAACTTTGGTGGTAGTGATCTCTTTCTCCACTATCCAGATAGGACAACTTCTAGCGTAGGAGGGGTGGTCACCTTTACAGTTGACACACCTCTCCTTTGCAGTACAAGACAAACTGTCATGGCCAACTGCTGCGCAGCGAGCGCAAGTCAGTTTGCCCCTGCATGCCGCTTTTGAGTGTCCAAATCTCTGGCACTGGAAACAACGCAAAGGATTTGGAATGAATGGCCTAACGGACAGATGCATATACGCAGCTTTGATATGCTGCGGTAGGTCTGGCGTCGCAAATGTCAGTATGAGATGTTTTGTGTTAATTACTTTTCCATCTCGTCTGACAGTAATGCGTTTTACAGCGCAGACCTTTTGCTCTTTTAGATTTTCTAAAATTTCGTCCGTAGGCGTGTTAAGCAAATCCTTAGCGGATATCACACCACGCGAAAAGTTAAGATTTGTATGAGGGCAGACGGATACCTCAAGGTTAGCAAGTTTACTCATGTTGCTTATCAGACTTGATTGCTTGTCTGATGTGACTTCAATCATCAAGTCACCAGAACGTAATTTTCGTATGCTCTTCACTTCTCCTATTGATCCGATAATTGCTTTATGTATGAGGAAAGGGGATACAGAGTCAAAAGTACCCTCTTTCCTTTTGACTACATAGTATTTTGCCTTTAAAATAGAAAACATATGCTCCCGTGGGAGAGTTGAAAAATTGATAGTTTCCATATGTAAGAATGGAAAATTCGGGACCTGACGGCACCACCCACCACCGAGTCCAACAAGGGGATGCAGACCAGCTGCACCAGTGCTAGCCAGGTCCTATACGCTCACAGTACATCACTGAGATGGCCTCCACCCTTAACGAGTCACCCAGTAGATGTACCGATCGCTTGATCCATAAAGCCGATTGATGTGCTGAGGACCACAACACACCTCCCGTTTACCTGAAGCAGAGGCCAAAGTAATGTGTTGGTCTCTGGGGGCCTCAATTACCAGGACCCTCCTTTCCAGGGACACGGGTCTCCACGCACGGCAAACACGTGGGTGATTTAGGCCCCAAGAGTAGCTAATAGCAACAGAGCGGCGAAAGCTACTCAAGGGGAGCCCTCAACCTCGTACGAGGCAACCACACTGAGGGAGAAAAGGAAGAAAAAGCAGAAGAGTAGAGGAGAGAAGAAAAAAAAGAAGAGGACAGATCACTAGGGTACCTCGGGATTGTGACACCTGTGTTTACCTAAAGAAGGTAAACCCCCTGAGGGGGAGAAACCACCTTGTGGTAATATTCTTTGACATAGAGAAAGCATATGAACGTACGTGGCGTTACGACATTCTCCGTACTATTCATAATCTTGATTTTAAAGGCAATCTTCCAATATTTATACAGAATATCCTAGCCGCTAATCTTTTTAAAGTTCGTATTGGAAGTACAGTTTCTAAAACTTTTACTTAAGCTGAGGGTGTCCCTCAAGGCAGCGTTTTAAGCGTAACCCTTTTTAACATTTACATCAGTAACATACCTCATCAGTTACAATCTTCTGTTCATAGTAATTTCAATGTTAATGACTTGAAAATTTCATATCAAGGATCAAACATGAATATAATTGAGAGACAATTGCAAGCAGTTTTAAATAATATAACTATTTGGTGTGAACGGAATGGCCTTAGGTAACTCCAAGTAAGAGTTTTTATGTCCATTTCTCTAGGAAAACTAGTTTCCTTGAAGGTCCTGTACTTCACATAAGAAGTAGACATTCCTGTTGTAAATGAGTTAAAATTCATTGGTGTCATTTTCGATAAAAAGTTAACTTTCCTTCCGCATGTTTTACATCTGCGGAAGAAATGTGAGCGACAGCTTAACATCTTCAGAATGCTTTCGAATACATCTTAGGGTGCAGATCGCACATCACTCGTTAGAATTTACCAGTCTGTAATTTTATTTCGAATTGACTACGGCTGTGTTGCTTATGGATCAACTAGACTCTCTATCTTACGCAGATTGGACACTGTTCACCACACTTTTTTAAGGATATGCTGTGGAGCTTTTCGCACATCACCCGTACAAAGTCTATATGTAATCTGCAAGCAGTTGCCATTAAACCTGCGGCGAATGCAGCTGTCTCTTTATTATTATTCGAGCCCCTCAGGGGGTTTACCTTCTTTAGGTAAACACGGGTGTCACAATCCCGAGGTGCCCTAGTGATCTGTCCTCTTCTTTCTTTTCTTCTCTCCTCTACACTTCTGCATTTTCTTCCTCTTCTCCCTCAGTGTGGTTGCCTCGTAAGAGGTTGAGGGCTCCCCTTGAGTAGCTTTCGCCGCTCTGTTGCTAATAGCTACTCTTGGGGACTAAATCACCCACGTGTTTGCCGTGCGTGGAGACCCGTGTCCCTGGAAAGGAGGATCCTGGTAATTGAGGCCTCCAGAGACCAACACATTGCTTTGGCCACTGCTTCAGGTAAACGGGAGGTGTGTTGTGGTCCTCAGCACATCAATCGGCTTTATGGATCAAGCGATCGGTACATCTACTGGGTGACTCGTTAAGGGTGGAGGCCACTTCAGGGATGTACTGTGAGCGTATAGGACCTGGCTAGCACTGGTGCAGCTGGTCTGCATCCCCTTGTTAGACTCGGTGGTGGGTGGTGCCGTCAGGTCCCGAATTTTCCATCTCTATCATGGAAACAATTACTCTTTCTTCTCTCTCACGGGAGTATACATTGTCAATACATATGAAAGCTAAGATTCTACATTGTGAAGCGGAAGGAGGGTACATTTCGATAATGTATCCCCTATCCTAATCCAGAAAGGTATTTCTGGCAATATCGGCGAAGTGAAGAGCATCCGGAAACTTCGTTACTGGTTGATTTGATGGTAGAAGTTGCTTCAGATGCACAAGCAACTCTGATTAGCAACATGAATACGCTAGCTAACCTTGAGGTGTCTGTCTCTCCTCACTTGAATCTTAACTTTTCACGTGGTGTGGTATCCGCCAATGGATTTGCTAAATACGCCTACGGACGAGATCTTAGAAAATCTCATAGATCAAAAGGTCTGTGCTGTAAAACGCATCACTATCAGACGAGATGGGCAGATTATCAATACTAAACAATCTCGTACTGACATTTGCGACGCCAGACCTACCGCAGCATATTAAAGCTGCATATATGCATTTATCCGTCAGGCCGTTTATACCAAATCCTTTGCGTTGTTTCCAGTGCCAGAGATTTGGTCACTCCAAAGCGACTTGCAGGGGCAGACTGACTTGCGCTCGCTGCGCAGCAGTTGGCCATGACAGTTCGTCTTGTACTGCAAAGGAGAGGTGTGTCAACTGTAAAGGTGACCACCCCTCCTACGCTAGGAGATGTCCTATCTGGATACTGGAAAAGGAGATCACAACCACTAAAGTTAAGAATAACGTTTCATATCCTGAGGCGAGACGAGCTGTTACAGCACGTACACCTCAAGCAGGAGTTAGCTATGCATCTGTCGCCGCCAAGGTCACCAGAACGGCTGGTACGCAAACGGATGCTCTTTCACTTCCAATAGTCAAATTACCCCTTACATCTGAAAAAAGCCCAAAATCAACCTCCACAACTATTCAACGTAGAAAAGCTCCGATGGCTAAGTCTAAAGCCATGAAGGCCTTAAAATTAAAATCTGCAAAAGAGGGCAAAATTAGGCCCTCTATATCCACCCGTAAAGCCTTAAACCTGGAGGCTGACGCTGTGTTCCTTACATCCCTCGGACGAAGATTTATCGCTCGAGGAGATGTCGGATGACATGCCTTCCAGCTCCGGGAAAGGAGCTTTTCAAATTGAACAATAACTTCCTTTGTTTCTTGGAACTGCCATGGTTTGCGTTCTCATCATGATGACATCAAGTCCATAATTTCAGCCTACAACCCCGCATGTGTTGCACTTCAGGAAACATTCCTGAAGTCCAGCAATAACATTTCCATGCGTGAGTTTAAAAGCTTTAGAAAAGACTGTGGTGACGATGGTGCAGTGTCTGGAGGTGTTTGTATATTAACATCTAATAACTTTTCCCAGCACTGCCCATCCGTTGAATACTACACTACAGGCTGTATGCTGTGAGAATTCACACATCATGTTTGTTGACAGTCTGTAGTTTATATTTGCCACCACACGATGTCATCCGCCAAGAGGAACTCGATGCATTAATAGATCAGCTGCCAACACCATTCTGCTGCTGTTAGGTGACTTTAACGGCCATAGTTCTTTGTGGGGAAGTGATGATACTAATTCTCGCGGTCGGCAGATAGAGCGGTTTACTTCAGATAATAGTCTCTGTCTGCTGAATACCGACGATAGAAGACATATTTCCATGTACCCACAAGAACGTTTCATTCTCTCGATCTGGCCATTTGTTCACCATCTCTTCTGCCATTGTTAAATCTAATAGTAGGAAATGATCTGCATAACAGCGATCATTTTCCTCTCGTCATCTCCCAGACTGGAGGTAGTAGTGTAAGACAACGCTTACCTACTTACGTGTACAGTCGGGCAGATTGGACGTTATTTACACAATTGGCAGTTGTTGATAACGAAATGGTTACGATCGATGATATTGATGATGCCATATATAAGGTCACCGAAGCAATTAGAATGCAGCTGATGCGTCAATTCCTAAGAGTTCCTTTACAACACACAGGCGTTGCAAACCTTGGTGGAACAAAGAATGTCAACAAACTTATAGAAAACAAAGGAAGTTATGGGGGTTATTTCGGAGGTACCCCACAACGGAGAATCTTATCGCCTTTCAAGAGAGCAAAAGCATTAGCTCGCAGAGCTCGTCGTCGAAGTCAGAAGGAATCCTGGTCCTGCTATGTATCTTCAATAACATCTTCAACTTCCAGTAAGCAGTTGTGGAGAAGGGTGAAAGCAGCCAATGGAATTTATAGAGAATTTTCTATTCCTATTTTAAAATCCGGAGCTGCTATATACTCTTCTCCTACGGATATTGCTAACGTCCTTGGTGAAGCATTTGCTAACGTCTCAAGCTCGAACTCTTATAGTCCTTCGTTCTTGAGGACTAAGAGTCGTGCTGAGCGAGTACCAATTCGCTTCAACCATCGACAAACTTTACCGTACAACTGTGAATTTGGAATGTTTGAATTGAAGAAAGCTTTACAGCAGGCCAAAAATACCAGTCCAGGACCTGATGGAATCAGCTATCTCATGCTTCAACATTTGAGTCCAGACTCCCTGTTGAACTTACTTTACCTGTTCAATAGGATCTGGACGGAAAATGAATTTCCATCTCTATGGCAAGAAGCAATAGTGATTCCTGTCCTAAAGGCTGGTAAGGATCCTTCAGATCCTTCAAATTATCGACCAATTGCTCTGACGAGCTGCTTATGTAAGACTCTCGAACGTATGGTCAACGCCCGTCTCGTATATGTCTTAGAAAAAAATAAATGTATACATATCAATCAGAGTGGCTTCCGTAAAGGGAGATCCACTCTTGATAATATAACATATTTGGAGACCCAAATCCGCAATGCTTTTGTTCGGAGGAACCATCTGGTCTCCATCTTCTTTGACATCGAGAAGGCATACGACCGTACATGGCGATATGGAATTCTCCGTACATTATATGATTTTGGCATTCGGGGTAATCTGCCGATATTCCTACAAAAATTTTTATGCTCCCGTGGTTTTAAAGTACGTATTGGAAACTATACTTCCAATACTTTTACACAATCTGAGGGTGTTCCTCAGGGCTCTATTTTAAGCGTCACACTTTTTAGTCTCTTCATCACTAACATTCTTCATCAGCTTCCATCATCCGTACATGGTACTTTGTTTGTAGACGACCTGCAAATATCATGCGAGGGGTCTAATATGCGATTAATTGAGAGACAACTGCAAACAGCAGTTAACAAACTTGCTGCATGGTGTGCTGAGAATGGCCATACCTTATCACCAAGCAAGAGTAAATGTGTCCACTTCTGTAGAAAGACTAGCTTGCATAATGATCCAATAATTTACATCAACAACACTCCAATACAAGTAGTCAATGAAATAAAATTCTTGGGTATTATCTTTGACAGAAAATTGACCTTTCTTCCGCATATTTTACATTTGCGGAAGAAGTGTGAGCGATCGCTTAATATCCTCAAGGTGTTGTCAAATACATCTTGGGGTGCAGATCGCACATCACTACTTCGAATTTATCAGTCATTGATTTTATCCCGCATTGACTACGGAAGTGTTGTTTATGGATCGGCTAGATCTTCTATTTTACGAAGACTGGACACAGTTCATCACTCTGCTTTGAGGATATGTTCTGGCGCCTTCCGCACATCACCCGTCCAGAGTCTATATGCTGTTTGTGAACAACTACCGTTAGACCTGAGACGAATGCAGCAATCTCTCAATTTTTATGCAAAAATTATGTCGACCCCGAATCACCCATTACGTTCCATGATTCCTAATGCCTCTCTTAAAAGACTGTTTAATGCTCGAACAATGAGCATCCCACCTTTTCTCACAAGAGCCAAATCATATCTGTGGCTCACAGACCTACATGATATTCGGATTGAGTCTGTAGATCAATTTGCTCATCCGCCTTGGTATAACCCAACATATACTTTTATCAATACCTTTGTTCACTACAGAAAATCTGACACAACACCTATTGTTTTTCAACAGCTATATTTTTCTCATCGCTGTCAGTATCAATCATACAAACCTGTATTCACAGACGGTTCTAAAACAGCAGGACATGTAGGCTGTGGAGTTTTTATCAATAATACAGCATTTAGTTACAGCCTACATACATCCTGCTCCGTCTTTACTGCTGAAGCAACTGCCATCTGCTACGCGCTTCAGCATGTGAATACAGATGATTGTCATGAATTTTGTATTTACACTGACAGCATGAGTATTATTGAAGCCTTGAAAAACAATAGTGTTACTTGTCATCCTGTTGTGTCGAGAATTTTCTCAACATTGGATTCCCTTGCTGGCAAGGGATACAAAATAATATTTTGTTGGGTACCAAGTCATGTAGGTCTTGATGGAAACGAGAGAGCGGATACAGCTGCAAAGGCAGCTAAAGATCCAATTTTACCATCGGTTCCGCTCTCAGATGTGAGAAAGGGTATAAAAAGATTTATATGTTCCCTATGGGAAGAATCATGGAACTTGCAGGTCGGAAACAAACTCCATAACATTTTCTCATCCCTCACCTCATTATCAGTTTTACCGTTACGAAGTGCAGATGTTAGATTGACTCGCCTTCGTATCGGACACACACGTTTCACCCACAGACATTTGTTTTTGAGTGAATTAAATCCTTGGTGTGAAACGTGTGATGAACCTTATACTGTGCATCATATTTTAATTTCATGTTCATGTTTTAACCATTTACGTATACACTTTTTTAATACAGATATTTTAACTTTATGTGATTTATTGGGAGATCCACCCCACAGAAACCTATTTGCGTTTTTAAGAGCAATAGGTTTTTTACCATATATTTGATTTAATTTTAAATTTTTGTATTATTTATATATATTTTTTATATATATTTATGTGTCTGTCTCTATATGTACCTAAGGTTTTTAATTACATCATATACATTTATTTTTATTCTTTTAAAGTTTTAATGTTGCTTGGGTTTATAAAGAATATATAAAAAATGGAAATCATAGTTTTGGCGCAGCATGTCCAATTTTGGACCTTGCGCCATAAAACCCAACCAACCAACCTTATTATTATTCGAAAATTATGTCCACACCTCATCATCCCTGACATTCCACGCTTTCCTATTGCTTACCTTAAGAGATTGTATAATGCTAGACCATCAAGCATTCAACTTTTTGTCTCCCGCATTAAATCCTATGTTTACACTCTGAACTAATTGATGTTCGGATTGAGTCTACAGACTTGTTCGTTCATCCGCCTTGGTGTAATCCACATATCATTTTTATCAATCCCTTTGAAAATTACAAAAAGGCAGATACAACCCCGACTATGTTTCAACAACTTTATGCATTTTATCGCTGTCAGTCTAAACAGTACACACCTACATTCACAGATTTTTCCAAAACTGCAGGACACGTTGGCTGTGATATTTATTTTGATAATATCTCGTTTAGTTAGTCTCCACAAGTCCTGCTCCATCCTTACTGCTGAGGCTATGGCTTTATACCGTGCACTTCAGCAGTTGAGTTCTAGAAATGAATGTAACTACTGTGTCTACAATGACAGTAATAGTGTACTAGAAGCGTCTAAAAATGATAACGTCAATTTTCATCCTGTTGTATACAAGATTTTCAAATTGATTAATTCTCTAACTAGCAAAGGATTTGAGATACGGTTCTGCTGAATACCAGGCTTAATGAGAATAGATGGCAATGAGAAGGCTGATCTGCACCAACTCCTACTCTATCTTCGTTCCATCAATGGATGTAAGAAAGGGAATTAAACATATCGTAAAGTCTATTTGGCAGGAATCCTGGAATTTACAAGTCTGCAACAAACTTTATTCCATCTTTCCATTAATCATCCCATTATCAATTTTAACGCTGCGAAGTACTGATGTTAAACTGACTCGTCTCCGTATTGGTCACACGCGTTTTACTCATAGGCATTTATTCTTAAGTGACTTAAATCCTTGGTGTGAGACATGTGATGAACCATACACATCATATCATATTTTAATTATGTGTCCAGATTTTAACAATTTTCATTTCACAATTTCTAATAGTAATATTTTATCCTTACAAGATTTGTTTGGTGAATGACCACATCGCAATCGCTTTGCGTTTTTAAAAGCAATTCGTTTTATGAATTTTATCTGATTTAGAAATTTTTAAATCAAAATTAATTTAATTTTAAATTTTATACATTTTAGAAGATACAAATATTTATATTTTATTTTGATATTTTAAATTAATTTTAAATCTTATATATTTTAGAAGACACAAATATTTATATTTTACCTTGATATTTTAATATAATTTCAATAATTTAATGGTTTGAACAGTTGGTTGGTTGGTTGGTTGGGTTTTATGGCGCAAGGTCCAAATGAGGACAAGCTGCGCCAGAATTTTTTTTTGTATAATATTTTTTTTTATTTTTTTAAACCAATCAACTTTTAAAATTTCTTTAAAAATACAAGAAATATTTATAAAATTATTAACATAAAAAATAGACAAACACCCAACATATAAATGATTAAATTATATCTAAAACATATAAGATAAAAAAACCTAAACTAAATCTGTAAAATGTTATAAGTATTTAATTAAAAATCTTTAATTTAAAATTATATATAATCTATAAAACCAATGCTTCTTAAAAAAGCAAAAATATTTTGATGCGGTGGTTCGCCCAGCAAATCCCGCATCGTTAAAAGATCAGTCTTAAAATATTTAAAACGATGTTGGTTAAAATCAGAACATGAAATTAAAATATGAAACACAGTGTATGGTTCATCACACGTTTCACACCAAGGTTTTAATTCATTTAGGAATAAATGCTTATGAGTGAAACGTGTGTGTCCAATACGAAGGCGGGTTAATTTAACATCCGCACTCCGTAAAGGTAAAACTGGAAATGAAATGAGAGATGAAGTTATGGTATACAATTTGTTGGTGACTTGCATTCTCCATGATTCCTGCCAAAGTTTATGCACAAAACTTTTCACACCTTTTCTCGCATCACAAAGTGGAACGGAAGGCTGAAGTGGAGTAGATGCAGACTTTGCAGCTGCATCAGCCCTCTCGTTACCATCAAGACCTACATGCCCTGGGATCCAACAAAAAACAATATCATATCCCCTGCACTTTAGAGTGTCTACTATACAAAAAATCTGTGACACAACCGGATGACAAGTAATATTAACATTCTCCACAGCTTCTAAAACACTCATGCTGTCAGTGTAAATGCAAAATCTATAGGAATTTTTCGTACCTATATGCTGAAGGGCACGAAGTATTGCAATTGCTTCAGCAGTGAAAATGGAGCAGGACATGCTGAGGTTGTAACTAAGACACATATTGTCAACATAAATACCAATGCCAACATGTCCTGCAGACTTCGATCCATCTGTATATACAGGTATGTATGTATCAAACTGAGAGCGATGAGATGAATAGAGCTGATGGAAGATAACTGGAGTTGTGTTCGATTTTCTGAACTGTGCAAAGGGATTGATTATTTTAATTTGTGGCTCATACCAGGGGGGATGTAAAGTTCGATCAGTAGAATATATACGAACGTCATGCAGGTCAGATAATAACAGATCGGATTTTATTCTATAGAGAAAAGGTGGTATGCTCCTTGGACGAGCATGGTATAGTCTTTTAAGAGCAGGTGTAGGAATCATGGAATGTAATGGATGATGAGGGTCAGACATGATCTTAGCATAATAATTGAGAGACTGCTGCATTCGTCTCAGGTCTAAGGGCAGTTGATGGCAAATTGCATATAGACTCTGGACGGGTGATGTGCGGAATGCGCCCGAACATATTCTCAGAGCATTGTGGTGAACAGTGTCCAATCTGCATAAAACCGAATGTCTAGCTGATCCATAGACGACAC
This sequence comes from Latrodectus hesperus, assembly GCA_037975125.1. NCBI lineage: Eukaryota > Metazoa > Arthropoda > Arachnida > Araneae > Theridiidae > Latrodectus > Latrodectus hesperus. The sequence goes on from CM075862.1 coordinate 231,172, forward strand.
ATCCGTAGTCGATGCGTGATAAAATTAGTGATTGATATATTCGAAGAAGTGATGTGCGATCTGCACCCCAGGATGTGTTTGAAAGCACCCTGAGGATATTAAGCGATCGCTCACACTTCTTCCGCAGATTTAAAACATGCGGAAGGAAAGTTAATTTTCGATCGAATATTACACCAAGAAATTTCATTTCACTGACTACGGGAATAATTGTGTTGTCAATCAGAATCTCTGGATCACTATGTATACTAGTTTTCCTGCAGAAGTGGACACATCTACTCTTGCTAGGAGAAATAGTATGGCCATTCTCAGCACACCATGCAGCAAGTTTATTAACAGCTGTTTGTAATTGTCTCTCAATTAAACGCATATTTGACCCCTCACATGATATCTGCAAGTCATCAACATACAATGTACCATGAACAGAAGGTGATAAGTTATGAAGTATGCTACTAAGATGAAGGATAAAAAGGGTGACACTCAAAATACAACCTTGAGGTACACCCTCAATTTGGTTAAAATAATCAGAATAAAATGTTCCTATACGAACTTTAAAAGTACGGGAGCATAAAAAATTTTTCAGGAATATCGGAAGATTACCCCGAAAGCCAAAATCGTATAACGAACGGAGAATTCCGTATCGCCATGTACGGTCATATGCCTTCTCTATGTCGAAGAAAATGGAAACCAGGTGGTTCCTCCGCACAAAGGCGTTGCGGATCTGTGTTTCCAAATAAATAATGTTATCAAGAGTGGATCTTCCTTTACGGAATCCACTCTGATTAACAGGAATACATTTCTTCTTTTCTAGGACATATACGAGACGGGCGTTGACCATACGTTCGAGAGTCTTACATAAGCAACTCGTCAGAGCTATTGGTCGATAATTTGAAGGAACAGAAGGATCCTTACCAGCCTTTAGGACAGGAATCACTATTGCTTCGCTCCAAAGTGATGGAAATGTGTTTTCTGTCCAGATCCTATTGAACAGAATTAATAAATTCGATAGGGAATCTGGAGTAACATGACGAAGCATTTCATAGCTGACTCCATCAGGTCCAGGACTGGTATTATTGGCCTGCTGTAATGCTCTCTTCAATTCCAACATCCGAAATTCACAGTTGTAAGGCAAAGCTTGTCCATGGTTGAAACGAATTGGTGTTCGCTCAGCACGGCTCTTTGTCCTTAAGAACGAAGGACTATAAGAGTCGTTGCTTGAGACACTAGCAAAGGTTTCACCAAGGACGTTAGCGATGTCCTTCGGAGAAGAGTATACAGCAGCTCCGGATTTCAAAATAGGAATTGAAAATTCTCTATATATTCCATTGGCTGCTTTCACTTTTCTCCACAACTGCTTACTGGATGTGGAAGAAGTAATTGAGGATACATAGCGAGACCAAGATTCCTTCTGACTTCGACGACGAGCTCTGCGAGCTAATGCTTTTGCTCTCTTAAAGGCGATAAGATTCTCCGTTGTGGGGTACCTTCTAAATAACCCCCATAACTTCCTCTGTTTCTTATAGGTTTTTTGACATTCATCATTCCACCAAGGTTTGCAACGCCTGTATGGTATAGAAGAACTCTTAGGTATTGATGCGTCAGCTGCATTAATAATTGTTTCGGTGACTTTATATACGGATTCATCAATATTTTCGATCATAACCATTTCGTTGTCAATAACTGCCAATTGTGTAAATATACGTCCAATCTGCCCGACTGTACACGTAAGTAGGTAGACGTTGTTCTACACTACTACCTCCAGTCTGGGAAATGGTTTGAACAGAGAAAGCAGATAAATACGACTTTGTTCCTGGCTCAGTTTGTCCTTATTTGGACCTTCCACCATTAAAACCAACCAACCTACCAACCATCTGTCCTCTTTTTTAATTTCTTCTCTTGTCTATTCTTCTTTTCCTTCCTTTGCATTAACAACAAACCGCAGAAGAGCCTATAAACATTATTTTAAAATTTAAATATATGTGTCCGTTATCAATTTGTCATATATGCAGATTTTGAATGTGCTTTAAGTAAAGTGTCAACTGTTGTTGCTCCTAATTCAACTAAATCGTTCACTTACACAATCGAGAGACATAAGCCTATTTCCTATGCTTTGATTGTTCTCAATGAAGCTGATCAGATCATAGATCAACAATACTATGTTCGTCTCGATGCTGTTGAGCACTTTCTTTTATGATTTAGAAAAAATTGGTTTAAAGTTAGTTGAAGAGTTGAAAAAAAATAAGTAATATCGAAATTAAAGATTGTTCTTTATATGATGCTAACACTTGTATTATATGTAATGTTCGCTAAGAACCGGGTAAAATGAGAGTGAGACACCACGAACATCATCAAAACAAAGTTACGGGACTAGCTCATTCAAAAATGTTATATAAAAAAATAAAAATAAATAAAAACTTTGTATTACTGTTGTAACACACAATTCTCGGAATTAAGATTCACACCTACTGTTGAAAAGACTACCTTCTGAATCCGTTAAAACTATAGACATTATACCTATTAACTTGGAAATCTATTCTATACTATTAACTTGGTTTTCTTTAGATTATCTGAAGTTTTTTGATAGCTATCAATTTCCTGAATGCGTCATCTATCCTCTTCTTTCTTTTCTTCTCTCCTCTACTCTTCTGCTTTTTCTTACTCTTCTCCCTCAGTGTGGTTGCCTCGTAAGAGGTTGAGGGCTCCCGTTGAATAGCTTTCGCCGCTCTGTTGCAATTAGCTCTTCTTGGGGACTAAATCACCCACGTCTTTGCCGTGCGTGGAGACCCGTGTCCCTGGAAAGGAGGGTCCTGGTAATTGAGGAACCCAGACACCAATACATTACTTTGGCCTCTGCTTCAGGTAAACGGGAAGTGTGTTGTGGTCCTCAGCACATCAATCGGCTTTATGGATCAAACGATCGGTACATATACTGGGTGACTCGTTAAGGGTGGAGGCCACTTCAGGGATGTACTGTGATTGTATAGGACCTGGCTAGCACTGGTGCAGCTGGTGGGAGGTGCCGTCAGGTCCCGAATTTTCCATTTTTAAAATGGAAACAAATACTCTTTCTTCTCTCTCACGGGAGTATTATTGTCAATAATATAAGCAAGATTCTACATTGTAAAATGGAAAGAGGGTACTTTCGATAATGTATCCCCTATCCTAATCCAAAAAGCATTTCTGGCAATATCGAAGAAGTAAAGAGAATTCGGAAACTTCGTTACGGTTGTCTAATGGTAGAAGTTGATACAGATGCACAAGCAACTCTCATAAGCAGCATGAACATGCTTACTAACCTTGAGGTGTCCGTCTAACCTCATATTAATCTTAACTTTTCAAGTGGTGTGGTATCCGCAATGGATCTGCTATATACGCCTGCGGACGAGATCTTAGAAAATCTCAAAGATCAAAAGGTCTGTGATCAAACTGTCGGACGGGATGGGCAGATTATCAATACTAAACAATTTGTACTGATATTTGCGACGCCAGACAAACCGCAGCATATTAAAGCTGCGTACATGCATCTATCCGTCAGGCAGTTTATACCAGATCCTTTGCCTTGTTTCCAGTACCAGAGATTTGGTCACTCCAAAGCTACTTGCAGGGGCAGACTGACTTGCGCTCGCTGCGCAGCAGTTGGCCACGACCGTTCGTCTTATACTGCAAATAAGAGGTGTGTAAACTGTAAAGGTGACCACCCTCCTACGTGCTGTTACAACACGTACACCTCAAACAGGAGTTAGCTCTGCATCTGTCACCGCCAAAATCACCAGAACGGCGAGTACGCCAACAGATGCTCTTTCACTTCCAATAGCAAAATTACCCCTTACATCTGTACAGAGGCCAAAATCAACCTCCACAACCATTCCCCGTAGAAAAGCTCTGATGGCTAAATCTATGGCCCAAAAAGCCTTTAAACTAAAATCAGCAAAAGAGGGCAATGTTAGGCCCTACATATCCACCAGTAAAGCCTTAACGCTGGAGGCTGACGCTGTGTATCTACATCCCTCGGACGAAGATCTATCACTCGAGGAGATGTCAGATGATATGCCTTCCAGCTCCGGGAAAGGAGCTTTTCAAACTTAAAAATAACTTCCTTTGTTTCTTGGAACTGCAATGGTTTGCGTTCTCATCATGATGACATCAAGTCTATAATCTCAGCCTACAACCCCGCATGTGTGGCACTTCAGGGAAACATTCCTGAAGTCCAGCAATAACTTTACCATACTTTATTCTTTTCTAAAGCTTTTAAAAAGCTTTAGAAAAGACTATGGTGAGGACGGTGCAGTGTCTGGGGGTGTATGTATATTAACATCTCATAACTATCCCAGCACTGCCCAACCTTTGAATACTACACAACAGCCTGTATCTGTGCGAATTAATACATCATGCTTGTTGACAGTCTGTAGTTTGTATTTGCCACCACACGATGTCATTCGCCAAGAGGAACGCGATGCATTAATAGATCAGCTGCCAACCCCAATTCTGCTGCTGTTACGGGACTTTAACGGCCATAATTCTTTGTGGGGTAGTGTTGATACTAATTCTCGCGGTTGGTAGATAGAGCAGCTTATATCAGTCTCTGTCTGCTTAATACCGACGATAAAAAACATATTTTCACATACCCACAAAAACTTTTCATTCTCTCGATATGGCCATTTGTTCACCATTTCTTCAGCTATGTTAAATCTAACAGTAGGAAATGATATTCACAACAGCGATCATTTTCCTCTCGTCATCTCCCAGACTGGAGGTAGTAGTGTGAGTAACGCTTACCTACTTACGTGTACAGTCGGGCAGATTGGACGTTATTTACACAATTGGCAGTTGTTGATGATAAAATGGTCTCGATCGAAGATATTGATATTGCCGTTAGTAAAGTCACTGAAACAATTAAGAAAGCAGCTGATGCATCAATACCTAAGAGTTTTCCCTACACCACACAGGCGTTGTAATTCTTGGCGGAATGATGAATGTCAAAACACATATAAGAAACAGAGGAAGTTATGGGGGCTATTCAGAAGATACCTCAGAACGAAGAATCTTATCGCCTTTCGCCGAGAGCAAAAGCTTTAGCTCGCAGAACTCGTCATCGAAGTCAGAAGGAATTTTGGTCTCGGTATGCATCTTCAATAACAGAAGAGTGAAAGCAGCCAATGGAATATATAAAGAATTTTCTATTCCTATTATAAAATCCGGAGCTGTTGTACACTCTTCTCCTAAGGACATCGCTAACATCCTTGGAGAAACCTTTGCTAGCGTCTCAAGCAACGACTCTTATTGTCCATCGTTCTTAAGGACAAAGAATCATATTGTGTGAACACCAATTCGTTTCAACCTTGGACAAGCTTTGCCTCACAACTGTGAATTTTAGATGTTGGAATTGAAGAGAGAGCATTAATGCAGGCCCATGATACTAGCCCAGAACCAGATGGAATCACCTATCAAATGCTTCGTCATTTAAGTCCAGATTCCCTGTTGAACTTGCTATCTTTGGGTCCTGGTAATTGAGGCCCATAGAGACCAACACATTACTTTGGCCTCTACTTCGGGTAAACGGGAAGTGTGTTGTGGTCCTCAGCAAATCAATAGGCTTTATGGATCAAGCGATCGCTATTTCTACTGAGTGACTCATTATGGGTGGAGGCCATCTCAGGGATGTACTGTGAGCGTATAGGACCTGGCTAGCACTGGTGCAGCTGGTCTGCAGCCCCTTGTTTGAGTCAGTGGTGGGTGGTGCGGTCAGGTCACAAAATTATATACATATATTTTTTTAGAATAAAAAATTCACTTTTCTCCCACGGGAACAGCAATTTGAAAACCTAAAGCCTAAGTTTTTTTTTATAATCCAAAAAAAAAAAAAAATAGGACACTTTTACAACTGTGTCTCCTTTCCTTATTGAAAAAGGAATATCGGAAATCGTTGGGGAAGTGAGAAATGTTCAAAAGTTTCGCTCGGGATATATGGATCAAGCGATCGGTACATCTACTGGGTGACTCGTTAAGGGCTGAGTCCACTTCAGGGATGTACTGTGAGGGTATGGGACTTGGCTAGCACTGGTGCAACTGGTCTGCACCCCCTTGTTGGACTCAGTGGTGGGTGGTGCGGTCAGGTCCCGAAATTTTAAAAATATAATGTAGAATAAAAATTTTACATTTCTCCCACGAGAGCAACAGTTTGAGGATTTAAAAACTAAATTTTTCATAATCAAAAGGAAAGAGGGACACTTTGCAACTGTGATTCCTTTCCTCATTTCCAAATGAATATCGTATATTGTTGGGGAAGTTAAGAAAGTTCAGAAGATGCGTTCAGGTGACCTGCTTGTTGAGGCAGCGTCTGACTTTCAAGCAGAAATTCTAGCAAGTATGAAATCTCTGCAAACATTTAAGTGACTGTCTCCACTCATAGCAACCTCAATTTTTCTTGTGGTGTAATCTCAGCAAGGGATTTATTGTATTCGCCGACGTAGGAGATTCTGGAAAATTTACAAAACCAGAAGGTCTGTGGCGTTAACGAATTGCAATCAGACGAGATGGTAATGTAATCGACACTAAGCACCTCGTCTTGACTTTTGCGACGCCAGACCTTCCGCAGTATGTAAAATCTGCGTACATGAATTTATCCCTCAGGCCTTGGAGACTGACGCGGTTTCTTTACTTCCCTCGGACGATGATACATCGCTCGAGGTTATGACAGAAGACCCGCCTTCTAGCTCCGGGAAAGAAGCTTTTCAATTTAAAAAATAATTTCCTTTATTTCTTGGAACTGCCATGGTTTGCGATCACATCTTGATGACATCAAGTCTCTAATAACAAATTATAATCCCGCATGTGTTGCACTTGAAAGACATTCCTGAAGTCTAATAAAAACTTTACCATGCGTTGATTTACATGTTTTAGAAAAGACTGGTGATGATGGTGCAGTGTCTGGTGGTGTTGCTATTTTGACATCCACTAATATTCCCAGCACTGTCCGTCCATTTTTTATGCTACTCTTAAGCTACTCTTAAGGCTGTAGCAGTAAAAATCCATACTTCATGCCTAATTACAGTCTGTATTTTATATTTACCACCACATGATGTCTTCCGCCAAGAGGAACTCGATGCATTAGTTGATCAACTGCCTGCACCATTTTTGTTACTTAAAATCGATATCTTCTCGAATCTCACGAAAAACGGCGAAATCATAATTGTAATCATTGCAATAAAATTTTAGCTAGGAAAAGTGATTGAAATCGACATTTAAATTCTGTTTGATAGTGAAAAGAAATGGACATGTGAAAAATTATTTTCTCGACTTGATGATTTGTCTAGACATTGTAAAAATCGTAAACTGTAAGCAAAAAATAAAACAAACTGAAAGTTGTAGTAAGAAAATAAGTGATTCGAATTCAGGAGCTATATAGAGTTCCAATTCTGGTGACACAACACTTAAAATGAATCAACAATCATCGACCTCAAAAGCAAATGATCAGATTCAGCAATAAACAGTCTCTTGTTCTGATAATTCAGAGGCAGGATTGAAATTCATTGATATCGGTACATCTGCAACATCGATTTCCGGAATCTACACATTTCGCTTTCAACAGAAGATACTTTCCGAAATCGGAGAAGGTTCACTTAAGAAGCCGGAAGAGAAAGAAATGGCCTTCAAACGAAGATAGAAAACTTATTTTTTTTTTTTGAAAAATGATGACAGCAGTTTCAGAATTGTAGAATTTATCGTTCTGAAAAAAAGATGAAGCTTTTAACATCATTCAAAATTAACTGAGTATTCGAAAGGGGTTAAAAGTTAGTATGAGAATGCAATGCTCGTACAAGAAAGACACTGAAATTGGTGAGTAAACGAAGAAGGTCATATTCCAGACTCCAATAAAATTATCTTGCACACAACGGATATTATCTATGAAGTAATGCAAGAGAAAATATTGAAAGAAATCGTAGATTTTCAGGAAAAAGATCCCAGTTGGAGCCTTGACGATGTAATGGAACTAGGAATTCGAACGAATTTACATTCTCTATTAAAAGAATCAAAGTACGTTGATTTGCCTTTAGAAAAATGTGCAAAACATGCTGTTGTGAATGTTAAAAACAGCGATAATTGTTGCTTCAAATGGGCTATTATTCGGGTTTTTTTCCCAGCAGAACGTGCAGTAGACAGACTTCAAAACTGTAAAGATTTTGAAAACCGTTTGAATTTCAAGGGTATATATCTGCCTACGCTATTATCCGACATCAGAACATTTTTCAAGAAAAATGTTCGTTTTTTCGTATGAAAAAGACTTAAATGCATTTCCGATATATGTAACGAACTGAATACGAAGCCAACATATTGATTTGCTCTGCATTGCAAATGAGAGCAATTGCGGCCATTAGTGATGGATTAAGAACCTCTTTCGTCTTGTATGTACTTAGCACTCAAAAAATAAACATCAGAAATTTACATGTAGGCGTTGCCTGCAGTTTTTTTCTCCAAAGAGGATGATCTGCATCGTCATATAGAATTGTGCAATGAGAAATACCCAGCAAGAAGAAAAATATATATTTCTTTATATATTAACGGAAAAAAATATATATTTCTTTTTGTAAAAATGTATCGAATAATTTTCAAATACGCTTTCTAGAAACAATGAAGTTTATGCCGGCAAGTTTAGAAAAATTAATTAAAGCTCTTAATAAAAATCAATTCAGGCACATGAGAAAAATTTTTAATCAGCAAAAACAAGTTTACTTTTGAAGAAGGGAGATTTTCGCTATGATTATTTTGATGATTTTAAAAAGTGCGATGAGAAACATTTAGGACCATGGAAAAAATAATATCACAATGAAATAAATGAAGAAATAAGTGAAAATGTCTATCATCATGCATTAAATGTTTTTGAAGCATTTAACATAAAAAATTTAAGCGAATACTGTGATTTGTACCTAAAAACACGTGTATTTTGTTACTAGACCTTTTCTAAATCTTCTGTAACATCTGTAACAACGTTTAGAAATTTATTTGTTATATCCCAGTTGGTATTACACATCGCCGTCCTTATCATGGGACGCTACGAGGTTGGTTGGGTTTTATGGCACAAGGTCCAAAATTGGACATGCTGCGCCAAGAAAACTGTTTCTGATATATATATATATATATATATATATATATATATATATATATATATATATATATATATATATATATATATATATATATATATATATATATATATATAAATATAATATACTCGTGTCACAGTTTTCGTTGCCATACTCCTCCGAAACGGCTTGACCGATTTTGATGAAATTTTTTGTGCTTATCCGGTATCTATGAGAATCGGCCAACATCTATTTTTCATCCCCCTAAATGTTAGGGGTAGTACAACCCTAATTTTTTTTTATTTTTTAGACAAAATTTTTAATATCTATTTTTTTATGATACAACATACAAAAATACATACAATCCTCAATTTTCACCCTTCTACGATCAACCCTTATTTTTTAATAGCCATTTTAGTAATTTAATTATTTTTCCTCTCCGGTCGAAAACTGATAAATCGTCATTTAATTAGTTATCCCCGCCAGATGTCTACAGGTGTCACTTCTGATCCAGTAAACAGCACGGAGTAGGGATGAGAACGAAGCCGCTCTCCTTTCTTTCTCACTCCCTACACAGTTGTCGGCCATCATTATTGTTTATGCATCAAGTGTAGTGTGGTAGTAGCATGGTACTTGCGAGAAGATGCTCTTTTGAACGAGCACAACGAGTTGTTGAAAATATTCAAATCACATTTGCACCAATTACAAAGCGATAATCACGCAATCGTCATTAATCCTGATAAAACACCAGCTGGAGAGCATATTCGTAGATTCAATGCACCCGTTGTTGATGATGTTGCTGGAATCATGGTTGGCGATTGTACAGCTGCACGAGAAATTGTGATTCGTAGAAGAAATAATAATCTTCAGTTCATTGCTGACACACATCGTTCATATGACGCTCTCCAATATCCGCTAATATTCTGGAAGGGACAAGACGGATATTGCATAAACATAAAACAACGAGATCCCGTATCAGGTACTTCATTGATTATTAATTTGATCATTAATCATTTAACAAAACAATTAAATTATTCAACGTAATAAATTTAAACGTATTAAATTAATTTTTATGAACAAATATTACAGGAGCTGAAACAAACAAGAACGTTAGCTCAAAGGATTATTATGCGTACCGATTAATGATTAGACGTGGCCTGGACAACGTCATTTTACGATGTCGTGAGCTTTGTCAACAATTCATGGTCGACATGTACGCGAAGATTGAGAGCGAACGACTACGATACTTAAGATATAATCAACAAAAGCTGCGCGCGGAAGAGTACATTCATTTGCGAGACGCTATCAACAACAACGCCGACGCCGCCGAAATTGGTAACCATGTCATTTTACCATCATCGTACGTAGGCAGTCCACGTCATATGCAAGAATATATACAGGATGCTCTGACTTTCGTGCGCGAACATGGACGACCATGTTTATTTATCACGTTCACATGTAATCCAAAATGGCCAGAGATTACATCTTTGCTACTGCCTGGCCAAAATGCAATACATCGCCATGACATTACAGCACGTGTGTTCAGACAAAAGTTGAAGTCTTTAATAAGTTTCATTACTAAATCACATGTATTCGGTCCCACACGTTGCTGGATGTATTCGGTTGAGTGGCAAAAGCGAGGATTACCTCATGCACACATTTTGGTTTGGTTCATCGACAAAATCCGTCCTGAAGAAATCGATAGTATCATTTCTGCGGAAATTCCAGATCCCTCCACTGACCAACTGCTGTTTGATATTGTTACAACAAACATGATTCATGGTCCATGTGGTACTCTTAATAGTTCATCGCCTTGTATGGCTGATGGAAAATGTACTAAAAATTTCCCTACAAATATTACCAATGATACGGTCACAAATTTCGACGGATACCCAATATATCGTCGAAGAAATTCTGAAAATGGCGGACAATCATTTATTAAAAATATCATCAACACAGACATAGATACTGACAATCGTTGGGTGGTGCCATATTCACCTCTGCTGAGCAAGACATATAATGCTCATATTAATGTTCAGTTCTGCAGTTCTGTGAAGAGCATCAAATACATTTGCAAGTATGTCCATAAAGGCAGTGATATGGCTGTGTTTAGAGTGGAAAATACTAATGTGAATGCTCCTCCAGTGAATAAAAACGATGAAATTACGCTCTACCAAATTGGTCGGTACATCAGCTCCAATGAAGCTGCTTGGCGTATCTTTGGTTTTCCAATTCATGAACGGGATCCAGCAGTTGTTCAGTTAGCCATCCATCTTGAAAACGGTCAGCGTGTATTTTTCACGAATGAGACAGCGATTGATCGTGCAATAAATCCACCTAAAACTACACTCACTGCATTTTTTGAATTGTGTAATCATGCGGATGATTTTGGTGCCTTTGCACGATCATTATTCTATTCACAAGTACCACGCTATTTCACATGGACTCAAACAAAAACATGGATGCCCCGCAAGCAAGGCTCACCAGTTGCTGCATGTCTCAATTTATTTAAATCAAACGCCTTGGGGCGATTATTTACAGTCAATCCAAGACACACTGAGTGCTTTTATCTTCGACTGTTGTTGGTTAATGTTACTGGCCCATTATCATTTCAAGATATACGTAAAGTGAATGGGCAACAATATCCAACGTATAAAGATGCATGCCTTGCACTCGGCTTGCTGGAAGACGACAACCAGTGGGAATGCATGCTTGCTGAAGCTGCATTGAACTGTACAGCAATACAAATTCGTCGACTATTCGCTATAGTGTTAACTACATGTTTCCCAGCCCGAGCACAGATATTATGGGAAAATCACAAAGATTCAATGACTGATGATATATTGCATCAACATCGTATACGGTGCCACGATCTAACCATAACATTCAACGACGAAATGTACAATGAAGCATTGATTGCTATTGAGGATCTTTGCATTGTCATTGCAAACTTACCACTCAGTAATTTCGGTATGAATTCGCCAAATCGAACAGCATCTGATTTAATGAATACTGAAATGAATCGTGAACTGCAGTACAGTACTGTAGAAATGGCAGCGATTGTTGCCCCCAATGTCCCACTAATGAATGAGGAACAAAGAACCATTTATGATCGCATTATGCTCGCAGTTTCAGCTGGACAAGGTGGGTTCTTCTTTTTGGATGCACCGGGTGTAACTGGCAAAACATTCGTTATTTCGCTAATTTTTGCTGAAACACGATCAAATAATGGCATAGCATTGGCCGTTGCAGCATCGGGCATTGCAGCAACTTTATTGGATGGAGGTAGAACAGCTCATTCAGTATTTAAGCTGCCACTAAATATTCAGAATAACCCGGACGCAGTATGCAACATTAAGAAACAATCGTCCATGGCCACTGTGCTGAAACGGTGTAAAATTATTATTTGGGATGAATGTACTATGGCACACAAACATTCACTTGAGGCGTTGAACAGGACATTGAAAGATATTAAAAACAGTGACAAACTATTTGGCGGAACTCTGTTGGTCCTTTCAGGTAATTTCAGACAAACACTTCCAGTCATTCCACATTCAACATACGCTGATGAGATCAACGCTTGCTTAAAATCATCTCCATTGTGGCGTAATGTTGAAAAATTACAGCTAAAAATAAATATGCGCGTTCAAATGCTTCAAGATCCATCCGCTGAAACATTTTCAAAACAACTCTTAGATATCGGTGATGGAAAAGTTGCTATAGATGAAACTGGATACGTAAAATTACCGACCGATTTCTGCACAATCGCTGATTCGCAAGATACTCTTATTGAACAAATATTTCCCGATGTACACGCACAGTACATAAATCATCAGTGGCTTGCAGAAAGAGCGATTTTAGCGGCAAAAAATGTAGACGTTGAAAATTTAAATCTGAAGATACAAATGTTGTTGCCAGGGAACTTGGTATCATATAAATCTATTGATACAGTTTGCGACGACAGCGAAGCAGTAAATTTTCCCACAGAGTTTTTGAACTCACTGGATTTGCCAGGCATGCCACCGCATAATTTACAATTAAGGGTTGGATCTCCAATTATCTGGCTTCGTAATTTGAACCCGCCCCGGCTGTGCAACGGTACGCGATTAGTCATTCAAAAATTAATGAAAAACGTGATCGAAGCCAGGATTTTAAATGGCAAATTCAGAGGTGAAAATATACTCATACCACGGATTCCTATTATACCTACAGATGTGCCAATTCAATTCAAACGTATTCAGTTTCCGATTAGATTGGCATTTGCAATGACTATCAACAAATCCCAAGGTCAAACGATGTCTGTTTGTGGATTAGATTTGAGAACACCATGTTTTTCACACGGACAATTATACGTGGCATGCTCTCGAGTGGGTAAACCATTCAGTTTGTTTGTGTTAGCTAAAGATGGACTAACAAAAAATATTGTTCACGCTATAGCATTAAGAGATTGATATTGTTTAATAATGTTACTGTCGTAATTGTTTAATTAATGATATATAATTTTAAGGAATAAATTATAATAACTTAAAAATAATGTTTGCCTTTTGTTATTTTTATATTCCCTCATCGTTCACAGCGCTCCATGCTTTTTTCACGCATATACCACATTCTTACATAAATACAATATACACATTCTAACATACATACATACTTACAATAAGTAAGCTATTTTTTGTCTACACTAGAAATTACTAGGAAATTATTTATATGGCAAAACAACGTTTGCCGGGTCAGCTAGTATATATATATATATATATATATATATATATATATATATATATATATATATATATATATATATATATATATATATATATATATATATATATATATATATTGTTCTAATTATTTATTTTGACTCAAACAACATTAAAACTTTAAAAAACAAAAATATGTGTATACATAATTTTAAAATCTATTAATAAAATATAAAGTATATCACAATATATTTTCAAATTTTAAAATAAAAATTAAATATAATGTAAAAAACCTATTGCCCTTAAAAAAGCAAATAGGTTTCTATGGGGTGGATCCCCTAATAAATCAAATAAAGTTATAAAATCTGTATTAAAAAAGTGTAAACATTGTTGGTTAAAATCATGACATGAAATTAAAATATGATAAACAGTAAATGGTTCATCACACGTTTCACACCATGGATTTAGTTAATTTAAAAACAAATGTCTGTGTGTGAAACCTGTGTCCGATACGAAGGCGAGTCAATCTCATTCCATGAAAGCCTTGTTCGAATGATTTAACATTACAATTCGCTCAGCTTATTTTATTAATAATCCCATAATTTGGCAATTTTAGATATAATCTTCCAAATAAAATATTTTTTTAAAAATTATAATAAAAGCTTTATTTCTATATCGGCCAGTAAATTCTACACATTACAAAATAATCTCGAAACAACATTATTTGTGCTAATGCAATTTTACTGTAAGAATAAACTTCATTTTTTAGAGATTCGAACATGTTAGACAGGAAAAGACCACACCCAGTTGGTCTTCCTGTATCTTGCGTATATAAACGCATGCGACAAAACGATCAGCTCTTCATTTTGAGTTTTGAGCTCGTACTGTCAACATGTCTTCGAAAATTTGCAATTGTTGTGAGAAGAGAATATTAAATTCTCTTCCGTATTTGCTGTCATGTGGACACGTATTCCACGTTTATTGTTTGATGCTGTATAACATTTACAGACGAAAGAAAATCTTATCGAAATGTGAAGCGGACTTTGACATGCTGGAATACGATCTATTAAAATTAGATTTTCCGCCAGTTCCACCAGAAGATGTAGAAAACGAAATGAGATCCGTAGACGTACCAGAGCCGGCTTGTATGACTTGTGAAATTCCGTTTGTTAATGGAAATTGCAAGTCGTTCTCTGAGCCTTTTATCTTGTGGATTTGTGAGCATAAATTTCATTTACAATGTATAAAGACTTGGGTAAAAGAGGGAAATAGACAGTGTCCGCATTGTGACACACCAATCACATCAATGGACTTGGCGTTCCTTGATATTTTTCCAGACGACAGGACGATTAAGAAAATTTGTCACTTTCCATATCTAGCGAAGACGAAATGGAAGTTGATTCATGAAGTGATGATTTAGAAGATCTTCAAAAAAGAAATCTTTTTTGTCTTTCCACTTTCACAAAATAAAATATGAAAGTGAGTAAAAAAATATGGCCTCGAGACAGGCTTTACGGCTACGGCTCGAGGCCATTTTTTTTACGACACTTTATTAACCAATCTTGGAAAAATCTGTTCGTCAAACGAATTTCTTTCATCGAAACAAGTTTCTTTTATGAAAGCTTTTGATCATCAAACGAAACAAATTACTTTTATAACAGGCAAACAAGCTTCTTTCAATGAGATTTGTTTAACAAGCTTCTTTTATGATAGCCACACAACTGTTTCAACAAGCTTCTTTATTATTGAGCCATTTGAGAATATTATACGAGATGAAACGAAAGACTTGATCAATTGACAAAAGAAAAAACTCATGTGATGAAAGAATTTTGATTTATTCCAATCTTGGTGCTGTAAAATTAAAAAAAAATGAGAAGAGCTTCTTATTCTGTTTTTCTAACCTCTCACAAAAATGGACCCGACATTACTAATTTTTTTCTGACAAAAGTTTTCACAAGACCCAAGTCATTCTGAAACGCCAATAATTTTCCAGTTCTTTGTTCCAATATTCTTCAGGCATCTTGGTGACCGGTCTTTCCGAAGCCAATAACATGTCTCTTTCTGAATGTGACTGATTACAAGACTTGCACGGTTGATTTTTGTGAAACAGTAAGCAAGTGCCATGAACCAGTCTCTTACAACAATCCAATCGGAATGGAACCAGCATGGACTCGTGGATCTCGTAGTGTAGCTTGAATCGGATGTGGCAGTACGCGCAAGACGACATTGTTCCTTGTTCTTTTTGGCGGTCTTTAAGCTAATTCATCTTTCATTGACTCTAACCAATATTCAATTGCTTGCCACTCGTCTTGAGAAACATTTATTATTTCAAATGGATTCAAACTCAAATCCAATGTTTGTTGTTCCACGTACGCTATTGGATGAAATTTTGTCATATGCGCTGGTAAAATTTCCTGTTGATAATTGTTTATTCCAGTCAAGTATTTTTCTAAAGTGTACCATTCGACCATGTCTTCCGCCGTTCTTAGACCGTAGCTAAAAATATTTTCTCTTCTGGAATTTCAAAACTGAACAAATTTTCTGGAGGTTCGACTTTCACTTATTCAATTGGCTCACATGAAAAATTTTTGGATTCTTCCTTTATTATCATTTCGCTGTCTTTCGAAGATGAATTTTTTTCACACTTTAACTTTTTCATTGGTTTCATCAAATCTGATCTTTCGCACTTCTTATTATTGTCTAGCTCTGAGACAAATCCGTGTCCGGTCAACGGCGTTGGTGGTGGTAACTTGTACGGATCGTTCACAAACGTGCGATCTTTGAACGGATCATTACCTTGAGCTAGTTTGTTCAGAACGACGTGCACAGAGAATAAAGTCTTTTGAACGGCCAACAAAACGTAGACCGTCTTTTCCGGAATCGAGTACTGTGTTTCTGGCTGTAAAATGTACTTGTTGTAAAAATGTTCGTCGTATTTGTTGAAATAGCCAGTATGAATGACAGTCTCCGACCGTTTCAAGCATTCTCTTGGGAAAAAGTACAAAAGCATCGGAACGTTTGTCGTTCGAATGATGTGCGCCGTATCGAATTTCACTCTTCTTTGTCCGAACGTAAATCTCGGCTTGACCAAGAAATGATGTCTGTCGATACTGTAACACAAGCGAATGTCCGTATATTTTTGCTGAGGCTTGACTACGCTTCTGGACAAGCGTCTTTCGACAGATCCCAATTCAATTTCGAAATGAACGGATTCATCACATTCGATTCATGATCCGTTGTGAAGAAATTTTGAATTTTCTTGTCTGCCCATTCGTCGTCCACTCGACAAGAAATCCGTTTTCCAACCAGACAAACAGTAAAAGGGACAATTCATTCCCGTTGGTCCAAAAGAAAGTTACAAAATTCCATATCTGGACGAAGAATTGGATCTTCAAAGACTCGAACAATTTCTCTTGCGAAAAGATAGCGCATCATATTGAGAGACATTTGCGAATGATTTGATTATCGCCGTTCTTTTCTTTTATACATATGACCGTTCAACGGAAATTATGCAAGATCGCGTTCATTGGAATAGAAAAAAAAATAATTATATATTTTTTTTCCTGCCACACCGTATAAAAGGAAGCCAGCCGTCTCTTCTGAGATCATTCTTTAGCTATTACTCTTGCCTTACGCTATGGAGAACATATTTGACATCTTCGAACCAATGTATTCTCCAGTATCTCCGTTCCCTTTAGATAACGATCCTTAAAAGTTCAAAGACAAGGAACCGGAGAATTCTCCAAAGGATCCGAGAACGATTGTCAACCAGAGGGAACATCAATTGCCAGTGTTGGCAATCCATACAAAATCGTATACCTTAACAAACGGAATATTTTCGTATAGTGAAGACTGGAACGATGATTGGGAGAAACAACTTTTAAGAGATATAGAAGATATGGTTGTTGGAAGACTGTATGTTAAAAACAATGAAACAAAGTCGAAATTTAAAAGGATTTGCAAGACCCTCTATCCAGTTTTGCTGACAAATCTTGGAAACATAGGAACCTGTACGTTCTGCAGAGATGATAATCGTCACCGGTGGAATGCAATTGTTGGTGGAATACAAAAAGTATTGAAAACTGTAGTCGAACCAATCAAGCATTAAAACAATTTATTTGTATTCTCTATTTAAAAAAATGTCTTGTTGTAAAAATTAAGGAATTGGAATGTATCAAAAGACTTCATTCTTACATCACACTTCATTCTTTTATCACACATTCTTTTCACGGTCATATACGAACGGTCATAAAAAAATATTTTTATATGACCGTTCACCGGAAGTTATGCAAGATCGCGTTCATTGGAACAGAAAAAAAACTAATTTTATATTTTTTTCCTGCCACACCGTATAAAAGGAAGCCAGCCGTCTCTTCTGAGATCATTCTTTAGCTTCGACTCTTGCCTTACGCTATGGAGAACGTATTTGACTTCTTCGAACCAATGTATTCTCCAGTATCTTCGTTGCCTTTAGATGACGATCCTGAAAAGTCCAAAGACAAGGAACCGGAGAATTCACCAAAGGATCCGAGAACGATTGTCAACCAGAGGGAACATCAATTACCAGTGAATGAATGCCAGTCATCAAAAGATTCCAGAACATTTAAGAAACCGGAGAACCAGTCTTTTTCAAACCAAGAAGACACGAATCAAGGCATTCTAAGAAACCATATTGCAACGACCGTTCGAGACGAAGAAGGCAAGTGACATATCATTCTGGATGCATGGTAGTGTTGGCAATCCATACAAAATCGTATACCTTAACAAACGGAATATTTTCGTATAGTGAAGACTGGAACGATGATTGGGAGAAACAACTTTTAAGGGATATAGAAGATATGGATGTTGGAAGACTGTATGTTAAAAACAATGAAACAAAGTCGAAATTTAAAAGGATTTGCAAGACCATCGATCCAGTTTTGCTGACAAATCTTGGAAACATAGGAACCTGTACGTTCTGCAGAGATGATAATCGTCACCGGTGGAATGCAATTGTTGGTGGAATAACAAAACTATTGAAAACTGTAGTCGAACCAATCAGATATTAAAATAATTTATTTGTATTCTCTATTTAAAAAAATGTCTTGTTGTAAAAATAAAGGAATTGGAATGTATCAAAAGACTTCATTCTTTCATCACACTTCATTCTTTTATCACACATTCTTTTCACGGTCATATAAAAAATATTTTTATATGACCGTTCACCGGAAATTATGCAAGATCGCGTTCATTGGAATAGAAAAAAAATAATTTCATATTTTTGTCCTGCCACACCGTATAAAAGGAAGCCAGCCGTCTCTTCTGAGATCATTCTTTAGCTCCGACTCTTGCCTTACGCTATGGAGAACGTATTTGACTTCTTCGAACCAATGTATTCTCCAGTATCTTCGTTGCCTTTAGATGACGATCCTGAAAAGTCCAAAGACAAGGAACCGGAGAATTCACCAAAGGATCCGAGAACGATTGTCAACCAGAGGGAACATCAATTACCAAGTAATGAATGCCAGTCATCAAAAGATTCCAGAACATTTAAGAAACCGGAGAACCAGTCTTTTTCAAACCAAGAAGACACGAATCAAGGCATTCTAAGAAACCATATTGCAACGACCGTTCGAGACGAAGAAGGCAAGTAACATATCATTCTGGATGCATGGTAGTGTTGGCAATCCATACAAAATCGTATACCTTAACAAACGGAATATTTTCGTATAGTGAAGACTGGAACGATGATTGGGAGAAACAACTTTTAAGAGATATAGAAGATATGGTTGTTGGAAGACTGTATGTTAAAAACAATGAAACAAAGTCGAAATTTAAAAGGATTTGCAAGACCCTCTATCCAGTTTTGCTGAAAAATCTTGGAAACATAGGAACCTGTACGTTCTGCAGAGATGATAATTGTCACCGGTGGAATGCAATTGTTGGTGGAATGCAAAAGCTATTGAAAACTGTAGTCGAACCAATCAGACATTAAAATAATTTATTTGTATTCTCTATTCAAAAAAAAGGTCTTGTTGTAAAAACAAAGGAATTGGAATATATCAAAAGACTTCATTCTTTCATCACACTTCATTCTTTTATCACACATTCTTTTCACGGTCATATATGAACGGTCATATAAAAAATATTTTTATATGACCGTTCACCGGAAGTTATGCAAGATCGCGTTCATTGGAACAGAAAAAAACTAATTTTATATTTTTTTCCTGCCACACCGTATAAAAGAAAGCCAGCCGTCTCTTCTGAGATCATTCTTTAGCTTCGACTCTTGTCTTACGTTATGGTTGGGTTGGTTGGTTGGTTGGTTGGGTTTTATGGCGCAAGGTCCAAAATTGGACATGCTGCGCCAAGAATAAGTTTTATGTTACTTTATTTCATTTTAATTATTTTTTTATTTATTTTCAAAAACCCAAGCAACATTAAAATATTAAAAAACAAAAATAAGTGTATATATTATATTAAAATCTAGTTATAAAATATAGAAAATGAAAATAACAATTATTTATATAATTTTTTTTAAAATCTAAAATACAGATTAAATATAGTGTATAAAACCTATTGCCCTCAAGAAAGCGAATAGGTTTTTATGGGGTGGATCCCCTATTATATCAAATAAAATTATAAAATCAGTTTTAAAAAAGTGTAAACGTTGTTGGTTAAAATCTGGACATGATATTAAAATATGATAAACAGTATAAGGTTCATCACACGTTTCACACCAAGGATTTAATTCATTCAAAAACAAATGTCTGTGTGTGAAACGTGTGTGTCCGATACGAAGGCGAGTCAATCTAACATCTGCACTTCGTACCGGAAAAACTGACAATGAGATGAGGGATGAGAAAATGGTATGTAATTTGTTGACGACCTGCAAGTTCCATGATTCTTGCCAAAGACCATATATAAAAATTTTTATAGCCTTTCTCACATCTGAGAGAGGAACCGATGGTAATATTGGATCTTCATGCAGCCTTTGCAGCTGCATCTGCTCTCTCATTTCCTTCAAGACCCATGTGGCTTGGTATCCAACAAAATACAATTTCTTTTCCCTTGCCAGCAAGGGAATCCAATGCTTTAAAAATTCTCGACACAACAGGATGACAAATAACGCTATTGCCTTTCAAGGCTTCAATAATACTCATGCTGTCAGTATATATACAATATTGATGATAGTCATCTGTATTCACATGCTGAAGCGCGTACTAAATGGCAGTTGCTTCAGCAGTAAAGATGGAGCAGGATGGATGTAGGCTGTAATTAAAATCTGTATTATTGGTAAAAATTCCACAGCCCACATGTCCTGCTGTTTTAGAACCATCTGTGAATACAGGTTTATATGATTGATACTGACAGCGATGAGAAGTATATAGCTGTTGAAAAACAATAGGTGTTGTGTCGGATTTTTTGAACTGAGCAAAGGTATTTATAAAGGTATTTGTTGGTTCATACCAAGGTGGATAGAGAAATTGATCAATTGACTCTATCCGAACATCACATAGGTCTGTGAGCCAAAGATGCGATTTGGCTCTTGTGAGAAAAGGTGGGATGCTCAATGACCGAGCATCATATAGTCTTTTAAGAGAGGCATTAGGTACCATGGAACGTAGTGGATGGTCATGGGTCGACATGATTTTAGAATAATAATTGAGAGACTGCTGCATTCGTCTCAGGTCTAACGGTAATTGATGACATATAACGCATAGACTCTGGACGGGGGATGTGCGAAATGCGCCTGAACATATTCTCAGAGCAGAATGATGGATAGTGTCCAGTCTGCGTAAAACAGAAGACCTAGCGGATCCGTAAACAACACAACCGTAGTCTATGCGGGATAAAATTAGAGATTGGTAAACTCGGAGGAGTGACGTGCGATCAGCACCCCAAGATGTGTTTGAAAGCACCTTGAGGATATTGAGCGATCGCTCGCACTTCTTCCGCAGATATAATATATGCGGAAGAAAGGTTAATTTACGGTCAAATATCACTCCGAGGAATTTTACCGCACTGACCACTGGTATAAGTGTGTTGTTTATATGAATAACGGGATCATTGTGGAGGCTAGTCTTCCTGCAGAAATGGACACAATTGCTCTTGCTAGGAGATAGTGTATGGCCATTCTCAGCACACCATGCAGCAATTTTATTAACAGATGTTTGTAATTGTCTCTCAATTAAATTCATGTTAGACCCTTCACAAGATATTTGCAGGTCATCAACATACAAAGTACCATGTACAGGAGGTGAAAGTTGATGAAGTATGGTACTGATATGAATATTAAAAAGTGTGACACTTAAAATACTTCCCTGAGGAACACCTTCAGGTTGGTTAAAAGTATTGGACAAAAGGGTACCAATACGAACTTTAAAACCACGGGAGCGTAAAAAGTTTTGTATAAATATCGGCAAATTACCCCTAAAGCCAAAATCATACATCCTACGGAGAATTCCATATCGCCATGTACGGTCGTATGCCTTCTCGATGTCAAAGAAAATGGAGACCAGATGGTTCCTCCGCACAAAAGCATTGCGGATTTGGGTCTCCAAATATGTGATATTATCAAGAGTGGATCTCCCTTTGCGGAAGCCACTCTGATTAATATGTATACATTTATTTTTTTCTAAGACATATACGAGACGGGCGTTGACCATACGTTCGAGAGTCTTACACAAGCAACTCGTCAGAGCTATTGGTCGATAACTTGAAGGAACAGAAGGATCCTTACCAGCCTTAAGGATCGGAATCACTATTGCTTCGCTCCAAAGTGATGGAAATTTATTTTCAGTCCAGATCCTATTAAACAAGTAACAGCAAGTTCAACAGGGAATCTGGACTTAAATGGCGAAGCATTTGATAGCTGATTCCATCTGGTCCTGGGCTAGTATCATGGGCCTGCTGTAATGCTCTCTTCAATTCCAACATCCGAAATTCACAGTTGTAAGGCAAAGCTTGTCGATGGTTGAAACGAATTGGTGTTCGCTCAGCACGACTCTTTGTCCTTAAGAACGAAGGACTATAAGAGTCGTTGCTTGAGACGCTAGCAAAGGTTTCACCAAGGACATTAGCGATGTCCTTAGGAGAAGAGTATATAGCAGCTCCGGATTTCAAAATAGGAATGGAAAATTCTCTATATATTCCATTGGCTGCTTTCACTCTTCTCCACAACTGTTTACTGGATGTGGAAGAAGTAATTGAGGATACATAGCGAGACCAGGATTCCTTCTGACTTCGACGACGAGCTCTGCGAGCTAATGCTTTTGCTCTCTTGAAGGCGATAAGATTCTCCGTTGTGGGGTACCTCCGAAATAACCCCCATAACTTCCTTTGTTTTCTATAAGTTTGTTGGCATTCATTATTCCACCATGGTTTGCAACGCCTGTGTGGTATAAAGGAACTCTTAGGTATTGATGCATCAGCTGCATTCAATAATTGTTTCGAGTGACTTTAAATACGGCATTATCAATATCATCGATCGTAACCATTTCATTATCAATAACTGCCAATTGTGTAAATAACGTCCAATCTGCCCGACTGTACACGTAAGTAGGTAAGCGTTGTCTTACACTACTACCTCCAGTCTGGGAGATGACGAGAGGAAAATGATCGCTGTTATGCAGATCATTTCCTACTATTAGATTTAACAATGGCAGAAGAGATGGAGAACAAATGGCTAGATCGAGAGAATGAAATGTTCTTGTGGGTACATGGAAATATGTCTTCTCGTCGGTATTAAGCAGACAGAGACTATTATCTGAAATAAACCGCTCTATCTGCCGACCGCGAGAATTAGTATCATCATTTCCCCACAAAGAACTATGGCCGTTAAAGTCACCTAACAACAGAAATGGTGTTGGCAGCTGATCTATTAATGCATCGAGTTCCTCTTGGCGGATGACATCGTGTGGTGGCAAATACAAACTACAGACTGTCAACAAGCATGCATGTATGAATTCTTACAGCAACAGCCTGTAGAGTAGTATTTAAATGGCTGGGCAGTGCTGGGAAAAGTTATTAGATGTTAATATGCAAACACCTCCAGACACTGCACCATCGTCACCACAGTCTTTTCTAAAGCTTTTAAACCCACGCATGGAGAAGTTATTGCTGGACTTCAGGAATGTTTCCTGAAGTGCAACACATGCGGGGTTGTAGGCTGAAATTATAGACTTGATGTCATCATGATGGGAACGCAAACCATGGCAGTTCCAAGAAACAAAGGAAGTTATTATGTAGTTTGAAAAGCTCCTCTCCCGGAGCTGGAAGGCATGTCATCTGACATCTCCTCGAGCGATAGATCATCGTCCGAGGGATGTAATGAAACAGCGTCAGCCTCCAGGGTTAAGGCTTTACGGGTGGATATTGAGGGCCTAATATTGCCCTCTTTAGCAGATTTTAATTTTAAAGCCTTTAGGGCTTTAGATTTTGCAATCGGAGCTTTTCTACGGGGAATGGTTGTGGAGGTTGATTTTGGCCTCTGTACAGATGTAAGGGGTAATTTTGTTATTGGAAGTGAAAGAGCATCAGTTTGTGTACATGTCGTTCTGGTGACCTTGGCGGCGACAGAAGCATAGCTAACTCCTGTTTGAGGTGTACGTGATGTTACAGTACGTCTCGCCTCAGGATATGAACAATTGTTCTTAACTTTCGTGGTTGTGATCTCCTTTTCCAGTATCCAGATAGGACAACTTCTAGCGTAGGAGGGGTGGTCACCCTTACAGTTGACGCACCTCTCCTTTGCAGTACAAGACGAACTGTCGTGGCCAACTGCTGCGCAGCGAGCGCAAGTCAGTTTGCCCCTGCAAGCCGCTTTTGAGTGACCAAATCTCTGGCACTGGAAACAACGCAAAGGATCTGGAATATACGGCCTAACGGATAGATGCATATACGCAGCTTTAATATGCTGCGGTAGGTCTGGCGTCGCAAATGTCAGTACGAGATGTTTAGTATTGATAATCTGCCCATCCCGTCTGACAGTGATGCGTTTTACAGCACAGACCTTTTGATCTTTCAGATTTTCTAAGATCTCGTCCGTAGGCGTATTTAATAGATCCCTGGCGGATACCACACCACGAGAAAAGTTAAGGTTCAAATGAGGAGAGACAGACACCTCAATGTTAGCAAGCATATTCAAGTTGCTCATAGCGTTGGATTGTGCTTCTGATGCAACTTCAACCATTAAATCACCAGAACGCATTTTCCTTATGCTCTTCACTTCGCCGATATTTCCACTTATAGCTTTTTGGATTAGGAAAGGAGATACACTATCGAAGGTACCCTCCTTCCTTTTCACAACATAAAACTTGGCTTGTGATAATAACAATGAGTGCTCCCGTGGGAGAGAAGAAAAAGTATTTCTTTCCATATTAAAAATGGAAAATTCGGGACCTGACGGCACCACCCACCACCGAGTCCAACAAGGGGATGCAGACCAGCTGCACCAGTGCTAGCCAGGTCCTATACGCTCACAGTACATCCCTGAAGTGGCCTCCACCCTTAACGAGTCACCCAGTAGATGTACCGATCGCTTGATCCATAAAGCCGATTGATGTGCTGAGGACCACAACACACCTCCCGTTTACCTGAAGCAGAGGCCAAAGTAATGTGTTGGTCTCTGGGGCCTCAATTACCAGGACCCTCCTTTCCAGGGACACGGGTCTCCACGCACGGCAAACACGTGGGTGATTTAGTCCTCAAGAGTAGCTAATAGCAACAGAGCGGCGAAAGCTACTCAAGGGGAGCCCTCAACCTCTTACGAGGCAACCACACTGAGGGAGAAGAGGAAGAAAAAGCAGAAGAGTAGAGGAGAGAAGAAAAGAAAGAAGAGGACAGATCACTAGGGTACCTCGGGATTGTGACACCCGTGTTTACCTAAAGAAGGTAAACCCCCTGAGGGTTTACGCTATGGAGAACGTATTTGACTTCTTCGAACCAATGTATTCTCCAGTATCTCCGTTGCCTTTAGATGACGATCCTGAAAAGTCCAAAGACAAGGAACCGGAGAATTCTCCAAAGGATCCGAGAACGATTGTCAACCAGAGAGAACATCAATTGCCAGTGTTGGCAATCCATACAAAATCGTATACCTTAACAAACGGAATATTTTCGTATAGTGAAGACTGGAACGATTATTGGGAGAAACAACTTTTAAGAGATATAGAAGATATGGTTGTTGGAAAACTGTATGTTAAAAACAATGAAACAAAGTCGAAATTTAAAAGGATTTGCAAGACCCTCTATCCAGTTTTGCTGACAAATCTTGGAAACATAGGAACGTGTACGTTCTGCAGAGATGATAATCGTCACCGGTGGAATGCAATTGTTGGTGGAATAACAAAACTATTGAAAACTGTAGTCGAACCAATCAGATATTAAAATAAATTATTTGTATTCTCTATTTAAAAAAATGTCTTGTTGTAAAAATAAAGGAATTGGAATGTATCAAAAGACTTCATTCTTTCATCACACTTCATTCTTTTATCACACATTCTTTTCACGGTCATATAAAAAATATTTTTATATGACCGTTCACCAGAAATTATGCAAGATCGCGTTCATTGGAATAGAAAAAAAATAATTTCATATTTTTGTCCTGCCACACCGTATAAAAGGAAGCCAGCCGTCTTTTCTGAGATCATTCTTTAGCTCCGACTCTTGCCTTACGCTATGGAGAACGTATTTGACTTCTTCGAACCAATGTATTCTCCAGTATCTCCGTTGCCTTTAGATGACGATCCTGAAAAGTCCAAAGACAAGGAACCGAAGAATTCTCCAAAGGATCCGAGAACGATTGTCAACCAGAGGGAACATCAATTGCCAGTGTTGGCAATCCATACAAAATCGTATACCTTAACAAACGGAATATTTTCGTATAGTGAAGACTGGAACGATGATTGGGAGAAACAACTTTTAAGAGATATAGAAGATATGGTTGTTGGAAGACTGTATGTTAAAAACAATGAAACAAAGTCGAAATTTAAAAGGATTTGCAAGACCCTCTATCCAGTTTTGCTGAAAAATCTTGGAAACATAGGAACCTGTACGTTCTGCAGAGATGATAATTGTCACCGGTGGAATGCAATTGTTGGTGGAATGCAAAAGCTATTGAAAACTGTAGTCGAACCAATCAGACATTAAAATAATTTATTTGTATTCTCTATTCAAAAAAAAAGGTCTTGTTGTAAAAACAAAGGAATTGGAATATATCAAAAGACTTCATTCTTTCATGACACTTCATTCTTTTATCACACATTCTTTTCACGGTCATATAAAAAATATTTTTATATGACCGTTCACCGGAAGTTATGCAAGATCGCGTTCATTGGAACAGAAAAAAAAAACTAATTTTATATTTTTTTCCTGCCACACCGTATAAAAGAAAGCCAGCCGTCTCTTCTGAGATCATTCTTTAGCTTCGACTCTTGCCTTACGCTATGGAGAACGTATTTGACTTCTTCGAACCAATGTATTCTCCAGTATCTCCGTTGCCTTTAGATGACGATCCTGAAAAGTCCAAAGACAAGGAACCGGAGAATTCTCCAAAGGATCCGAGAACGATTGTCAACCAGAGAGAACATCAATTGCCAGTGTTGGCAATCCATACAAAATCGTATACCTTAACAAACGGAATATTTTCGTATAGTGAAGACTGGAACGATTATTGGGAGAAACAACTTTTAAGAGATATAGAAGATATGGTTGTTGGAAGACTGTATGTTAAAAACAATGAAACAAAGTCGAAATTTAAAAGGATTTGCAAGACCCTCTATCCAGTTTTGCTGACAAATCTTGGAAACATAGGAACGTGTACGTTCTGCAGAGATGATAATCGTCACCGGTGGAATGCAATTGTTGGTGGAATAACAAAACTATTGAAAACTGTAGTCGAACCAATCAGATATTAAAATAATTTATTTGTATTCTCTATTTAAAAAAATGTCTTGTTGTAAAAATAAAGGAATTGGAATGTATCAAAAGACTTCATTCTTTCATCACACTTCATTCTTTTATCACACATTCTTTTCACGGTCATATAAAAAATATTTTTATATGACCGTTCACCGGAAATTATGCAAGATCGCGTTCATTGGAATAGAAAAAAAATAATTTCATATTTTTGTCCTGCCACACCGTATAAAAGGAAGCCAGCCGTCTCTTCTGAGATCATTCTTTAGCTCCGACTCTTGCCTTACGCTATGGAGAACGTATTTGAATTCTTCGAACCAATGTATTCTCCAGTATCTCCGTTGCCTTTAGATGACGATCCTGAAAAGTCCAAAGACAAGGAACCGGAGAATTCTCCAAAGGATCCGAGAACGATTGTCAACCAGAGGGAACATCAATTGCCAGTGTTGGCAATCCATACAAAATCGTATACCTTAACAAACGGAATATTTTCGTATAGTGAAGACTGGAACGATGATTGGGAGAAACAACTTTTAAGAGATATAGAAGATATGGTTGTTGGAAGACTGTATGTTAAAAACAATGAAACAAAGTCGAAATTTAAAAGGATTTGCAAGACCCTCTATCCAGTTTTGCTGAAAAATTCTTGAAACATAGGAACCTGTACATTCTGCAGAGATGATAATTGTCAGCGGTGGAATGCAATTGTTGGTGGAATACAAAAACTATTGAAAACTGTAGTCGAACCAATCAGACATTAAAATAATTTATTTGTATTCTCTATTCAAAAAAAAAGGTCTTGTTGTAAAAACAAAGGAATTGGAATATATCAAAAGACTTCATTCTTTCATCACACTTCATTCTTTTATCACACATTCTTTTCACGGTCATATATGAACGGTCATATAAAAAATATTTTTATATGACCGTTCACCAGAAGTTATGCAAGATCGCGTTCATTGGAACAGAAAAAAACTAATTTTATATTTTTTTCCTGCCACACCGTATAAAAGAAAGCCAGCCGTCTCTTCTGAGATCATTCTTTAGCTTCGACTCTTGCCTTACGCTATGGAGAACGTATTTGACTTCTTCGAACCAATGTATTCTCCAGTATCTCCGTTGCCTTTAGATGACGATCCTGAAAAGTCCAAAGACAAGGAACCGGAGAATTCTCCAAAGGATCCGAGAACGATTGTCAACCAGAGAGAACATCAACTGCCAGTGTTGGCAATCCATACAAAATCGTATACCTTAACAAACGGAATATTTTCGTATAGTGAAGACTGGAACGATTATTGGGAGAAACAACTTTTAAGAGATATAGAAGATATGGTTGTTGGAAAACTGTATGTTAAAAACAATGAAACAAAGTCGAAATTTAAAAGGATTTGCAAGACCCTCTATCCAGTTTTGCTGACAAATCTTGGAAACATAGGAACGTGTACGTTCTGCAGAGATGATAATCGTCACCGGTGGAATGCAATTGTTGGTGGAATAACAAAACTATTGAAAACTGTAGTCGAACCAATCAGATATTAAAATAAATTATTTGTATTCTCTATTTAAAAAAATGTCTTGTTGTAAAAATAAAGGAATTGGAATGTATCAAAAGACTTCATTCTTTCATCACACTTCATTCTTTTATCACACATTCTTTTCACGGTCATATAAAAAATATTTTTATATGACCGTTCACCAGAAATTATGCAAGATCGCGTTCATTGGAATAGAAAAAAAATAATTTTATATTTTTGTCCTGCCACACCGTATAAAAGGAAGCCAGCCGTCTCTTCTGAGATCATTCTTTAGCTCCGACTCTTGCCTTACGCTATGTAGAACGTATTTGAATTCTTCGAACCAATGTATTCTCCAGTATCTCCGTTGCCTTTAGATGACGATCCTGAAAAGTCCAAAGACAAGGAACCGGAGAATTCTCCAAAGGATCCGAGAACGATTGTCAACCAGAGGGAACATCAATTGCCAGTGTTGGCAATCCATACAAAATCGTATACCTTAACAAACGGAATATTTTCGTATAGTGAAGACTGGAACGATGATTGGGAGAAACAACTTTTAAGAGATATAGAAGATATGGTTGTTGGAAGACTGTATGTTAAAAACAATGAAACAAAGTCGAAATTTAAAAGGATTTGCAAGACCCTCTATCCAGTTTTGCTGAAAAATCTTGGAAACATAGGAACCTGTACGTTCTGCAGAGATGATCATTGTCACCGGTGGAATGCAATTGTTGGTGGAATGCAAAAGCTATTGAAAACTGTAGTCGAACCAATCAGACATTAAAATAATTTATTTGTATTCTCTATTCAAAAAAAAAAGGTCTTGTTGTAAAAACAAAGGAATTGGAATATATCAAAAGACTTCATTCTTTTATCACACATTCTTTTCACGGTCATATATGAACGGTCATATAAAAAATATTTTTATATGACCGTTCACCGGAAGTTATGCAAGATCGCGTTCATTGGAACAGAAAAAAACTAATTTTATATTTTTTTCCTGCCACACCGTATAAAAGAAAGCCAGCCGTCTCTTCTGAGATCATTCTTTAGCTTCGACTCTTGTCTTACGCTATGGAGAACGTATTTGACTTCTTCGAACCAATGTATTCTCCAGTATCTCCGTTGCCTTTAGATGACGATCCTGAAAAGTCCAAAGACAAGGAACCGGAGAATTCTCCAAAGGATCCGAGAACGATTGTCAACCAGAGAGAACATCAACTGCCAGTGTTGGCAATCCATACAAAATCGTATACCTTAACAAACGGAATATTTTCGTATAGTGAAGACTGGAACGATTATTGGGAGAAACAACTTTTATGAGATATAGAAGATATGGTTGTTCGAAGACTGTATGTTAAAAACAATGAAACAAAGTCGAAATTTAAAAGGATTTGCAAGACCCTCTATCCAGTTTTGCTGACAAATCTTGGAAACATAGGAACGTGTACGTTCTGCAGAGATGATAATCGTCACCGGTGGAATGCAATTGTTGGTGGAATAACAAAACTATTGAAAACTGTAGTCGAACCAATCAGATATTAAAATAATTTATTTGTATTCTCTATTTAAAAAAATGTCTTGTTGTAAAAATAAAGGAATTGGAATGTATCAAAAGACTTCATTCTGTCATCACACTTCATTCTTTTATCACACATTCTTTTCACGGTCATATAAAAAATATTTTTATATGACCGTTCACCGGAAATTATGCAAGATCGCGTTCATTGGAATAGAAAAAAAATAATTTCATATTTTTGTCCTGCCACACCGTATAAAAGGAAGCCAGCCGTCTCTTCTGAGATCATTCTTTAGCTCCGACTCTTGCCTTACGCTATGGAGAACGTATTTGAATTCTTCGAACCAATGTATTCTCCAGTATCTCCGTTGCCTTTAGATGACGATCCTGAAAAGTCCAAAGACAAGGAACCGGAGAATTCTCCAAAGGATCCGAGAACGATTGTCAACCAGAGGGAACATCAATTGCCAGTGTTGGCAATCCATACAAAATCGTATACCTTAACAAACGGAATATTTTCGTATAGTGAAGACTGGAACGATGATTGGGAGAAACAACTTTTAAGAGATATAGAAGATATGGTTGTTGGAAGACTGTATGTTAAAAACAATGAAACAAAGTCGAAATTTAAAAGGATTTGCAAGACCCTCTATCCAGTTTTGCTGAAAAATTCTTGAAACATAGGAACCTGTACGTTCTGCAGAGATGATAATTGTCACCGGTGGAATGCAATTGTTGGTGGAATACAAAAACTATTGAAAACTGTAGTCGAACCAATCAGACATTAAAATAATTTATTTGTATTCTCTATTCAAAAAAAAGGTCTTGTTGTAAAAACAAAGGAATTGGAATATATCAAAAGACTTCATTCTTTTATCACACATTCTTTTCACGGTCATATATGAACGGTCATAAAAAAATATTTTTATATGACCGTTCACCGGAAGTTATGCAAGATCGCGTTCATTGGAACAGAAAAAAAACTAATTTTATATTTTTTTCCTGCCACACCGTATAAAAGAAAGCCAGCCGTCTCTTCTGAGATCATTCTTTAGCTTCGACTCTTGCCTTACGCTATGGAGAACGTATTTGACTTCTTCGAACCAATGTATTCTCCAGTATCTCCGTTGCCTTTAGATGACGATCCTGAAAAGTCCAAAGACAAGGAACCGGAGAATTCTCCAAAGGATCCGAGAACGATTGTCAACCAGAGAGAACATCAATTGCCAGTGTTGGCAATCCATACAAAATCGTATACCTTAACAAACGGAATATTTTCGTATAGTGAAGACTGGAACGATTATTGGGAGAAACAACTTTTAAGAGATATAGAAGATATGGTTGTTGGAAGACTGTATGTTAAAAACAATGAAACAAAGTCGAAATTTAAAAGGATTTGCAAGACCCTCTATCCAGTTTTGCTGACAAATCTTGGAAACATAGGAACGTGTACGTTCTGCAGAGATGATAATCGTCACCGGTGGAATGCAATTGTTGGTGGAATAACAAAACTATTGAAAACTGTAGTCGAACCAATCAGATATTAAAATAATTTATTTGTATTCTCTATTTAAAAAAATGTCTTGTTGTAAAAATAAAGGAATTGGAATGTATCAAAAGACTTCATTCTTTCATCACACTTCATTCTTTTATCACACATTCTTTTCACGGTCATATAAAAAATATTTTTATATGACCGTTCACCGGAAATTATGCAAGATCGCGTTCATTGGAATAGAAAAAAAAATAATTTCATATTTTTGTCCTGCCACACCGTATAAAAGGAAGCCAGCCGTCTCTTCTGAGATCATTCTTTAGCTCCGACTCTTGCCTTACGCTATGGAGAACGTATTTGAATTCTTCGAACCAATCTATTCTCCAGTATCTCCGTTGCCTTTAGATGACGATCCTGAAAAGTCCAAATACAAGGAACCGGAGAATTCTCCAAAGGATCCGAGAACGATTGTCAACCAGAGGGAACATCAATTACCAGGGAATGAATGCAAGTCATCAAAAGATTCCAGAACATTTAAGAAACCGGAGAACCAGTCTTTTTCAAACCAAGAAGACACGAATCAAGGCATTCTAAGAAACCATATTGCAACGACCGTTCGAGACGAAGAAGGCAAGTGACATATCATTCTGGATGCATGGTAGTGTTGGCAATCCATACAAAATCGTATACCTTAACAAACGGAATATTTTCGTATAGTGAAGACTGGAACGATGATTGGGAGAAACAACTTTTAAGGGATATAGAAGATATGGATGTTGGAAGACTGTATGTTATAAACAATGAAACAAAGTCGAAATTTAAAAGGATTTGCAAGACCATCGATCCAGTTTTGCTGACAAATCTTGGAAACATAGGAACCTGTACGTTCTGCAGAGATGATAATCGTCACCGGTGGAATGCAATTGTTGGTGGAATAACAAAACTATTGAAAACTGTAGTCGAACCAATCAGATATTAAAATAATTTATTTGTATTCTCTATTTAAAAAAAATGTCTTGTTGTAAAAATAAAGGAATTGGAATGTATCAAAAGACTTCATTCTTTCATCACACTTCATTCTTTTATCACACATTCTTTTCACGGTCATATAAAAAATATTTTTATATGACCGTTCACCGGAAATTATGCAAGATCGCGTTCATTGGAATAGAAAAAAAATAATTTCATATTTTTGTCCTGCCACACCGTATAAAAGGAAGCCAGCCGTCTCTTCTGAGATCATTCTTTAGCTTCGACTCTTGCCTTACGCTATGGAGAACGTATTTGACTTCTTCGAACCAATGTATTCTCCAGTATCTCCGTTGCCTTTAGATGACGATCCTGAAAAGTCCAAAGACAAGGAACCGGAGAATTCACCAAAGGATCCGAGAACGATTGTCAACCAGAGGGAACATCAATTACCAGGGAATGAATGCCAGTCATCAAAAGATTCCAGAACATTTAAGAAACCGGAGAACCAGTCTTTTTCAAACCAAGAAGACACGAATCAAGGCATTCTAAGAAACCATATTGCAACGACCGTTCGAGACGAAGAAGGCAAGTAACATATCATTCTGGATGCATGGTAGTGTTGGCAATCCATACAAAATCGTATACCTTAAAAAACGGAATATTTTCGTATAGTGAAGACTGGAACGATGATTGGGAGAAACAACTTTTAAGAGATATAACAGATATGGCTGTTGGAAGACTGTATGTTAAAAACAATGAAACAAAGTCGAAATTTAAAAGGATTTGCAAGACCCTCTATCCAGTTTTGCTGAAAAATCTTGGAAACATAGGAACCTGTACGTTCTGCAGAGATGATAATTGTCACCGGTGGAATGCAATTGTTGGTGGAATAACAAAAGCTATTGAAAACTGTAGTCGAACCAATCAGATATTAAAATAATTTATTTGTATTCTCTATTTAAAAAAATGTCTTGTTGTAAAAATAAAGGAATTGGAATGTATCAAAAGACTTCATTCTTTCATCACACTTCATTCTTTTATCACACATTCTTTTCACGGTCATATATGAACGGTCATATAAAAAATATTTTTATATGACCGTTCACCGGAAGTTATGCAAGATCGCGTTCATTGGAACAGAATAAAAACTAATTTTATATTTTTTCCTGCCACACCGTATAAAAGAAAGCCAGCCGTCTCTTCTGAGATCATTCTTTAGCTTCGACTCTTGTCTTACGCTATGGAGAACGTATTTGACTTCTTCGAACCAATGTATTCTCCAGTATCTCCGTTGCCTTTAGATGACGATCCTGAAAAGTCCAAAGACAAGGAACCGGAGAATTCTCCAAAGGATTCGAGAACGATTGTCAAACAGAGAGAACATCAACTGCCAGTGTTGGCAATCCATACAAAATCGTATACCTTAACAAACGGAATATTTTCGTATAGTGAAGACTGGAACGATTATTGGGAGAAACAACTTTTATGAGATATAGAAGATATGGTTGTTCGAAGACTGTATGTTAAAAACAATGAAACAAAGTCGAAATTTAAAAGGATTTGCAAGACCCTCTATCCAGTTTTGCTGACACATCTTGGAAACATAGGAACGTGTACGTTCTGCAGAGATGATAATCGTCACCGGTGGAATGCAATTGTTGGTGGAATAACAAAACTATTGAAAACTGTAGTCGAACCAATCAGACATTAAAATAATTTATTTGTATTCTCTATTTAAACAAAAATGTCTTGTTGTAAAAATAAAGGAATTGGAATATATCAAAAGACTTCATTCTTTCATCACACTTCATTCTTTTATCACACATTCTTTTCACGGTCATAAAAAAATATTTTTATATGACCGTTCACCGGAAGTTATGCAAGATCGCGTTCAATGGAATAGAAAAAAAAACTAATTTTATATTATTTTCCTGCCACGCCGTATAAAAGGAAGCCAGCCGTCTTTTCTGAGATCATTCTTTAGCTCCGACTCTTGCCTTACGCTATGGAGATCGTATTTGACTTCTTCGAACCAATGTATTCTCCAGTATCTTCGTTGCCTTTAGATGACGCCCCTCAGGGGGTTTACCTTCTTTAGGTAAACACGGGTGTCACAATCCCGAGGTACCCTAGTGATCTGTCCTCTTCTTTATTTTCTCCTCTCTTCTACTCTTCTGCTTTTTCTTCCTCTTCTCCCTCAGTGTGGTTGCCTCGCAAGAGGTTGAGGGCTCCCCTTGAGTAGCTTTCGCCACTCTGTTGCTATTAGCTACTCTTGAGGACTAAATCACCCACGTGTTTGCCGTGCGTGGAGACCCGTGTCCCTGGAAAGGAGGATCCTGGTAATTGAGGCCTCCAGAGACCAACACATTTCTTTGGCCTCTGCTTCAGGTAAACGGGAGGTGTGTTGTGGTCCTCAGCACATCAATCGGCTTTATGGATCAAGCGATCGGTACATCTACTGGGTGACTCGTTAAGGGTGGAGGCAACTTCAGGGATGCACTGTGAGCGTATAGGACCTGGCTAGCACTGGTGCAGCTGGTCTGCATCCCCTTGTTGGACTCGGTGGTGGTTGGTTGGTTGGTTGGGTTTTATGGCACAAGGTCCAAATAAGGACAAGCTGCGCCAGAATTTTATTTAATTTATTTTTTCTATTTTTTTTTTTAAACCAATCAACTTTTAAAATTCCGATAAAAATATAAGTATTATTTATAAGATTAACATAAATAATAAATAGACAAACACCCAACATATAAAAGAATAAATTATACCTAAAACATCTAAAATAAAAGGCTAAACTAAATCTGTAAAATGTCAAAGGTATTTATTTTAAAATCTTTGATTTAAAATTATATATAATTTATAAAATCAATGCTTCTCAAAAAAGCAAAAATATTTTGATGCGGAGGTTCGCCCAGCAAATCCCGCATCGTTAAAATATCAGTCTTAAAAAATTTAAAACGATGTTGGTTAAAATCAGAACATGAAATTAAAATATGAAACACAGTGTATGGTTCATCACACGTTTCACACCAAGGTTTTAATTCATTTAGGAATAAATGCTTATGAGTGAAACGTGTGTGTCCAATACGAAGGCGGGTTAATTTAACATCCGCACTCCGTAAAGGTAAAACTGGAAATGAAATGAGAGATGGAGTTATGGCATATAATTTGTTGCTGACTTGCATTCTCCATGATTCCTGCCAAAGTTTATGTACAAAACTTTTCACACCTTTTCTCGCATCACAAAGTGGAACGGAAGGCTGAAGTGGAGTAGATGCAGACTTTGCAGCTGCATCAGCCCTCTCGTTACCATCAAGACCTACATGTCCTGGGATCCAACAAATGATAATATCAAATCCCTTGCATTTCAGAGAGTCTAATGTGCAAAAAATCTCCGACACAACAGGGTGAAAGTTGACATTAATATTCTCCACAGCTTCTAATACACTCATGCTGTCAGTGTAAATACAAAATTTATGTGATTCTTTACTACCCACATACTGAAGCGCACTTAGTATAGCAGTTGCTTCAGCAGTGAAGATGGAGCAGGACATGTTAAGGCTGTAACTAAGAGTAATATTATCAGTATAAACTCCACAGCCAACATGTCCGGCAGATTTTGAACCATCTGTAAATATAGGTTGATAAGAATCAAACTGACAGCGATGATAAGAATAGAGCTGATGGAAAACAATAGGAGATGTGTCGGATTTTTTGAATTCTGCAAAGGGATTGATTATTCTACATTGTGGCTCATACCAGGGTGGATGTGAAGTTCGATTTGTTGCAGTTATTCGAACGTCATGCAGGTCAGACAATATCAGATGAGATTTTATTCTAATGAGAAAAGGTGGAATGCTCCTTGGACGAGCATTATAGAGTCTTTTAAGGGCAGATGTAGGAATCATGGCACGTGATGGATGATGAGGGTCAGACATGATCTTAGCATAATAATTGAGAGACTGCTGCATTCGTCTCAGGTCTAAGGGCAATTGTTGGCAAATTGCATATAGACTCTGGACGGGTGATGTGCGGAATGCGCCCGAACATATTCTCAGAGCAGAATGATGGACAGTGTCCAATCTGTGTAAAACAGAAGACCTAGCGGATCCATAAACAACACAACCGTAGTCTATGCGAGATAAAATTAGTGATTGGTAAACTCGGAGGAGTGACGTGCGATCAGCACCCCAAGATGTATTTGAAAGCACCTTGAGGATATTGAGCGATCGCTCGCACTTCTTCCGCAGATATAGTATATGCGGAAGAAAGGTTAATTTACGATCAAATATCACTCCGAGGAATTTTACCTCACTGACCACTGGTATGGGTGTGTTGTTTATACGAATAACGGGATCATTGTGGAGGCTAGTCTTCCTGCAGAAATGGACACAATTGCTCTTGCTAGGAGAAAGTGTATGGCCATTCTCAGCACACCATGCAGCAATTTTATTAACAGATGTTTGTAATTGTCTCTCAATTAAATTCATGTTAGACCCTTCACAAGATATCTGCAAGTCATCAACATACAAGGTACCATAAACAGAAGGTGATAATTTATGGAGTATGCTACTAATATGAAGGATAAAAAGGGTGACACTCAATATAGAACCTTGAGGTACACCTTCAACTTGATTAAAATGATCAGAATAAAATGTTCCTATCCGAACTTTAAAACCACGGGAGCGTAAAAAGTTTTGTATAAATATCGGCAAATTACCCCTAAAGCCAAAATCATACATCCTACGGAGAATTCCATAACGCCACGTACGGTCATAAGCCTTCTCTATGTCGAAGAAAATGGAAACGAGATGATTCCTCCGCACAAAAGCATTGCGGATCTGCGTTTCCAAGTATGTAATATTATCAAGAGTGGACCTTCCTTTACGGAAGCCACTCTGATTGATATGGATATATTTATTTATTTCTAAGACATAGGTGAGGCGGGCATTGACCATACGTTCGAGAGTCTTACACAAGCAACTCGTCAGAGCTATTGGTCGATAACTTGAAGGTACAGAAGGATCCTTACCAGCCTTAAGGATTGGAATCACTATTGCTTCGCTCCAAAGTGATGGAAATTTATTTTCAGTCCAGATCCTATTGAATAGATAAAGTAAGTTCAACAGGGAATCTGGACTTAAATGACGAAGCATTTGATAGCTGATTCCATCTGGTCCTGGGCTAGTATCATGGGTCTGCTGTAATGCTCTCTTCAATTCCAACATCCGAAATTCACAGTTGTAAGGCAAAGCTTGTCCATGGTTGAAACGAATTGGTGTTCTCTCAGCACGACTCTTTGTCCTTAAGAACGAAGGACTATAAGAGTCGTTGCTTGAGACGCTAGCAAAGGTTTCACCAAGGACGTTAGCGATGTCCTTAGGAGAAGAGTATATAGCAGCTCCGGATTTCAAAATAGGAATAGAAAATTCTCTATAGATTCCATTGGCTGCTTTCACTCTTCTCCACAACTGTTTACTGGATGTGGAAGAAGTAATTGAGGATATATAGCGAGACCAGGATTCCTTCTGACTTCGACGACGAGCACTGCGAGCTAATGCTTTTGCTCTCTTAAAGGCGATAAGATTCTCCGTTGTGGGGTATCTTCTGAATAGCCCCCATAACTTCCTCTGTTTCTTATAGGTGTTTTGACATTCATCATTCCACCAAGGTTTGCAACGCCTGTGTGGTGTAGAGGAACTCTTAGGAATTGATGCATCAGCTGCATTCTTAATTGTTTCAGTGACTTTACTGACGGCAATAGCAATATTTTCGATCATAACCATTGCATCATCAACAACTGCCAATTGCGAAAATAATGTCCAATCTGCCCGACTGTACACGTAAGTAGGTAGGCGTTGTCCTACACTACTACCTCCAGTCTGGGAGATGACGAGAGGAAAATGATCGCTGTTGAAAAGATCATTTCCTACTGTTAAATTAAACAATGGCAGAAGAGATGGTGAACAAATGGCCAGATCGAGAGAATGGAATGTTCTTGTGGGTATATGGAAATATGTTTTCTCGTCGGTATTAAGCAGACAGAGACTGTTATCTGAAATAAACCGCTCTATCTGCCGACCGCGAGAATTTGTATCATCATTTCCCCACAAAGAATTATGCCCGTTAAAGTCACCTAACAGTAGAAATGGTGTTGGCAGCTGATCTATTAATGCATCGAGTTCCTCTTGGCGGATGACATCGTGTGGTGGCAAATACAAACTACAGACTGTCAACAAGCATGATGTGTGAATTCGCACAGCTACAGCCTGTAGTGTAGTATTTAAATGCTGGGCAGTGCTGGGATAGTTGTTGGATGTTAAAATGCAAACTCCTCCAGACACTGCACTATCATCACCACAGTCTTTTCTAAAGCTTTTAAACCCACGCATGGAAAAGTTATTGCTAGACTTCAGGAATGTTTCCTGAAGCGCAACACATGCGGGGTTGTAGGCTGAAATTATAGACTTGATGTCATCATTATGAGAACGCAAACCATGGCAGTTCCAAGAAACAAAGGAAGTTATTATTGAATTTGAAAAGCTCCTTTCCCGGAGCTGGAAGGCATGTCATCTGACATCTCCTCGAGCGATAGATCATCGTCCGAGGGATGTAATGAAACAGCGTCAGCCTCCAGGGTCAAGGCTTTACGGGTGGATATGGAGGGCCTAATAATGCCCTCTTTTGCTGATTTTAGTTTTAAAGCCTTTACGGCTTTAGATTTAGCTATAGGAGCTTTTCTACGATTAGACGATGTGGATGTCGATTTTGGCTTCTGTACATATACAGGGGGTAATTTAACAATCGGAAGTGAGAGAGCATCTGTTTGTGTGCTAGTCGTTCTGGTGACTTTTGCGGCGGCAGTTGCATAGCTAACTCCAACTTGAGGTGTACGAGCTGTAACAGCACGTCTCGCCTCAGGATATGAACAATTATTCTTAACTTTTGTGGTGGTGATCTCCTTTTCCAGTACCCAGATAGGACAACTTCTAGCGTAGGAGGGGTGGTCACCTTTACAGTTGACACACCTCTCCTTTGCAGTACAGGACGAACTGTCGTGGCCAACTGCTGCGCAGCGAGCGCAAGTCAGTTTGCCTCTGCATGCCGCTTTAGAGTGACCAAATCTCTGGCACTGGAAACAACGCAAAGGATTTGGAATAAATGGCCTAACAGAGAGATGCATATACGCTGCTTTAATATGCTGCGGTAGGTCTGGCGTCGCAAATGTCAAGATGAGATGTTTAGTATTAATAACTTTATCATCTCTCCTGACAGTAATGCGTTTTACAGCACAGACCTTTTGCTCTTTTAGATTTTCTAGTATCTCATCCGTAGGCGTGTTAAGCAAATCCTTGGCGGATATCACACCACGAGAAAAGTTAAGGTTTGTATGAGGCGAGACAGACACCTCAAGGTTAGCTAGCATATTCAAGTTCACAATCTGAGCTGCTTGAATTTTAGAGACAACTTCAACCATTAAATCACCAGAATGCAATTTTCTAGTGCTCTTCACTTCACCGACTGTGCCTGTTATAGCTTTTTGGATGAGGAAAGGGGATACTGTATCAAAAGTACCCTCTTTCCTTTTAATTACATAAAACTTTGCATTTAATAGTGAAAATGTTTGCTCCCGTGGGAGAATAGAAATATTGCTTTCCATATTTAAATTGGAAAATTCGGGACCTGACGGCACCACCCACCACCGAGTCCAACAAGGGGATGCAGACCAGCTGCACCAGTGCTAGCCAGGTCCTATACGCTCACAGTACATCCCTGAAGTGGCCTCCACCCTTAACGAGTCACCCAGTAGATGTACCGATCGCTTGATCCATAAAGCCGATTGATGTGCTGAGGACCACAACACACCTCCCGTTTACCTGAAGCAGAGGCCAAAGTAATGTGTTGGTCTCTGGGGGCCTCAATTACCAGGACCCTCCTTTCCAGGGACACGGGTCTCCACGCACGGCAAACACGTGGGTGATTTAGTCCTCAAGAGTAGCTAATAGCAACAGAGCGGCGAAAGCTACTCAAGGGGAGCCCTCAACCTCTTACGAGGCAACCACACTGAGGGAGAAAAGGAAGAAAAAGCAGAA
This sequence comes from Latrodectus hesperus, assembly GCA_037975125.1. NCBI lineage: Eukaryota > Metazoa > Arthropoda > Arachnida > Araneae > Theridiidae > Latrodectus > Latrodectus hesperus. The sequence goes on from CM075862.1 coordinate 272,441, forward strand.
GAGTAGAGGAGAGGGTAAAAAAAGAAAGAGGACAGATCACTAGGGTACCTCGGGATTGTGACACCCGTGTTTACCTAAAGAAGGTAAACCCCCTGAGGGGGACTCGGTGGTGGGTGGTGTCGACAGGTCCCGAATATTCCATCTCTAATATGGAAACATTTCTTTTCTCTTCTCTCCCACGGGAGCACACATTGACTTTACTAAAAGTTAAATTTTATATTGTGAAACGAAAGGAGGGTACATTTGATACTGTATCCCCTTTCTTAATTCAAAAAGCTATTTCTGGAAATATCGGAGAAGTAAAGAGCATCCGGAAACTTCGTTCTGGAGATCTAATGGTAGAAGTTGCTTCGGAAGCACAAGCGACTCTGATTAGCAACATGAAAACGTTAGCTAACCTTGAGGTGTCCGTCCAACCTCATATTAATCTTAACTTTTCACGTGGTGTGGTATCCGCCAAGGATTTGTTAAATTCGCCTGCGGACGAGATCTTAGATAATCTAAAAGATCAAAAGGTCTGTGCAGTAAAACGCATCACTGTCAGACGGGATGGGCAGACTATTAATACTAAACATCTCGTACTGACATTTGCGACGCCAGACCTACCGCAGCATATTAAAGCTGCGTATATGCATCTATCCGTTAGGCCGTTTATACCAAATCCTTTGCGTTGTTTCCAGTGCCAGAGATTTGGTCACTCCAAAAGCGACTTGCAGGGGCAAACTGACTTGCGCTCGCTGCGCAGCAGTTGGCCACGACAGTTCGTCTTGCACTGCAAAGGAGAGGTGTGTCAACTGTAAGGGTGACCACCCCTCCTACGCTAGAAGTTGTCCTATCTGGATACTGGAAAAAGAGATCACCACCACCAAAGTTAAGAGTAATTTTTCCTATCCTGAAGCGAGACGGGCTGTTACAGCTCGCACACCTCAAGTAGGAGTCAGCTATGCTACTGTTGCTGCCAAGATCACCAGAACGACTAGCACACAAACGGATGCTCTCTCATTTCCGATAGTTAAATTACCCCCTACTACCGCACAAAGGCCAAAATCGACCTCCACATCGACTACCCGCAAAAAGCTCCTATTTCCAGATCAAAAGTTATAAAGGCCTTAAAACTAAGATCTGCAAAGGAGGGCAATTCTAGGCCCTCCCTATCCACCCGTAAAGCCTTATCCCTGGAAGCTGATGCTGTGTCTCTGCATCCTTCTGACGAAGATCTGTCACTTGAGGAGATGTCAGATGACATGCCTTCCAGCTCCGGGAAAGGAGCTTTTAAAATTCAAAAATAACTTCCTTTGTTTCTTGGAACTGCCATGGTTTGCGTTCTCATCATGATGACATCAAGTCTATAATTTCAGCCTACAACCCCGCATGTGTTGCACTTCAGGAAACATTCCTGAAGTCCAGCAATAACTTTTCCATTCGTGGGTTTAAAAGCTTTAGAAAAGACTGTGGTGACGATGGTGCAGTGTCTGGAGGTGTTTGCATATTAACATCCAACAACTATCCCAGCACTGCCCAACATTTAAATACTACACTACAGGCTGTAGCTGTGCAAATTCACACATCATGCTTGTTGACAGTCTGTAGTTTGTATTTGCCACCACATGATGTCATCCGCCAAGAGGAACTCGATGCATTAATAGATCAGCTGCCAACGCCTTTTCTGCTGTTAGGTGACTTTAACGGCCATAATTCTTTGTGGGAAAGTGATGATACCAACTCTCGCGGTCGGCAGATAGAGCGGTTTATTTCAGATAACAGTCTCTGTCTGCTTAATACCGACGAAAAGACCTACTTTCACATACCCACAAGAACATTTCATTCTCTCGATCTGGCCATTAGTTCTCCCTCACTACTGCCATTGTTAAATTTAAATGTAGGAAATGATCTGCATAATAGCGATCATTTTCCTCTCGTCATCTCCCAGACTGGAGGTAGTAGTGTAAGACAACGCTTACCTACTTACGTGTACAGTCGGGCAGATTGGACGTTATTTACACAATTGGCAGTTGTTGATGATAAAATGGTCTCGATCGAAGATATTGATATTGCCGTTAGTAAAGTCACTGACACAATTAAGAAAGCAGCTGATGCATCAATACCTAAGAGTTCCTCTATATCACACAGGCGTTGCAAACCTTGGTGGAACAAACAATGCCAAGAAACATATAAAAAACAGAGGAAGTTTTGGGGGATATTTAGGAGGTACCCCACAACGGAGAATCTTATCGCCTTTAAGAGAGCAAAAGCATTAGCTCGCAGAGCCCGTCGTCAAAGTCAGAAGGAATCCTGGTCCTGCTATGTATCTTCTATAACATCTTCAACTTCCAGTAAGCAGTTGTGGAGAAGGGTGAAAGCAGCCAATGGAATTTATAGAGAATTTTCTATTCCTATTTTAAAATCCGGAGCTGCTATATACTCTTCTCCTACGGATATAGGTAACGTCCTTGGTGAAGCATTTGCTAACGTCTCAAGCTCGAACTCTTACAGTCCTTCGTTTTTGAGGACTAAGAGTCGAGCTGAGCGAGTACCAATTCGCTTCAACCATCGACAAACTTTACAGTACAACTGTGAATTCGGAATGTTTGAACTGAAGAAAGCATTACAGCAGGCCAATAACACCAGTCCAGGACCTGATGGAATCAGCTATCAAATGCTTCGAAATTTAAGTTCAGACTCCCTATTGAACATATTATTTTTGTTCAATAGGATCTGGAATGACAAAAAATTCCCATCAGCTTGGAATGAAGCGATAGTGATTCCGGTTCTTAAGGCTGGTAAAGATCCTTCAGATCCTTCAAATTATCGACCAATTGCTCTGACGACTTGCTTATGTAAGACTCTCGAACGTATGGTCAACGCCCGTCTCGTATATGTCTTAGAAAAAAATAAATGTATACATATTAATCAGAGTGGCTTCCGTAAAGGGAGATCCTCTCTTGATAATATTACATATTTGGAGACCCAAATCCGCAATGCTTTTGTGCGGAGGAACCATCTGGTCTCCATTTTCTTTGACATCGAGAAGGCATACGACCGTACATGGCGATATGGAATTCTCCGTACATTATATGATTTTGGCTTTCGGGGTAATTTGCCGATATTCCTACAGAATTTTTTATGCTCCCGTGGTTTTAAAGTACGTATTGGAAGCTATACATCCAATACTTTTACACAATCTGAAGGTGTTCCTCAGGGCTCAATTTTAAGTGTCACACTTTTTAGTCTCTTCATCAGTAATATACTTCATCAACTTCCATTATCAGTACATGGCACTTTGTTTGTCGACGACCTGCAAATATCATGTGAGGGGTCTAACATAAGATTAATTGAGAGACATCTGCAAACAGCAGTTAACAAACTTGCTGCATGGTGTGCTGAGAATGGCCATACCTTATCACCAAGCAAGAGTAAATGTGTCCACTTCTGCAGAAAGACTAGCCTGCATAATGATCCAATAATTTACATCAACAACACTCCTAGTCTAAATACCAAGTTTGGTGTCATTTCGGCTATATTAGATCACGCTACAGGACGCTCCAAACACTGTCACTTTAAAAAAGATCACCCTGTATACTAGAGCAACAAACCACAAGTTTATGCTTGTTGCATGAGCTCTCTCATTCACATATTTGCCACAAGTTGCTAGTTGATAATAAATTGCAGTTTTTTTGCAACTTTTTAATGCTGTTTTATTTCCGCATCTTGTTTATTTTACAAAAGAAGACAGTTAGCTTTCGGATTTTCCCATTAGGAGACTAATCCTTTTAGGATGTAGTTGTTGTTGCACCAGCATGCTGCCCTGCACCTAGCCTTGAATTGGGCTCTACCAGTTAGATAGAACCAGCCGGGTAGAATCTTCGTGATTTTGAAGCAGATACCAGGCAGAAGATTCCCAATACTTAGCCTGCCGCTCCCAAAGGTATCATTTTACTTGGAGGACATTGCGACCACATCCAGTTTAACGTGCCCTAGCAACCTATAGCGAACACGACGGATCGTCGGTTAAATTGGGATTTGAACTCCGATAACGAGAACGACGGTCTAACCAACCAGGCCACCGCAGCCTATTTTAGGATGTAGTCCCTTTCAGTATCTTAAAATATTGAAAGAGGCATTAATTGATGCCCTTTTTATAACCCCTATTGTCGGCATGCTTATACCATTACCCAAATTTAAGATGTAAGATAGAGACTAAGCAATTCCATGACAATCAATGATCAATGATATCAATTACATGACAAATGTGCTAAAGTAAGTTTAAGTCAATCTCTGTCAGATGGTTAAGTTCAAAATGGCTCTTTCGGTATTAAAAAAAATGAAAAATAATCCCTTGAAAATCAGACATTCGGATTCTTTGAACTTTAAATTATTTTTTATTATAAACTAAAATGTTAATTATATATTTTGTTATGTTTTTCAGATATATCTGGTATTAATTGTTGTTATAGGAGGAGTTAAATGCCAAAATATCCTTATTTCAAAGGTATGTATTATATTACAATGCTTCACTTATTATTTAAGCTATACTAACTTTTACGATAGTTTTATTTCTATCCAGAACATGCATATAAAGCTCAGTAATATGATTGCGAGCAGTGTAACAGAGGACAGCTACCCAATCCTCATTGTGTTACTCGTGGATTGGTATAATAATTCCAAAATTGATATCTAAGCTTGTAGTTTAGTAAAATATTATCAATTGACTCAACTCCACTACCTATATTGGGGCTGTAATAGCTTTCAGCCACACCAAGGTGAGTATCAATGTTGCAATAGTATTGACAGTTGTTATAAGATTGGTCAAAGAATCGATCTCGATTTTCAACCAATTAAAAATTGATTTCTTACGCGCAACACACATTTGTTAGGCTTAATGCTTTCTTTCTAGTATGGTATACAGAGAAAAATTCGAAATGAGTTGACATTTTGCCATGGTTCAAAATTGGTAGGTAATTGTTGGCAGAGTGATTTAACCCAGTAACCATTATATACAATCCAAGATTTCTGTCTAATTAATCCAATACAAGTAGTCAATGAAATAAAATTCTTGGGCATTATCTTTGACCGAAAATTAACTTTTCTTCCGCATGTTCTATATTTGCGGAAGAAGTGTGAGCGATCGCTTAATATCCTCAAGGTGTTGTCAAATACATCTTGGGGTGCAGATCGCTCATCACTTCTTCGAGTATATCAGTCATTGATCTTGTCCCGCATTGACTACGGAAGAGTTGTTTATGGATCAGCTAGATCTTCCGTGTTACGAAGGTTGGACACAGTTCATCACTCTGCTTTGAGGATATGCTCTGGGGCATTCCGCACATCACCCGTCCAGAGTCTATACGTGATATGTCATCAATTACCGTTAGACCTGAGACGAATGCAGCAGTCTCTCAATTACTATGCTAAGGTCATGTCGACCCCTAATCATCCGATACGTTCCATGGTTCCAAATACTTCTCTCATGAGACTATATGATGCTCGTCCAATGATCATCCCTCCGTTTCTCACACGAGCCAAATCACATCTGTGGCTCACAGACCTATGTGATATTCGGATTGAGTCTGTCGATCAATATGCTCATCCGCCTTGGTATAATCCAACATATACTTTTATCAATGCCTTTGCTTACTATAGAAAATCTGACACAACACCTATTGTTTTTGAGCAGCTATATTCTTCTCATCGCTGTCAGTATCAATCATACAAACCTGTATTCAAAGACGGTTCTAAAACAGCAGGACATGTGGGCTGTGGAGTTTTTATCAATAATACAGCTTTTAGTCACAGCCTACATTCATCCTGCTCCGTCTTTACTGGTGAAGCAAATGCCATCTGCTACGCGCTTCAGCATGTGAATACAGATGATTGTCATGACTTTTGTATTTACACTGACAGCATGAGTATGATTGAAGCCTTGAAAAACAATAGCGTTAACTGTCATCCTGTTGTGTCGAGAATTTTCAAAGCATTGGATTCTCTTGCTGGCAAGGGAAAAGAAATTGTATTTTGTTAGATACCAAGTCACGTAGGTCTTGATGGAAACGAGAGAGCGGATGCAGCTGCAAAGGCTGCTGAAGATCCAGTTTTACCATCGGTTCCGCTCTCAGATGTGAGAAAGAGTATAAAAAGCTTTATTTGTTCCCTTTGGGAAGAATCATGGAACTTGCAGGTCGGAAACAAACTACATACCATCTTCTCATCCCTCACCTCATTATCAGTTTTACCGTTACGAAGTGCAGATGTTAGATTAACTCGCCTTCGTATCGGACACACACGTTTCACACACAGACATTTGTTCCTAAATGAACTAAATCCATGGTGTGAAGCGTGTGATGAACCATTTACTATATATCATATTTTAATTTCATGTCATGTTTTTAACCAACAACGTTTACACTATTTTAATACTGATTTTATAACATTATTTGATTTAATAGGGGATCCACTCCATAGAAACCTATTCGCTTTTTTAAGAGCAATAGGTTTCATACATTTTATTTGATTTAACTATTAAATTTTAAAATTGTACATACATTTCATTTTATAAAATTTATTTTAAAATTTTTTATATACACAAATTTTTGTATTTTAAAAATTTTAAATGTTGATTGGGTTTTAAAAAAAAATAAATAAATAATAAAATAATTAAATAAATATTTAAAGCAACAAAAACGTCTTGGCGCAGCATGTCCAATTTTGGACCTTGCGCCATAAAACCCAACCAACCAACCTTTAGATGACGATCCTGAAAAGTCCAAAGACAAGGAACCGGAGAATTCACCAAAGGATCCGAGAACGATTCTCAACCAGAGGGAACATCAATTACCAGGGAATGAATGCCAGTCATCAAAAGATTCCAGATTATTTAAGAAACCGGAGAACCAGTCTTTTTCAAAGCAAGAAGACACGAATCAAGGCATTCTAAGAAACTATATTGCAACGACCGTTCGAGACGAAGAAGGCAAGTAACATATCATTCTGGATGCATGGTAGTGTTGGCAATCCATACAAAATCGTATACCTTAAAAAACGGAATATTTTCGTATAGTGAAGACTGGAACGATGATTGGGAGAAACAACTTTTAAGATATATAGAAGATATGGTTGTTGGAAGACTGTATGTTAAAAACAATGAAACAAAGTCGAAATTTAAAAGGATTTGCAAGACCCTCTATCCAGTTTTGCTGAAAAATCTTGGAAACATAGGAACCTGTACGTTCTGCAGAGATGATAATTGTCACCGGAGGAATGCAATTGTTGGTGGAATGCAAAAACTATTGAAAACTGTAGTCGAACCAATCAGACATTAAAATAATTTATTTGTATTCTCTATTCAAAAAAAAAGGTCTTGTTGTAAAAACAAAGGAATTGGAATATATCAAAAGACTTCATTCTTTCATGACACTTCATTCTTTTATCACACATTCTTTTCACGGTCATATATGAACGGTCATAAAAAAATATTTTTATATGACCGTTCACCGGAAGTTATGCAAGATCGCGTTCATTGGAACAGAAAAAAAAAACTAATTTTATATTTTTTTCCTGCCACACCGTATAAAAGAAAGCCAGCCGTCTCTTCTGAGATCATTCTTTAGCTCCGACTCTTGCCTTACGCTATGGAGATCGTATTTGACTTCTTCGAACCAATGTATTCTCCAGTATCGCCGTTGCCTTTAGATGACGATCCTGAAAAGTCCAAAGACAAGGAACTGGAGGATTCTCCAAAGGATCCGAGAACGATTGTCAACCAGAGGGAACATCAATTACCAGTGAATGAATGCCAGTCATCAAAAGATTCCAGAACATTTAAGAAACCGGAGAACCAGTCTTTTTCAAACCAAGAAGACACGAATCAAGGCATTCTAAGAAACCATATTGCAACGACCGTTCGAGACGAAGAAGGCCAGTGACATATCATTCTGGATGCATGGTAGTGTTGGCAATCCATACAAAATCGTATACCTTAACAAACGGAATATTTTCGTATAGTGAAGACTGGAACGATGATTGGGAGAAACAACTTTTAAGGGATATAGAAAATATGGATGTTGGAAGACTGTATGTTATAAACAATGAAACAAAGTCGAAATTTAAAAGGATTTGCAAGACCATCGATTCAGTTTTGCTGACAAATCTTGGAAACATAGGAACCTGTACGTTCTGCAGAGATGATAATCGTCACCGGTGGAATGCAATTGTTGGTGGAATAACAAAACTATTGAAAACTGTAGTCGAAACAATCAGATATTAAAATAATTTATTTGTATTCTCTATTTAAAAAAATGTTTTGTTGTAAAAATAAAGGAATTGGAATGTATCAAAAGACTTCATTCTTTCTTCACACTTCATTCTTTTATCACACATTCTTTTCACGGTCATATAAAAAATATTTTTATATGACCGTTCATCGGAAATTATGCAAGATCGCGTTCATTGGAATAGAAAAAAAATAATTTCATATTTTTGTCCTGCCACACCGTATAAAAGGAAGCCAGCCGTCTCTTCTGAGATCATTCTTTAGCTCCGACTCTTGCCTTACGCTATGGAGAACGTATTTGAATTCTTCGAACCAATGTATTCTCCAGTATCTCCGTTGCCTTTAGATGACGATCCTGAAAAGTCCAAAGACAAGGAACCGGAGAATTCTCCAAAGGACCCGAGAACGATTGTCAACCAGAGGGAACATCAATTGCCAGTGTTGGCAATCCATACAAAATCGTATACCTTAACAAACGGAATATTTTCGTATAGTGAAGACTGGAACGATGATTGGAAGAAACAACTTTAAAGAGATATAGAAGATATGGTTGTTGGAAGACTGTATGTTAAAAACAATGAAACAAAGTCGAAATTTAAAAGGATTTGCAAGACCCTCTATCCAGTTTTGCTGAAAAATTCTTGAAACATAGGAACCTGTACGTTCTGCAGAGATGATAATTGTCAGCGGTGGAATGCAATTGTTGGTGGAATACAAAAACTATTGAAAACTGTAGTCGAACCAATCAGACATTAAAATAATTTATTTGTATTCTCTATTTAAACAAAAATGTCTTGTTGTAAAAATAAAGGAATTGGAATATATCAAAAGACTTCATTCTTTCATCACACTTCATTCTTTTATCTCACATTCTTTTCAAGGTCATATAAAAAATATTTTTATATGACCGTTCACCGGAAGTTATGCAAGATCGCGTTCATTGGAATAGAAAAAAAACTAATTTTATATTATTTTCCTGCCACACCGTATAAAAGGAAGCCAGCCGTCTTTTCTGAGATCATTCTTTAGCTCCGACTCTTGCCTTACGCTATGGAGATCGTATTTGACTTCTTCGAACCAATGTATTCTCCAGTATCGCCGTTGCCTTTAGATGACGATCCTGAAAAGTCCAAAGACAAGGAACCGGAGAATTCACCAAAGGATCCGAGAACGATTGTCAACCAGAGGGAACATCAATTACCAGTGAATGAATGCCAGTCATCAGAAGATTCCAGAACATTTAAGAAACCGGAGAACCAGTCTTTTTCAAACCAAGAAGACACGAATCAAGGCATTCTAAGAAACCATATTGCAACGACCGTTCGAGACGAAGAAGGCAAGTGACATATCATTCTGGATGCATGGTAGTGTTGGCAATCCATACAAAATCGTATACCTTAACAAACGGAATATTTTCGTATAGTGAAGACTGGAACGATGATTGGGAGAAACAACTTTTAAGGGATATAGAAGATATGGTTGTTCGAAGACTGTATGTTAAAAACAATGAAACAAAGTCGAAATTTAAAAGGATTTGCAAGACCATCGATCCAGTTTTGCTGACAAATCTTACGTATACAAACATAGGAACGTGTACGTTCTGCAGAGATGATAATCGTCACCGGTGGAATGCAATTGTTGGTGGAATTCACAAAACTATTGAAAACTGTAGTCGAACCAATCAGATATTAAAATAATTTATTTGTATTCTCTATTTAAAAAAATGTCTTGTTGTAAAAATAAAGGAATTGGAATGTATCAAAAGACTTCATTCTTTCATCACACTTCATTCTTTTATCACACATTCTTTTCACGGTCATATAAAAAATATTTTTATATGACCGTTCACCGGAAATTATGCAAGATCGCGTTCATTGGAATAGAAAAAAAAATAATTTCATATTTTTGTCCTGCCACACCGTATAAAAGGAAGCCAGCCGTCTCTTCTGAGATCGTTCTTTAGCTCCGACTCTTGCCTTACGCTATGGAGAACGTATTTGAATTCTTCGAACCAATGTATTCTCCAGTATCTCCGTTGCCTTTAGATGACGATCCTGAAAAGTCCAAAGACAAGGAACCGGAGAATTCTCCAAAGGATCCGAGAACGATTGTCAACCAGAGGGAACATCAATTGCCAGTGTTGGCAATCCATACAAAATCGTATACCTTAACAAACGGAATATTTTCGTATAGTGAAGACTGGAACGATGATTGGGAGAAACAACTTTTAAGAGATATAGAAGATATGGTTGTTGGAAGACTGTATGTTAAAAACAATGAAACAAAGTCGAAATTTAAAAGGATTTGCAAGACCCTCTATCCAGTTTTGCTAAAAAATTCTTGAAACATAGGAACCTGTACGTTCTGCAGAGATGATAATTGTCAGCGGTGGAATGCAATTGTTGGTGGAATACAAAAACTATTGAAAACTGTAGTCGAACCAATCAGACATTAAAATAATTTATTTGTATTCTCTATTTAAACAAAAATGTCTTGTTGTAAAAATAAAGGAATTGGAATATATCAAAAGACTTCATTCTTTCATCACACTTCATTCTTTTATCACACATTCTTTTCACGGTCATATAAAAAATATTTTTATATGACCGTTCACCGGAAGTTATGCAAGATCGCGTTCATTGGAATAGAAAAAAAAACTAATTTTATATTATTTTCCTGCCACACCGTATAAAAGGAAGCCAGCCGTCTTTTCTGAGATCATTCTTTAGCTCCGACTCTTGCCTTACGCTATGGAGATCGTATTTGACTTCTTCGAACCAATGTATTCTCCAGTATCGCCGTTGCCTTTAGATGACGATCCTGAAAAGTCCAAAGACAAGGAACCGGAGAATTCACCAAAGGATCCGAGAACGATTGTCAACCAGAGGGAACATCAATTACCAGTGAATGAATGCCAGTCATCAAAAGATTCCAGAACATTTAATAAACCGGAGAACCAGTCTTTTTCAAACCAAGAAGACACGAATCAAGGCATTCTAAGAAACCATATTGCAACGACCGTTCGAGACGAAGAAGGCAAGTGACATATCATTCTGGATGCATGGTAGTGTTGGCAATCCATACAAAATCGTATACCTTAACAAACGGAATATTTTCGTATAGTGAAGACTGGAACGATGATTGGGAGAAACCACTTTTAAGGGATATAGAAGATATGGATGTTGGAAGACTGTATGTTATAAACAATGAAACAAAGTCGAAATTTAAAAGGATTTGCAAGACCATCGATCCAGTTTTGCTGACAAATCTTGGAAACATAGGAACCTGTACGTTCTGCAGAGATGATAATCGTCACCGGTGGAATGCAATTGTTGGTGGAATAACAAAACTATTGAAAACTGTAGTCGAACCAATCAGATATTAAAATAATTTATTTGTATTCTCTATTTAAAAAAATGTCTTGTTGTAAAAATAAAGGAATTGGAATATATCAAAAGACTTCATTCTTTCATCACACTTCATTCTTTTATCACATTATTATAATTTTGAAAAAAAAATATTTTCTAATGATGTTCATTAATAAAAAAATATTTTATTTGGAAGAATATATTGCCAAATTATGGGATTATTAATAAAATAAGCTGAACGAATTGTAATGTTAAATCATTGGAACAAAGCTTCCATGGCTCGAAATTCTTCTCTGACAATCATTTATGCTTGAATAATGTGAGCTCAATAAAATATCAGCTGAAAAAAAATTCGTTTTCTTCTAGTGGGCTTTATCAGCAGGATGGTCCATTTTGAGAAAAATTTGTAAGACGTCACATTCGGAAAAGGTGATTTTTTTTTAAATTTTATTCAGCTTTTCCTTTATTATCATTTCAATCGATTGCTATGATATTCAAGAATCTGATCGAAATGTATTGTAAACAACGGTTCTTCAAAAAAAAAAAAAAATTAAGAATTAACATTTCTTAATACACAACAAACGGGAATATGAAACAAAAAGTCGATTATATAAAATTAACCGTATGATCAGAATAGAAAAAAATAAAATTTTTAATGTTAAAATGAAAATCTTTGAGCCATTAGAAAAGCCTTTATTGTGACACGAATAATTTTGAAACAATATTTTAAGGTTGTTCATTAAAAAAAAATTATGTTGTTGGAATTATAATTTAAAATAAACTGTTGGACATCCAAAATTGGTTAAATGTGTTACGTAAAAAATAAAGAAAAAAAATTCGTAGAGAAAGCATACACCTACAAATTTTTTATTTTGATTGTAATCCTTTTAATGGCTTTTCATAATTTTATTCATCATAAATGTTCGCATCTAGTCGATTTTAGAAAAATAATAGACTCACGGCAATATATATACATTTTTTTTATTTTTTTTCCAAATTATTCAAAGTCCACATATTAAACGTTTTTCATACAATTTTCTGATCCAAATTGGTACGTTTCTCCTGGTTGTTGGAAATATTTCGGTCCAGATTGATATTTTAGTCAGCGTTTGTAAAAAAATCCGGCAATCAGCGATGAAATTTATTTTGTATAAGCCATTCTGAAAACAAAATAAAAAGCAATGAGTCTCTTTATAAATAATTAACTAAACCAGAAGTAATAATTAACATCTTTGATATAAGAATACTTGCCTTTTCTAGGTGAATGAATTTGTCTTCCAATTTCAGTGTGAAACTAAAAAAATTTAAAAACTGAAAAGTAATTTAAATATTTCTAAAAGTTCAGTAACATGTAAATAATGCACGAATGTGTGTGTGTGTGTGAGAGAGTCTTTTGTCTTTAGACAATAATATTCGAATGCCTTACCAAATTAAAATTTCCAGACACCACTTAAAGTCAAGGAGGTAGAGTATGAAACATGAAATATTTTCAAACGTTCTATTGTTTTTATTTTAAATTCCCCTTATATAATGACCGGAGACTTCCATTCTTTCAGTCTTCGCTTCAAAAGGCCTTGGTTTCCAAGCATCATATCAGGTAAGATTATAAAATTTTTTTCGTATTCTTAGATTATTGATCTTTCTTTTTTTTTTAATGATAACCATTTAAATTAAGAATCACAAGAAATAACTTTTGTTTCTCATGTAGCAGAGAATTATTAAATTTCAATCTTAAATGAAAAGATTTTCTGAGATTTAAATTAAGAATCACAAGAAATAACTTTTGTTTCTCATGTAGCAGAGAATTATTAAATTTCAATCTTAAATGAAAAGATTTTCTGAGATTTAAATTAAGAATCACATAACTTTTGTTTCTCAAGTAGCAGAGAGTTATTTTCGCCGATTTATTTTTTAAAACTTGTTTACTTTTAATCCTGGAAATATTTCTCTCGACTCTTCTTTTTTAACGAACTGGATGTTTCGAATTTTCTTGTGAACAAAACAGTGTCTTCACGTATCGTCTCTAGATGAGCAGCCCTTGTTTGTCTTTGCAGTTCACATTGCTTCTTTCATGTGGGTTCTACGACTTTATTATTAGACGACAATTTAATAATATTTCAAGAGAATTTTCATTTTTAACGTTTCGTTATAATTCTTGTACATGTTAAAAATGTTTGCGCTTGATATTCTTCTCTATAACTGTTTTTAGAAATAAAAAAAAACATGTAAATTCATATGGTCCTTTTTTCCAAATGTCCTTATAATGTAAGCCTGAATAAAGTCCGTCAACTAAAGAAAACCATATAAGCTCCGTAATAATAAAGTAAAGATTAAATCGTTCAAGGGAAGACTTGTGTGTGTGTGTGCGTAAAATTACTTGAGATTCTTGTAAAATTGCTTTTTTGAAATCCGTGAGAAAAAAAAAATTCTATCATCAAGAAATGTCGCTTATTTTCCTGTGCGTCACTGAAAATGAAGCTCAAACAAAATTGCGGATTCTTCTTAAAGCAACATTTGGAAAGAAAAAATATTTTTTTAAAAAAAATGAAGAATAAAAAATGTAATAGTTTTAAAATTTTTTTATAAAGATCTGGAAATAAGAGAAGACCGAATGGAATGCTCGCAAAAAGATTATAGAAAATTATAAGATTTGGAAGGATAAAAAAAAGTATACTATCAAACTTGTTTATTTGATATTTACGCTACTTCCGCTCTTTTAGTCAGATGTATCGCTTCAAACAGGACGATCAGATAGGGTTATAAATTTATACAAACTAAAATGTAATTTTATTCGTTTTCTTAAAATATTAACTTTTTTTTTGAAATTTCTGAATTTTAATCTTTTATTTTTAAAATGAATGAACTTTCCGATAATTTATACACGAAGAAATAATTATATATATATTTTTCTTTTCTATCACAGCGGACAAAATTATTTTCGCTATATACTCTATTTGTTTGTTTTTCCATATATTGCTTTTTCTTAACACAATACGTTTAACACAATTTATATTTGAATTATTTAAATGTACAATTAACATATGAAACAGATTTTCATTCATGTTCTTAGCGTATTATTTTAGAGAAGGTTGACGAGAGAATTCATATTACAACTCTTTATTTCTTGACAAAATTTTTAATATTTGAATAAAAACCAGACGAGTAAAAGTACATTTCACTTTGCAAATGTCGGAACAGAGTGTATCGAGGAGACAAAAAAATTATTATTTTTTAAACTGTCGGGTGCTCGTTTGAGTAAATATGAATCATTTTTATCTTTATTATTATTATTGTGTGATTATTATTAAAATGAGTATACAAGATAAATATTGAACGTGTTTCCAAAATTGGTTAATTGTGTGTCGTAAAAAAATAAATAATAAATCGCAGACATCTTTGCGATTTGTTATTTATTTATTTATTTTTTTTACCCCTTTAATTTCTAAAGGGCTAAACTTTTCAAGGATTTCACCAATCCTTCAACATTTCGTCGATTTGCGCCTTGGGAAAATAAAATACGAACGGCAAATAATTTCGCAAGTAGCTGACCGTCCAGGGCTCGTCACTGACAATGCTTGGATTAAATCCGCCATCTCCTTTCAGAAATTTTTCGTATAGTACATTTTTCAAGAATTCTTCAATATCTTTGATGGGAACTATGAACTTTTCATGACAGTCTTCAATTGTCATAGGCATTTGGAAATATGTCAGGCCAGAATAGACGGATATCTTTTTCCCATTGAATGTGTTGGTAAATTCTATTTCTCCGGCAACTGTTTCATTTTCATCATTTTGAATGAGCTTGAGTTTTGCAATGAAGTTCAAGTTGTAAGTCATTTTCGAGAATCTGCTCGAGAAAATATGAAATGCGTCCGTTTCAGCTATTCCTTTTATACTGGACAAGCAGGAAGTCCTTATCATAAATTAAAAATAAAAATAATCTTTGATTCTTGTCTCAACATTAAATTTGGCTTGGTTTGTTTGTCGCTCAACGGTCACTTTTTTACACACGAGGACCGGGACTTACGGTTTAAAGTGGAACCACTACAAACATCCATGCCCAAGGTGGGATTCGAACCCACGAACTGTTGAACCGAAGGCAAGAGCGCTAACCACTCGGCTCGGCGTCTAAACATTAAGAAAAAGTTTTGTTGCGAAAATTATTACATGTAAAAAAAAATAAACAGAGGGTAAAAAAACAAGAAATAAATTTCTAAATTGAATTTGTAGGAGAATTGCTTTTTTTTAAATGTTCTTCACAAATTCATTAACTTCAGATTGAACGCGTTGAATTTAGGACAATATCGAACGCTTTTGTAGGTCACACTGTGAATGCTTGCGAGAATGACAGTTGCTTTTTTCTAGAATATTCTTCACAAATTCATTAAATTCAGAATCAACGCGTTGAATTGTAGACAATATCGAACGCTTTTGTAGGTGCTTGTGACAAATTTTTTCTAGAATGTTCTTCAAATTCAGACTCAACGCATTGAATTGCGGACAATTTGAATTTATAGGTGCGACCGATAATTGGTTCTTCACAAATTCATTAAATTCAGTTTCAACGCGTTGAATTGCGGGCAATATCGAACGCTTTTGTAATTGTGCATGCTTGTGAGAATGACAGTTGTTTTTCTAAAATATTCTTCAAATTCATTAAATTTAGATTCCGCGTTGACAATTTTGACTGCTTTTGTAGGACAATTGTTTTTTTTATTTCAAATTCATTAAATTCAGATTCCGCATTGAATTGCGGATAAATTGAATATTACGTTCTTTTTCGAAACAACATGCTCACGTTTTATTCAAAGAAATTTTTTGTTTATCATTACGCTTACAATTGATTTGCTAAGATTTGAAATGTGTTTTTAAAACATTTAAATGAAATAAATTTATTTCATTTCAAAAAATTTCCGATGTGGGAAAAATTCGAAAGGGTACCGGTGCCCACACATTTTTTCGACCGACTGTACATTTTCAATTTGTGTGCAATCATTGCATCAGCAGACTTATTAGCTATACAAAATGTTGTGTTAAAGTGTCTTGTTAGTACCCATAAAAATACTAATCTAAATATTGTATGATTCTTGAAGTGTTGCAATGCACTATGTACAACCGGTATCATACCTCAGTTGACAGTAGCTATCCCTGTAAGCCAAATTTACTTACTTCTGTAAATTAGCCCATAATGTAAGAATTAAGGTGAGTTTTTAATTCCCATGTTGTCAAGAAATAAATTTCACAAATTTTTCAGGAGTCTTAATAAATATCTCCATGATGTGTCTATAGTAACATAATGAATAAAATTTGATTTTATGGCTATGTATCTATAATTATGCGTAATATTTTTCGATCACATCAATAAATGATATTTTCAAAAAATTATTATAAAAACTAAGCTTAACTATGAAACAATTAAAGCAAATTATCTACTTCCGTCAAGTAGCATTATTGTTGTCTAATTGATAATAAGTTTGCAGTATAAGAGATTCAACATTAATCATTAAGTGAATTAAAACAAATTTTAATACCATTTCATGTTGCACAGTTAATTTGAATATTTTCCAACTTTTCTATAAAGTTAAGAAATTTTTTATAGCAAAATTATATTTTTATATGTATGTTAATATATTAGTTTTAGACTCAGGTTACAGAATATTGCGGACAATTTGAATTTATTGGTGCTTGTGCGACCGACAATTGTTCTTCACAAATTTGGAAATTCATTAAATTCAGATTCAACGCGTTGAATTGCGGACAATATCAAACGCTTTTGTAACTGTGCGTGCTTTTGAGAATGACAATTGTTTTTCTAAAATATTCTTCAAATTCATTAAATTTAGATTCCGCGTTAACAATTTTGACTGCTTTTGTAGGACGTTTTTTTTTTTTTTTTTTTCCAAATTCATTAAATTCAGATTCCGCATTGAATTGCGGATAAATTGAATATTACGTTCTTTTTCGAAACAACATTGACATGCTCACGTTTTATCCAAAGAACTTTTTTTTACCATTACGCTTACAATTGATTTGCGTCATGAGCCAAGTGCTCTCCTGGCGGATTGCTGTCCGCGATCAGTCATTTTCGCTGCCGAATACCTTCGGGTGGGACGGCCTCTAACATCTAGCATTACAGTTGATTTGCTAAGATTTGAAATGTGTTTTAAAACATTTAAATGATATAAATTTATTTCATTTAAAAAAAATTCCGATATGGGAAAAATTCGAAAGGTACCGGTGCCCACACATTTTTTGGACCGACTGTCCTTCGCATGGTCTTTGAACTACGAAATGGTGCTGTAACATCGATTTCGTAGTCTGCATCCGTTTCATCGATCATTATTTCACGTACTGTTTGCGATCGACCTTAAATTTTGAAATTCGTGATGCTTGAATGTTTCAACATTTGAGATCGTGTTGTAAATAAAGCCGTGTTCGTGCGGTATTTTCTTTTAGGTCATTTAGCATTGTATAAAAGGAGACGCGTTTCGTTCTAGGTTCATTGATTGATTTTCTGATTTGATTTGATTTTGATTGGGATTTTTGCTCTCGGACTGTACGGACGCACTTTTTAGAGCTCTTACAGACCACGTTCGAAAAATTCTCTCTTTTCTCTTTTTATGCTCAAACTGCTCAAGATTTACAAGGATCATCACCATCGGAGCCAGAGACTGCGTAAGTTGAAGTCCCCGGATACCTTACGGTGCCAACGCAAGGGGCAATTTTCTTGTAATTAGATTTGACTTGGACTGTATGGACTCTTCGGAGTCCACTGGACAGATGGAGATTTCACCTCCTAACCCCTCCCCTCAGGCTACGGATTTAACTGCTATTATAAAAAATATCTATGACCTCAAAACTAAATATATAAATATTAGTTTTCAAACGCAAGCCCTAGAGGCAGCTAAGCAAACCGAATCTCAAAACTATGTAAACCTAGTTGTTGAAAAAGATCGTACCTTTTCGACCCTAAACTCAGTTTTGAAAGAAAACAATCTCAAATTATTCAAATTAACACCTACATTAGAAGAATGTATAGATCTTTTAAAATCTAAATTACACCACGCCCCTAATACGCAAGAGCCAATAGAAGAACAGCCTTGCTCCAATTCTGCCGAAGCACAAAAAGCTGTTAAATCTAGAAACGTTGAACTTAGTGACGGATTTTAATTCCCTCCTAAAAGATTAACCATTCGTAGAACGGCAAGTGATGTCGATATTAATGAAAGTTCAAAGAAAAAACCTAACAGGTCTCACAACAACTCCAAATTTCCGAGTGAAGATGATGTGATGCAGGAAACTGATCCGCCCCCACCACTAAAATCAAAGCGCCTCCCCCCTTCTTTATTCTCCGCCGTGGAAATTGTTGCATGTTACTCCAACTTTTAACTAAAATTGCACCGAGCATTCACTCCAAATTGTCGGGCAACTTCTTTAAGGTAACAGTCTCGACAGATACCGAATTCAGATCTGTACAACAATTTCTCCTTGAAAACGGAGTACAATTCAAATCCTTTGGATTAAGGCAAGAAAGGCCTGTCAAGATTGTTATCAGGGGATTGCCCGTCTGCACCAATTTGGACGCAATTAAAACTCAGATGGAGGTCAAGGGCTTTAAGGTGCATAAAATCAACCAACTCATTCGACCTGGTTCAAAAAAGATTAAAATGCCTCTATTTTACCTCCAAATATACAGCAATTTAAACATAGATGAAATCTATAACATTACAGATATGTTCAACACGGAAATAAAAATCGAAAGATATAAAGGCCGCAAGGGCCCGAAACAATGCTATCGTTGTCAAGGTTGGAATCACTCCAGTGAGGTCTGTACCTTGCCTCAAAAATGCCTACGCTGTGCGGGTAACCACACAGCAAAAGAATGTCCCAGGCCTCACGAGGAGACCCTTACATGCGCTAATTGTGGTGGTCAACATGCAGCAAACTTCCGTGCTTGCCCAAAAAATCCCTCAAATTTGAGGAACTCTAAAGCTAAAAATATTCCCCCTAGGAATCCCCAACAAGTCCCTACTGATTTCTCAGTACAAACAAATCAATTTCCTGCACTACCACAAGTAGTAAACCCAAACATTTCATATGCAAATGTCCTCTCTGGGCAGTCAAATATCCAGTCAAATCAAATAAATGCAAGCCCCAGTGGCGCCATCTACCAGCAAAATTCAGAAGTCGCTGAACTTCTCAATTCAGCAATGCAATTAGAAAGCCATTATGGTTCAGCTATTGTTTTGACTGCTTTCAAATCATCTCTCCCCCGCCTAATGTCCTCCTCACACCCAGCTGAAAGAGCATATATTTTATTCGAGAGCGTTATGCTACTCAAAAATAATCAAGAAATTTCACATTTTTAATTAAATTCGCGGACGAAATTCTAATTTGTTTCTGGAACGCCAATGAGCTTTTGCCTAAACTATATGAAGTACGCGACTTTATCCTGGATAACAATATCGATATTTTTTTTATTCAGGAGGCAAAACTGAATTTAAATAACTTCCCTAAAATTGCTAATTACTCCTTTTACAGGAATACTGCAAAAAATCGTCGAAATCACGATGGTGGCACTTGCATTTATATCAAGAATACTATCATTCACAATTTTGTTTCAACTCCTCTCCTTGATATGATGGAAGCAACAATCATCAACATCCCTCTTAAAGATCACCCAAACATTCTTATCATTTCAGGATATATTCCCCCCTGTATTACTCAATATAAAAAAGATCTGGACTCTTTATTAAAACTATCCCCCCATGTAATTCTCGCAGGAGACCTCAATGCTCACCACAAAAATTGGGGAAATTTTTCTAATAATTGTACAGGAATTTATCTAGAAAAGCTAGCTGCAAAAACTAACCTCAAAATTGTTAATCCCGCTAGCCCCACCCACTTTTCGGCTAGACCAGGTGATAGACCATCTATTATTGATATAGCTATTTTTAAAAACATTCCATTTAATTTTACAATTAATACCATCAATGCTCTAACCTCTGACCACATTCCGGTCCTTCTAAATTTATTTATCTCAAAAATTTCATTAAATTTACCTGGCACCCTCTCAACCAATTGGGATGACTATACCCACATTCTCAACTCTACGCCCCTCCCACCAATTGATATCACCTCTGATAATGGCTTTGAAACTTCCATCCTTAATATAAATAAAGTTTTTGAAGAAACCAAACTTAAAACATCCAAATTAAACTTCAAACCTCCTTTCAAAAAACTTCCGGAGGATATTAAAAGTAAAATTAAAGAAAGAAATAAACTTCGCCTTTATTGGCAAACTTCTCGAGACCCAGCTATTCTAAACCAATATAACTCACTCAAGAATAATATTCAAAGTGAAATTAAAACCTTCAAGGAAAACAATTGGATCTCATATATCGAAAATCTCTCAGAAGATCAAAAAGCCCTCTGGACTGCAGTTAAATGCAGAAGAAAACCTTACACTCCCATCTCCCCCTCGACGATGCAAATACTATAAAATTTTACCCTAAAGACAAAGCTAATCTCATTGCTACTTCCCTTAGTAAACAATTCATCCCGCACGATATCCCGAACAACAAATTCGTTGACCATTATGAAAGAAACGTATCAAAATTTCTCAAATCCCCCTCCAGCAACGATATAGAACCTTGCAAGCAGTTATCGACCCATTAGTCTTCTGCCCTGCCTTTCCAAAATTTATGAGTATATCCTCCTAAAACGTCTTAACGCTTTCTATAACAACAATAATATTCTTATCAATGAACAATTTGGGTTCCGACCCAAACACAGTACCATACATCAATTGGTCAGAGTTACAGAACTCATTCATGACGGTTTTAGGAAACGATTGCTCACAGGAGCCATCTTTCTTGACGTTGCGAAAGCTTTTGATCGGGTTTACCATCCTGGGCTCCTAGATAAACTTATTAGACTCAACTTTTCTGCTCAATTTGTCCACATTATAAATGCTTACATTAAAAATAGACACTTTCTGGTCAGAGTTAACAACGCTCATTCCGATTCTCATCAAATTCTTGCTGGTGTTCCCCAAAGTAGCCTCATCTCCCCCATTCTTTTTAATCTTTTTATTAATGATATCCCTAAATCAGATAATGTTCATCTTGCTTGTTATGCAGATGACGCAGCCATCCTCATCCAAAGAAATCAGATTAGATGTTTAATCCCAGCTCTTCAAAACTACATTAATAATTTGCAATCTTGGCTCATAAACTGGAAAATAGTCATAAATGCTTCAAAATCTGCCGTTATCATCTTCTCAAGAACCAGAAGATAATTCTCTCCTAAATATGTCAATATTTTCAAGGAACCTATCCTCTGGGTCAACCAAACTAAATATTTAGGACTTATTCTTGACTCCAAACTTACCTGGATACCCCAGATCAAAAATGCCATACAAAAAGCAGGAAATGCCAGAAGTAGCCTCAATTGTTATATTGGACGTAAAAGTAACATTTCACTCAGATCCAAAATTATTCTCTATAAATCCATTCTCCGCCCCATCCTTACCTACGGCATATCTGTTTGGAGTGGCGCAGCTCACACTCATCGCATTCGTGCCCAACGTTTCCAAAATACCTCACTAAGAATGATCACTAATGCCCACTATTTAGTTAGAAATGAAACGATCCATAACGACCTTAACATTGAAGATATTGAAACTTTGCAAAAAATCTTTCTTCTAAATTCTTTATCAAAATTAATGAAGTTCCCAATCCCATTCTCCACGACCTTCCAGTATATGATGCAGGAAATCCTTCTTCAATCAAAAGACATTCATTTTTGCCTCCTTAATACCCTGTATGTAAGCTTTTCTGCTCAGCATACTCGACATCCAATCAAAATTAGTTTTTTAATACCTTAAAATTTTGTACTCTTTATTTCTTACTGATTCCAACCACAAGCCTTGCTAGCTTAACGGTTAGTACTCCGCACTTGCAACAGAACGTCCGCAGTTCGATCCTATGTCATTGTAAAAATCTAAAATCATTTTTAAAAATTCTGTAACTTTTTATATATATTCCACAAGACCTTTTCTCGAATCAAAGCACATTCCTATAATTTTAAAAATTCTTTTTGGATTTTTAATCTTACTTACAAATTCCACCTAGTGTAGTATGACGTCACCATCACATAACTATGCTGGTACATTTGTATTTCTGTACATAAACTTCCCACGTTTTACCCGCATTTACTCTTATTAATCGCATTTATCCTTCTTTCATTTATATATAATAAAAAAAAATTAAAATAAATAAATAAATAAAAAATCAATAACCGCATTTATCCATTTATTACTACTGTATACTATGTTTCCCTAAGGCAAATTTTTGTCTACCCCTCGTACTACTTGCAGGACCTGTCTGTCTCGTTAACATCGACATCACTTTCATATTTTTATTTTATTCTCGAAAAAATTTTCTCTTACTTTTCTAGAAGAAACGCTTCACGTTTCAGTAAAACTTACATTTCATTGTAAGCTTAATTTTTATTCCAAAGTATTTAATTTTAAATTCTTTTATTTTTTGACTTTGACTCTGGACAACATATCTTTTCTCAATTAATGTTATCAAATTATATTTTATATTTTACAACTACTACCCTTCTTTTTCCTTCTGATCGACTTAACTCTAACAGCCAATCACATGCTAGTACCAACGCCCTTCCACACTCCTCCACTCAGTGTGAAGTGCGATCTTTCTTCATGTTGTAAATTTTTTTTCTATATCTTTTTCCCGTTCTACGTAAACTTTAATTTGTAGGAATTATTTTCTAAATTATGATAGGGATGAGTGCGTTTCGCGCACACTAGGTACCCTTAATTGCAGTCCAAGTCCAAGTCTAGATTCATTCGCTCTCTTACTCGCCTAGTGTTCAGACGTCGATTTTTTTTGGAAAGCTTGTCGTTTTTCAAGATGTGGTTCAAACTCAAGCCATTCATTGGAGATCAACTGATTGTCTCTTGTTTAATTGCACCTGACGGAAACTTGTTCATCAGGCTGTACGATTTTGGCAAGATTCGGAATTACAAGAATCCATATGCCATTAAATACAAGGATTGGATAAAGCTTTCCGATGTTCCAGGGATACCTGCCCATTATATTTCATCAAAGATCCTGAATCGTCGAATAACTGACTTGTCGAGAGCTCTACGCTACATGGTTATGAACACCAAATACGTCGAACGTGCTCAACGTCTCAATTACTTGTTTACCAGTGGACACGTCGTAGTTTACGGCAGCATGGAAAGTTTTGGACAAGCATACAATCAAAACTGTCCTTTGCTCATGGCATGCGAAGAAAATAACGATCATGCGAAACTGGTTCCTTTTGTGGTGGAACAATTTCTTGCCCTTCGAATTTACGAAAAAAGACCATGGAGAATGGAGAATCCTTTGAGCGAGAGACAATCAACGAGTCAAGCTGATAGACCACCAAGTTCTTGGAACGAGAGAACTAGTCAAGCTGAGATTCAAGCACATTCTTTGAACGAGAGACCAACAACCTGTCATTTTAACCAAGCTGAGACGTCGAACGACGAAGATTCAAGTGAGCCTTGCTTTATTCCAACGAACGAGTATCCTTCGAGTCCTATTGAAAGAGGAACAAGATATTTTGATTTCCAAGAAGAAACGCAATGCCATGTTGAAAGAAAAATTGTGAAAATTGGAATATTCTATAATAATGGAGATATGGAATATTTATTCCCAAGTAAATAATAATTTCTATATTTTATATTTCATACATCTCTATTATTGGACTCAATTAATATAAAACCAAGTGGATCGTCTCTCTTGGATTCATTGGATCGACATGGATCTCATTCCTCTTGTTTCTTCTGAGCTCTTGGCTTCAAGCAATCCACACTTAACCAAAGAAACGATCGTCTAGCGGATTTTAAAACGATTGACGACCGACACGTTCAACATGTCTTGGTTCGATTTGCTGAACACCATAAGACACGGAACATGTCTCTTCGATTCCAGTCTTCACGAACTGTTACAAGAAATTCAGAAAAAGCATCCTGACGAATTCATCGAAAGAATGTTGGCCAAGGATTTTGCCAAACCTTCTGATGTTCTCAAGCTGGCCGGAATTCTTGCCAAGAATCCTTGCAAGCTCGTTTACGAACTGTTTGCCGTCGACAATTTAGTTGGTGGATCGGATCTCAAACGATACGTGGACAATCTGAAATGGACGCTGGAAGATTATAAGCTCAGACACGTACGCGCCGTCCGAGAAATGTATCGGACCGGTGTTTGTGAAAATCCAGAACAAGTGGAACAATTGATTCGAGCAATCTTCATCGGAAAAAAGAAACGCACGTCTATCTCGACATTGTCGGAGAATATTTGCACGACGTGATCGAATGGAAGAAGCAGGAAGAAGCAAGAAGAAGCCGGAAAGAATAAGAAATCCAACAAACGAAGAAGAATTGTTGAAAGCAAGAAGATTTCTGAAATAGCAACACCAGTCTCAATAATAGTTGAATCTTCTCACAGTGATTTCGAAGACGTTAAAAATGATGAAGAAGAATGAAAACTCTAAGAGATATGTTTAAAAAAATAAAATAAAATAAATATATATATATATATTATTATTATTTTTTTTTACTTTGACTATCGTTTATATTCTTCTTCTATCTTCACTTGTGAACTGTGAACAAAGAGGGTTATCATTCTTTTCGTATTTTATCAATACCAGTAGATAGGTCTTGTGGTTTGCTAACCGTTTTTTCTGGAAGATTCATGTGATCCTTTTATAAGATTTTCTTCGTCCAGATACATTTGAAAGATTAGTTCATGTGATCAGCTGTTTACAAGATTTCCTTTGGGACTTCTTTATTCCAGATTGACAATTTCATGAGATCACAAGATTTCCCTTTGGGACTTCTTTATTCCAGATTCACAATTTCATGAGATCAGCTATTTATAAGATTTCCCTTTGACAAGATTCATTTGGGAACTCCAGTGATTCTGTCGGATTTGAAAGATCAGATTTTACAAGATTTCTTTTGGGACTTTATTCCAGTCTTACTTCTTTATTCCAGCATTACGATTCTGTTGAAAAGATCCTGTTACAAGATTTTTTTGACCGTCTGTTGGAAAAACCTTTCGTTTTGGAAAAAAAAAAAACTTGATCTCCTTTATTTAATGGTGTCCTGTGAATTTTGAACGTGAGATCCTTTATTTAATCCTCGGACCTTTAGCGACAAAAGCTTTGGATGACGTCACATGACGTCAGTCATCACGTGACTTACTCATTCACGATTACACTTGGATCGAAGAAGCTCGAGCTCAAATCATCGAAAGGAAATCTTCTAGATGAAAGGAAAAAATACAAGTAGCGTGTAACCCATTTATTACAGGATATTTTAACACTCGTTTAACAGTTTGTTCACTGTAGTATTTTGTATGATATTTTTCATATTGGTGAATTTTATTCTTTAAAAAGAAGAGCAATTTCTTTAGTCTCTAGCTTGTTTGGTGTTATTCGTACGAACGAACAAAGATTTATATTTTCGTATGTTTTGCGAAAAATGTCTTATTCCGCGTACAGAATTCATTTGTGGGGCAGTAAGCAAGAGATCAACTGTCCCCATTGCTTTTCTCGCATAAAAGTTTGTGAATTTCCTAAACATCGTGTGAATTGTTTCCATTCGAATTTCGACGACAGGATTTCGTGTGCGTTTTGTGACACGTACAGTTGGCCTCGTGGAAAAAAAATGATTACATGGTGAACATTTGAAGCAATGTCTTGACAATTTTATTCGCCAGAACGATATGAAAAGAAGAAGAAAACGTGCGCAAGAGGACTGTCAAGTTTGCGAAGACTGCTTGGTTGGTTGGTTGGTTGGGTTTTATGGCGCAAGGTCCAAAATTGGACATGCTGCACCAAGATTAAGTTTTTGTTGTTTTATTATTTATTTTTTTTTCAAAAACCCAAGCAACATTTAAAAAATTTTAAAATAAAAAAATCTGTGTATATAATATTTTAAAATAATTTTATAAAATAAAAAAGGAGAATCAAATATATGTACAATTTTAAAATTTAACAAACAAATCAAATAAAATGTATGAAACCTATTGCTCTTAAAAAAGCGAATAGGTTTCTATGGGGTGGATCCCCTATTAAATCAAATAAAGTTATAAAATCAGTATTAAAAAAGTGCATATGTAAATGGTTAAAACATGAACATGAAATTAAAATATGATGCACAGTATAAGGTTCATCACACGTTTCACACCAAGGATTTAATTCACTCAAAAACAAATGTTTGTGAGTGAAATGTGTGTGTCCGATACGAAGGCGAGTCAATCTAAATCTGCACTTCGCAGCGGTAAAATTGATAATGAGGTGAGGGATGAGAAAATGCTATGGAGTTTGTTTCCGACCTGCAAGTTCCATGATTCTTCCCATAGGGAACATATAAATCTTTTTATACCCTTTCTCACATCTGAGAGCGGTACTGATAGCAGAATTAGATCTTCAGCAGCCTTAGCAGCTGTATCCGCTCTCTCGTTTCCATCAAGACCTACGTGACTTGGTACCCAACAAAATATTATTTTGTATCCCTTGCCAGCAAGGGAATCCAATGCTGAGAAAATTCTCGACACAACAGGATGACAGGTAACGCTATTGTTTTTCAAGGCTTCAATCATACTCATGCTGTCAGTGTAAATACAAAATTCACGACAATCATCTGAATTCACGTGCTGAAGCGCATAGAATATGGCGGTTGCTTCAGCAGTAAAGACAGAGCAGGACGAATGTAGGCTGTAACTAAAAGTTATATCATTGATAAACACTCCACAGCCCACATGTCCTGCTGTTTTAGAACCGTCTGTGAATACAGGTTTGTATGATTGATACTGACAGCGATGAGATGAATATAGCTGCTGAAAAACAATAGGTGTTGTGTCAGATTTTCTGTAGTGAGCAAAGGTATTGATAAAATTATATGTTGGGTTATACCAAGGCGTATGAGAAAATTGATCTACAGACTCAATCCGAATATCATGTAGGTCTGTGAGCCACAGATGTGATTTGGCCCGTGTGAGAAAAGGTGGGATGCTCATTGGACGAGCATCATATAATCTCATAAGAGAGGTATTTGGAACCATGGAACGTATCGGATGATTAGGGGTCGACATGATCTTAGCATAATAAGAGAGAGACTGCTGCATCAGTGTCAGGTCTAACGGTAATTGATGACATATCACGTATAGACTCTGAACGGGTGATGTGCGGAATGCCCCAGAGCATATCCCCCTCAGGGGGTATACCTTCTTTAGGTAAACACGGGTGTCACAATCCCGAGGTACCCTAGTGATCTGTCCTCGTCTTTATTTTCTCCTCTCTTCTACTCTTCTGCTTTTTCTTCCTCTTCTCCCTCAGTGTGGTTGCCTCGTAAGAGGTTGAGGGCTCCCCTTGAGTAGCTTTCGCCGCTCTGTTGCTATTAGCTACTCTTGGGGACTAAATCACCCACGTGTTTGCCGTGCGTGGAGACCCGTGTCCCTGGAAAGGAGGGTCCTGGTAATTGAGGCCCCAGAGACCAACACATTACTTTGGCCTCTGCTTCAGGTAAACGGGAGGTGTGTTGTGGTCCTCAGCACATCAATCGGCTTTATGGATCAAGCGATCGGTACATCTACTGGGTGACTCGTTAAGGGTGGAGGCCACTTCAGGGATGTACTGTGAGCGTATAGGACCTGGCTAGCACTGGTGCAGCTGGTCTGCATCCCCTTGTTGGACTCGGTGGTGGGTGGTGCGGTCAGGTCCCAAAATTTTACCTCTAATTACATGGAGAATAAAAAGTTTTCTACTCTCCCACGGGAGCAATTTTTGGAAAATAAAGAAATGAAATTTTTTGTTATTAAAAGAAAGGAGGGTTCCTTTGAACAAGTATCCCCCTTTCTTATACAAAAGGGAATATCTGGTTTAATTGGGGAAGTGAAGACCGTACGTAAGTTAAGATCAGGTGACTTATTGCTAGAGGCTGCTAACTCTACACAAGCAGCTATGCTTAGTAGCATGCAAAACTTAGCTAACATGGAAGTAACTGTCTCGCCTCACGGTAATCTAAATTTTTCCCAAGGAGTAATTTCCCCTAGGGATTTGTTGAACTCGCCGACGGATGAGATACTCGAAAATTTGCAGAGTCAGAAGGTCTGTGCAGTTAAATGCATTACTGTCAGAAGAGATGAGAAGTTCATAGACACTAAACATCTCATTCTGACCTTTGCGACTCCAGACCTTCCAGACAACATTAAAGCTGCTTATATGAGTCTGCCCGTTCGGCCTTATATTCCAAATCCCTTGCGTTGTTTTCAATGCCAACGTTTTGGGCACTCGAGAGGTGCTTGCAGAGGCAAACCCACCTGCGCTCGCTGCGCGGTGGTTGGCCACGATAGCTCAAACTGTACAGCCAAGGAGAGGTGTGTCAACTGTCATGGTGACCATCCCTCTTACTCTCGAAGTTGTCCTCAATGGGTAATTGAAAAAGAAATTACTACTTATAAGGTGAAAAATAAATGTTCCTACCCTGAGGCTAGAAAACTAGTTACCTCTCGCACACCGCAGCCTTGTGTGAGTTATGCGGCCGCTGCAAAAAAAGTCACCAGATCAGCTGGTACACAAACCGAATCGGTTTCACTCCCCCTTATTAAATTACCCCAAACTTCAACATCAAAGCCAAAATCTGTCTCATTAACATTGAGCAAAAGAAAAGCTTTTTTGACTAAAACAAAAGTAACAAAGGCTTATAAATTAAAATCTTCAAGGGAGGGTTCAAATCGACCCTCCATATCCACCCGTAAAGCCTTGTCCCTGGAGGCTGACGCTGTATCTTTAGATCCCTAGAGAAGAGGATTTATCTCTCAAGGAGATGTTAGAAGACACGCTTTCCAGCTCCGGGAGAGGAGCTTTTCAAACTACATAATAACTTCCTTTGTTTCTTGGAACTGCCATGGTTTGCGTTCCCATCATGATGACATCAAGTCTATAATTTCAGCCTACAACCCCGCATGCATTGCACTTCAGGAAACATTCCTGAAGTCCAGCAATAACTTTTCCATGCGTGGGTTTAGAAGCTTTAGAAAAGACTGTGGTGACGATGGTGCAGTGTCTGGAGGTGTTTGTATATTAACATCTAATACTTTTCCCAGCACTGCCCATCCATTAAATACTACTCTACAGGCTGTTGCTGTAAGAATTCATACTTCATTATTATTAACAGTCTGTAGTTTATATTTACCACCACATGATGTCATCCGCCAAGAGGAACTCAATGTATTAATAGATCAGCTGCCGACACCATTTCTACTGTTAGGTGACTTTAACGGCCATAGTTCTTTTTGGGGAAGTGATGATACTAATTCTCGCGGTCGGCAGATAGAGCGGTTTATTTCAGACAACTGTCTCTGTCTGCTTAATACCGACGAGAAGACTTATTTCCATGTACCCACAAGAACATTTCATTCTCTCGATCTGGCCATTTGTTCACCATCTCTTCTGCCATTGTTAAATTTAATTGTAGGAAATGATCTGCACAACAGCGATCATTTTCCTCTCGTCATCTCCCAGACTGGAGGTAGTAGTGTAGAACAACGTCTACCTACTTACGTGTACAGTCGGGCAGATTGGACGTTATTTACACAATTGGCAGATATTGATAACGAAATGGTTATGATCGATGATATTGATAATTCTGTATCTAAAGTCACTGAAACAATTATTAATGCAGCTGATGCATCAGTACCAAAAGTTCCTCATTACCACACCGGCGTTGCAAACCATGGTGGAATAATGAATGCCAACAAACTTATAGAAAACAAAGGAAGTTATGGGGGTTATTTCGGAGGTACCCCACAACGGAGAATCTTATCGCCTTCAAGAGAGCAAAAGCATTAGCTCGCAGAGCACGTCGTCGAAGTCAGAAGGAATCCTGGTCTCGCTATGTATCCTCAATAACTTCTTCCACATCCAGTAAACAGTTGTGGAGAAGAGTGAAAGCAGCCAATGGAATATATAGAGAATTTTCCATTCCTATTTTGAAATCCGGAGCTGCTATATACTCTTCTCCTAAGGACATCGCTAACGTCCTTGGTGAAACCTTTGCTAACGTCTCAAGCAACGACTCTTATAGTCCTTCGTTCTTAAGGACAAAGAGTCGTGCTGAGCGAACACCAATTCGTTTCAACCATCGACAAGCTTTGCCTTACAACTGTGAATTTCGGATGTTGGAATTGAAGAGAGCATTACAGCAGGCCCATGATACTAGCCCAGGACCAGATGGAATCAGCTATCAAATGCTTCGCCATTTAAGTCCAGACTCCCTGTTGAACTTACTTTACCTGTTCAATAGGATCTGGACTGAAAATAAATTTCCATCACTTTGGAGCGAAGCAATAGTGATTCCGATCCTTAAGGCTGGTAAGGATCCTTCTGTTCCTTCAAATTATCGACCAATTGCTCTGACGAGTTGCTTGTGTAAGACTCTCGAACATATGGTCAATGCCCGTCTCGTATATGTCTTAGAAAGAAACAAATGTATCCATATCAATCAGAGTGGCTTCCGTAAAGGAAGATCCACTCTTGATAATATTACTTACCTGGAAACCCAAATCCGCAACGCTTTTGTGCGGAGGAACCATCTGGTTTCCATTTTCTTTGACATCGAGAAGGCATATGATCGTACGTGGCGTTATGGAATTCTCCGTAGGATTTATGATTTTGGCTTTAGGGGTAATTTGCCGATATTTATACAAAACTTTTTACGCTCCCGTGGTTTTAAAGTTCGTATTGGTACGTTTTTGTCCAATACTTTTAACCAACCTGAAGGTGTTCCTCAGGGAAGTATTTTAAGTGTCACACTTTTTAATATTCATATCAGTACCATACTTCATCAACTTTCACCTCCTGTGCATGGTACTCTGTATGTTGATGACCTGCAAATATCTTGTGAAGGGTCTAACATGAATTTAATTGAGAGACAATTACAAACATCTGTTAATAAAATTGCTGCATGGTGTGCTGAGAATGGCCATACACTATCTCCTAGCAAGAGCAATTGTGTCCATTTCTGCAAGAAGACTAGCCTGCACAATGATCCCGTTATTTGTATAAACAACACACCTATACCAGTAGTCAGTGAGGTAAAATTCCTCGGAGTGATATTTGACCGTAAACTAACCTTTCTTCCGCATATATTATATCTGCGGAAGAAGTGCGAGCGATCACTCAATATCCTCAAGGTGCTTTCAAATACATCTTGGGGTGCTGATCGCACGTCACTCCTCCGAGTTTACCAATTACTAATTGTATCCCGCATAGACTACGGTTGTGTTGTTTATGGATCCGCTAGGTCTTCCGTTTTACGCAGACTGGATACTGTACATCATTCTGCTCTGAGAATATGTTCTGGCGCATTCCGCACATCACCCGTCCAGAGACTTTATGCAATATGCCAACAATTGCCTCTAGACCTGAGACGTATGCAGCAGTCTCTCAATTATTATCATGTCGACCCCTGATCATCCATTACGTTCTATGGTTCCTAATGCCTCTTTAAAAAGACTTTATGATGCTCGACAATTTAGCATCCAACCTTTTCTCACAAGAGCCAAATCACATCTCTGGCTCACAGACCTATGTGATGTTTGGATAGAGTCAATTGATCAATTTCACTATCCACCTTGGTATGAACCAACAAATACCTTTATAAATACCTTTGCTCAGTTCAAAAAATCCGATACAACACCTATTGTTTTTCAGCAGCTATACTTATCTCATCGCTGTCAGTATCAATCATATAAACCTGTATTCACAGATGGTTCTAAAACAGCAGGACATGTGGGCTGTGGAATTTTTACCAATAATACAGATTTTAATTACAACCTACATCCATCCTGCTCCATCTTTACTGCTGAAGCAACCGCCATTTACTACGCGCTTCAGCATGTGAATACAGATGACTATCATCAATATTGTATATATACTGACAGCATGAGTATTATTGAAGCCTTGAAAAACAATAGTGTTATCTGTCATCCTGTTGTGTCGAGAATTTTTAAAGCATTGGATTCCCTTGCTGGCAAGGGAAAAGATATTGTATTTTGTTGGATACCAAGCCACATGGGTCTTGAAGGAAATGAGAGAGCAGATGCAGCTGCAAAGGCTGCATCAGATCCATTATTACCATCGGTTCCTCTCTCAGATGTGAGAAAAGCTATAAAAAGTTTTATATATGGTCTTTGGCAGGAATCATGGAACTTGTAGGTCGTCAACAAATTACATACCATTTATCCATCCCTCACCTCATTATCAGTTTTACCGTTACGAAGTGCTGATGTTAGATTAACTCGCCTTCGTATCGGACACACACGTTTCACACACAAACATTTGTTTTTAAGTGATTTAAATCCATGGTGTGAGGCGTGTGATGAACCATTTACTGTTTATCATATTTTAATCACATGTTCTAATTTTAACGTTTACCGTTTTAAATTTTTTAAAACAAACCTTTTAACCCTATTTGATTTGTTGGGGGAGCCACCCCACAAAAACCTATTTGCTTATTTGAGAGCAATAGGTTTTTTAAATTTTATATGATTTATATTTATACATTTTGAGATTTTATATATATTTGATTTATTTAATATATATATTTTAAGATAACTTATACACTGGTTTTTGTGTTTTAATATTTTAATGTTGCTTGGGTTTAAATATATATATATGAAAAAAATAAGTAAAAAATAATAATAAATAAAATAAAAATATTTTTCCAAAACTTTATTCTTGGCGCAGCATGTCCGTTTTTGGACCTTGCGCCATAAAACCCAACCAACCAACCAACCAGCCCCAGAGCATATCCTCAAAGCAGAGTGATGAACTGTGTCCACTCTTCGTAAAGTAGAAGATCTAGCCGATCCATAAACAACACTTCCGTAGTCAATGCGGGATAAAATCAATGATTGATAAACTGCGGAGGAGTGACGTGCGATCAGCACCCCAAGATGTGTTTGAGAAGCACCTTGACGATATTAAGCGATCGCTCACACTTCTTCCGCAAATATAAAACATGCGGAAGAAAGGTTAGTTTCCGGTCAAAGATAATACCCAAGAATTTTATTTCATTGACCACTTGTATTGAGGTGTTGTTGATATAAATAGTTGGAACAGTATGCAGGCTAGTCTTTCTACAGAAGTGGACACATTTACTCTTGCTTGGTGAAATGGTATGGCCATTCTCAGCACACCATGCAGCAAGCTTGTTAACTGCTGTTTGCAGTTGTTGTCTCTCAATTAATCGCATATTAGACCCCTCGCATGATATTTGCAGGTCATCCACAAACAAAGTACCATGTACTGATGATGGAAGCTGATGAAGTATGTTACTGATGAAGAGACTAAAAAGTGTGACGCTTAAAATAGAGCCCTGAGGAACACCCTCAGATTGTGTAAAAGTATTGGATGTAAAGCTTCCAATACGAACTTTAAAACCACGGGAGCATAAAAAATTTTGTAGGAATATCGGCAGATTACCCCGAAAGCCAAAATCATATAATGTACGGAGAATTCCATATCGCCATGTATGGTCATAAGCCTTCTCTATGCCGAAGAAAATGGGAACTAAGTGATTTCTACGCACAAAAGCATTGCGGATTTGAGTTTCCAAATGTATCATATTATCAAGAGTGGATCTTCCTTTACGAAAGCCACTATGATTTTTATGGATATAATTATTAGTTTCTAAGACATAGATGAGAAGAGCATTGACCATACGTTCGAGAGTGTTACAGAAGCAACTCGTCAGAGCAATTGGTCCATAATTTGAAGGGTCTGAAGGATCCTTACCAGCCTTGAGGACAGGAATCACCATTGCTTCTTGCCATAAAGATGGAAATTTATTTTCAGTACAGATCCTATTGAACAAATATAATATGTTCGAAAGGTAGTCTGGAATTAAATTTCGAAGCATTTGATAGCTGATTCCATCAGGTCCTGGACTGGTTTTATTGGCCTGCTGTAAAGCTTTCTTCAATTCAAACATTCCAAATTCGCAGTTGTACGGTAAGACTTGTCGATGGTTGAAGCGAATTTGCATTCGCTCAGCACGACTCTTAGTCCTCATAAACGAAGGACTATAAGAGTTCGAGCTTGAGACGTTAGCAAATGCTTCACCAAGGACATTAGCAATATCCGTAGGAGAAGAGTATATAGCAGCTCCGGAATTTAAAATAGGAATAGAAAATTCTCTATAAATTCCATTGGCTGCTTTCACCCTTCTCCACAACTGCTTACTGGAAGTTGAAGATGTTATAGAAGATACATAGCAGGACCAGGATTCCTTCTGACTCCGACGACGGGCTCTGCGAGCTAATGCTTTTGCTCTCTTAAAGACGATAAGATTCTCCGTTGTGGGGTACCTCCTAAATATTCCCCATAACTTCCTCTGTTTTTTATATGTTTCTTGGCTTTGTTTGTTCCACCAAGGTTTGCAACACCTGTGTGGTGTAGAGGAACTCTTAGGTATTTGTGCATCAGCTGCATTCTTAATTGTTTCAGAGACTTTACTGACAGCAATATCTATATCTTCGATCGAAACCATTTTATCATCAACAACTGCCAATTGTGTATATAACGTCCAATCTGCCCGACTGTACACGTAAGTAGTTAAGCGTTGTCTTACACTACTACCTCCAGTCTGGGAGATGACGAGAGAAAAATGATCGCTGTTATGCAGATCATTTCCTACTATTAGGTTTAACAATGGCAGAAGAGATGGAGAACAAATGGCCAGATCGAGAAAATGAAATGTTCTTGTGGGTATGCGAAAGCAGGTCTTCTCGTCGGTATTAAGCAGACAGAGACTACTATCGGAAATAAACCGCTCTATCTGCCTACCGCGAGAATTTATATCATTACTTCCCAACAAAGAATTATGGCCGTTAAAGTCATCTAACAGCAGAAATGGTGTTGGCAGCTGATCTATTAATGCATCGAGTTCCTGTTGGCGGATGACATCGTGTGGTGGCAAATACAAACTACAGACTGTCAACAAGCATGATGTGTGAATTCGCACAGCTACAGCCTGTAGTGTAGTATTTAAATGCTGGGCAGTGCTGGGATAGTTGTTGGATGTTAAAATGCAAACACCTCCAGACACTGCACACTCGTCACCACAGTCTTTTCTAAAGCTTTTAAACCCACGCATGGTGAAACTATTGCTGGACTTCAGGAATGTCTCCTGAAGTGCAACACATGCGGGGTTGTATGCTGAAATTATAGACTTGATGTCATCATGATGAGAACGCAAACCGTGGCAGTTCCAAGAAACAAAGGAAGTTATTATTCAGTTTGAAAAGCTCCTTTCCCGAAGCTGGAAGGCATGTCATCTGACATCTCCTCGAGTGACAGATCCTCGTCGGAGGGA
This sequence comes from Latrodectus hesperus, assembly GCA_037975125.1. NCBI lineage: Eukaryota > Metazoa > Arthropoda > Arachnida > Araneae > Theridiidae > Latrodectus > Latrodectus hesperus. The sequence continues at coordinate 308,538 of CM075862.1, forward strand.
TGTAGATACACAGCGTCAGCCTCCAGGGTTAAGGCTTTACGGGTGTATATTGAAGGCCTAATATTGCCCTCTTTAGCAGATTTTAGTTTTAAAGCCTTTAGGGCTTTAGATTTTGCAATCGGAGCTTTTCTACGGGGAATGGTTGTGGAGGTTTATTTTGGCCTCTGTACAGATGTAAGGGGTAATTTCACTATTGGAAGTGAAGAAGCATCAGTTTGCGTGCTAGTGGTTCTGGTGACTTTTGCGGCAACAGAAGCATAGCTAACTCCTGCTTGAGGTGTACGTGCGGTAACAATGCGTCTCGCCTCAGGATATGAACAATTGTTCTTAACTTTAGTGGTTGTGATCTCCTTTTCCAGTATCCAGATAGGACAACTCCTAACGTAGGAGGGATGGTCACCCTTACAGTTGACGCACCTCTCCTTTGCGGTACAAGACGAGCTGTCGCGGCCAACTGCTGCGCAGCGAGCGCAAGTCAGTTTGCCTCTGCAAGTCGCTTTGGAGCGACCAAATCTCTGGTACTGGAAACAACGCAAAGGATTTGGAATAAACGGCCTAACGGGTAAATGCATATACGCAGCTTTAATATGCTGCGGTAGGTCTGGCGTAGCAAAAGTCAGTATGAGATGTTTAGTATTAATAACCTGCCCATCTCGTCTGATAGTGATGCGTCTTACAGCACAGACCTTTTGATCTTTGAGATTTTCTAAGATCTCATCCGTTGGCGTGTTAAGTAAATCCCTTGCGGATACCACACCACGAGAAAAGTTAAGGTTCATATGAGGAGAGACAGACACCTCAATGTTAGCAAGCATAGTCAAGTTGTTTATAGCGTTAGCTTGTGCTTCTGAAGCAACTTCAATCATTAAGTCTCCAGAACGCATTTTCCTAATGCTCTTCACTTCGCCGATATTTCCACTGATAGCTTTGTGGATTAGGAAAGGGGATACCTTATCGAAAGTACCCTCTTTCCGTTTGACAACATAAAATTTTGCTTCCAGTATTCACAAAGAGTGCTCCCGTGGGAGAGAAGAAATAACAATAGTTTCCATATTAGAAATGGGAAATTCGGGACCTGACGGCACCACCCACCACCGAGTCCAACAAGGGGATGCAGACCAGCTGCACCAGTGCTAGCAAGGTCCTATACGCTCACAGTACATCCCTGAAGTGGCCTTCACCCTTAACGAGTCACCCAGTAGATGTACCGATCGCTTGATCCATAAAGCCGATTGATGTGCTGAGGACCACAACACACCTCCCGTTTACCTGAAGCAGAGGCCAAAGTAATGTGTTGGTCTCTGGGGGCCTCAATTACCAGGATCCTCCTTTCCAGGGACACGGGTCTCCACGCACGGCAAACACGTGGGTGATTTAGTCCTCTAGAGTAGCTAATAGCAACAGAGCGGCGAAAGCTACTCAAGGGGAGCCCTCAACCTTTTAAAAGGCAACCACACTGAGGGAGAAGAGGAAGAAAAAGCAGAAGAGTAGAGGAGAGAGGAAATTAAAGAAGAGGACAGATCACTAGGGTACCTCGGGATTGTGACACCCGTGTTTACCTAAAGAAGGTAAACCCCCTGAGGGTTTGCGAAGACTGCGAAGCGTTCTATCGTAATCCGAGCTCTTTGATCGAATGGAACGAGTACATGAACAGACTGTGTGTGGACTTGGAAACGAACATGGTTCCTTTCTGGCTGATGGTGGAATCTCGAGAAAAATTGCTGGACGTGTTAGAAAACAACAACAACGATCCGTTTTTCTGCACGAACGAGTCATTGACGGAAAACGATCTGCTGGACTTGTTGAACACGACGACATTTCATGCTGACACTGGTTTGAAAGACGCATCTGAAAGGATTCGCCGATACATTCGTTTCGAATCCCGTTACCAATGGTTCCACGTTGTGGTTCGAGCGGGCAGTATGGCCAGTTGTGTTATTGAAATGCAAAACGTTTCGATGCACGTGCTTCCGTACAGGTGCACTTGTAATGCTGAACACAAACCTAATATGGATTCTCTGTACACGTATCACAGATACATGTTGGTGGTAACGTGTTGTTCTGAAACGTTTTTCAAGAAATGGGCGAATGTTGAATTTTGTGGTCGTAAAGACGTACACCAAAAGAAAGGTTACAAGAAAAATATTTCGTCTAAACTTCATGTTTTGAATACGATTTGTTATTTGAGCAGTACGAAATCGCAATGCAAGACGTCATTTGTAGAAAATTGCGAATCAGGCTATCACAGCAATTTGAACGTGCCGATGGTCCCCCACGCCGTTTTTTGGATGGCCCTGTTGATGAACGGAACGATGGACGCGTACGTGAAGAAGACTACCAAAAATTGTGATGTCGGTTCTCTGGAAACGAAAAGATTAAAACGTGTGAAAGATAGTTATATTTGGTACGGAAAAACTGAAGAATTTTGCCCGCGTAATTGCGTGCCAAGATTTGATCCATTGAATCAGCGGATCGCGAAAGAGAAACCGATCGTAAATTTACGAGCGTATGTAATCGAAAAAGGCAGCGGACCATTCGTCCGTTGGCTGAACGGCGTGTCGTATCCTTTGGAACCGTGCGATAATAAAATGATGTCTACTCGGGAATTTGCTATTTACCATTTGGAAAATCAAGGCAATACGCTCATGAATTTGAACTCGGACGGCGACTGGTTCAAAATGGGTTTTTCTCAGCACAGAACGTTGAACAAGCTTCAAGCCAGTAACGAAGTCTTTGTGTCTAAGATGGAAATTTTAAAGAAGGTTCTTGACCATGCAAATGAAATTGTGAAACTGAAAACGGAAGAAATTACACGTTTGAACGAAATAATAAACTTGATGATTGCAAATTGTGCCAAATGTCAAGCAGATATTAGGATTCATTTGGAGAATCCTCATTGAAAAGACCAGAATAAAAAGTTTTCACGACTTTTTTTCTAAGTGCTGAAGAATTTCAAGTGATTGTTTCTGGATTATATCATGTTTTCTTTTTCAGAAATGCGTCTGTTGAAAAGACTTGATTTTGGTCATCCTTGTTATATTCATGACTAAAGGACCACTCGATGATGTTGAAAATGGACTTGTACACATGAAGCAAACTGTCCAATATATTTTTTTTGCCGCTTTTGCGACGATCTCATTTAATGAAAATCAACTCTTTCATGTTCGTAAAAACGAACATGATTACAGTTGGTCTGATGAAAAAAAAATCAAGGATCAATCCAACTCTTGTGTGTTTGTTTTTGCGATTACAGTTGACAATCATTTAATGAAATGCCTTACTCCATTTAATATAATTGTAAAAACTGAAGATCCACAGTTTCAGTCTATTGAATATATGAACTTCCATAAATTGAATAGACTGTGGCCTGAAAAAAATCATTTAATGTTTTAAATGCATACGTTCAATGTATTCCGTTAATTTTTGTACAATAAACAAATTTCGGAACGTTATGTGCATGCTTGAAATTCCTCATTAACTGTTTTCAGAAAACATTTAAATTGATACGGTCCGTTCCAAATGTCTTCCTTATAATGTAAGTTTAAATAAAGTGAGTTTGTTTTTTTGCCGATTCGAGAGAAAAAAAATCTATATCAGCTGGTGCATGCTTGAAATTCTTCATTAACTGTTTTCAGAAAACATTTAAATTGATAACCATAAGCTCAGTAATAATAAAGTACAGAAGATAAAATCGTTCGATTGTGTGTGTGTAAAAATGCTTTGAGATTCTTGTAACTTGTTTTATTGATATCCGTGAGAAGAGACAAAAATAATAATAATAATAATAATAATTCGATCATCAAGAAATGTCGCTAACTTCCCAGTGCGTCACTGAAAATGAAGCTTGAACGAAATGCATATTCTTTTTACAAACCAAAGTTTAAGAAAACAAAAAAAGCAAAATATTTTTTAAAAATATTTAAAAACATTTAATAGTTTTAAAAAAATTCCAAGTTAGAAAAATGTTTTAAAGTCCAATCGCGACCTGGAAATGAAGATCACCTTTATATAAAAGCAAAGATTATAGAAAAATGATAAGATTGGGAACTACATATAAAAGTTAGAAAAAGACATAATACCAAACTTCATTTTTTTTTAATTTCATATTCACGCTATTAAAAGACTTCCGCTCTTTATAGTCAGATGTATTTTCGCTTCGCTTCAAACAGGACGTTGGGAACACAACGACCTGTTTGAATTCCGTAATCACATACGATTTATGCATACTAATGTGTTTTCAATCGTTTTCTTAAAAACTTGGAATTATTAAATCCTTTGAACTTATTATTATATTTTTTTGGAAATTCTGTGAATCTTTTATTTTTAAAATGAATAAGCTTTTCGATAATTCTCTATAACCATTTAAATTAACAATTACACGAAGGAATAATTTTTTTTTCTCATACAGCAAAAAAATTATTTTCGCCGTCCGTATTTGTTTTATCGAAATTGTTTTTTTTTCCCCCATACGTGTTGCTTTCTCTTAATACAATAGTTTATATTGATATATTTCTCAATTCCTGTTTGAATTATTTGAATGTACAATTAACGTATGAAACGGAAAATATATTAAACCAATAAATTTTCCGATAAAGGCGAAAGACACAACTCTTCAGATAAGCAACGGATTATTATTTACTATTATTTTTTTTACTATATATACTTGTGTTTTACCGGAATTTTTTATCATTTATTCTTGGGCTCTCTTGGATTCAATTTCTCCGCTTGTCTTAATCAGTTGGACTGATCTGATGTCAAGGATCCTGGTTACAATCCAACTCTTTCGTGTTTGTTTTGGCGATTACACCGTGCCTTGAGACAAATTCATTCATTTGAACGAGATCGGAGGATATAAACTTTTTTATTCTTGTAAAACTGAAGACGATGAATAGAGCATCGCTGGATAAACGACGTTTCTTATGCGCTGGATCCACCACTGGACAAAGATGAATCGACATGTGAATTTGCGAAATACCATTCGGAAAATCAAGGAAATACGTTAATGAAAAATGATTGGTTCAAAATGGCTCAACACAAAACGTTGAACACACAAGTTTTCGTGTTGCAAGCAAAGAACGAAGAAATCAATCGTTTGGTGAAATCGAAGAACGAAGAAATCAATTATTTGAAAAGAGCACACATGGAAGAAATTAAACGTTTGCAGAAAACACACATGGAAAAAATTATGCGTTTGCAGAAAATACACATGGAAAAAATTAAACGTTTCGAGAATTGCTGCATGAGAGACCAGAAGTTAACATTCATTTGTAAACACAAGTGAAAAGAATCAAGGTTGTACAAAATGCTAAGAGGATGAACTTCATGGATGTGTTTGTGGGATGTCCATCATATAAAGCGGGTGAGTGATGTTTGCCGAATATTTTTTTATTAGTTGGGATCCTCTATTAAGATTTCATAATAAATATTTTTAAAAAAAGAATGCTTAAGTTTTAAGTATGATTATTAATTTGATAAAGTTCTGTTCTTGAGCAGTGAGAATTTTGTGTACCACGTCAGTGATACGTACTATAACTTTGCGTCAACAAATGAACATAAATTTCTGCATCAGCAATATGGAATTGAATAATATTGTAGTGTCTCATAGTCAGCACTTGAGATTTCAAGAGCCTCTGATGGGGAGGGTGAGTAGGGTAATGGTTGGTGCCAGGAGCAGTCTGAAGAAGCTAAGTTTTTTTCTTTGCATTGATATTTACTTTTATGCTCTACGCAGGCACGAGAGAGCTGTTAGAGAACTCAGATACGACTCCTTTGTAATATTGTATTTTTGTTAAGTAGGTAAATCAAAGTCAGGTCTTCAAAGTAGTCAAAGTAGGTCTTCAAAGTAGGTAAATGGTTAATTAAATATGTTTGTTTTCAAAATTTGGGGTCATTAGTTTGTTTCATAACAGTATCATTGTGGTGTGTCACGCCAGTGATAAATATTTAAACAAAATTGTGTGCATTAGTTAACGAAATTAAATTTTTACGCCAGTAAAAAAAATAAAAAAATTTTGCGTCAGCAGTATTGAATTAAAATTCAAAGTAGGTAAATGGTTATATTGTATTCTAAATATTGCTTTATAAAATTGTTTTTACGTCAGTGAAATAAATTGTATTGTATTGATCATTGTGTATTTTACGATTATTTTAATGCATTATTATTGTTCATTTACATGGGTAAAGCATTTCACTAGAAAATGTATGAATTCATGTGTTCTTTTTCTCTCATTTAAAAAAAGGGATGTATTTGAAGTAGATTATTAGCTAAGTGTATCATACGTTGTATAAATTTGTTTTGATTTCGATTCTCGTTTGGAATCGAAAAGCCTGTGGGTGTGGTTGTGTTAGAAAGAAAAAGAACCGCACAATAACGAAATCGTTATTAATTTTTTAATGCTTTTTGATTTTTTGAAAGCAGATAGAAAAAATATTATTATTTAATATTTTGAACTTGCTCTTTTGCGCTTTTTTTATGGACTTTTACAAATATATTTTTATTATCTCGAATTTAGATTTGAATAAAAAGGGTAAAGTTTGGTTTGAATGAAAAATAAGATATACATAGATCATATTTTAAAAGTTTTGATTAAAGATTTGGAAAGAAATTAATGTTTGAATTTTGAATATATTGTTGCAAATTCTGTTTAATGTGAATGTGTATATTTCGTGAGTTCATTTGGTACTAAATTGATCACTATCTGTATTACAATTGAAACGTTATTATTATAATTGAATATATTGATATAATGCAAATCGAATGTCTGTGCTTATAACTATCATTTCAAAGTTATGTTTTGATTTTTTTTAATTTGAAAATAATTGAGTTTTAATTCATTGTATGCTTATTTTATCATTTTAATAAGTCATTTCCGCAGTAATATAATTTAAGATTTTCTGTTCGAAAATCTAATTTTGTTTGAAAAAAAAAAACTTTTTCGGAATTTGTTATTTTTGAAATTTTAATTTAATAAATTGATTCAGGCGTGTTAAAATATTTAGCATTAAGTATGACTTACTTCGCGAAAGAAAAAAGTCATATCTTTTAGTTTTGACTTCAGAATTAGGCATCGCGTTGGAGCCTGATTTCACGATAGTGAAAATTCGAGAGCTCATTACTGGAAGTGCTTCATATGATGAAGAATTTAGTAAAACTTTGTTACATACAATCATCAGTACCAGAAAAGAGTTAGAAGCAAATGAATTGGTTCGGAAAGAAAGGGAAGTGGAAGCAGAGAAGTTACGATTGGAAATTGAAGCAAAAAAGCAGCAAATTGAATTAGAAGCAGAAGTTAAAAAGCAGCAAATGGAATTACAACTAGAGAAATTGTGAAAAGAAGCATATATAAGTGTGCCGAAAACAGAAAGATTAGTTCCAAATAATATACAGATGGAACTTACCAAGTCGATGCCTCGTTTCCATGCAAAATAATGTGATATTCTGTTATATCTTTCATTGTTTGAAAGACAGGTCAAAAGGGTAAAAATCGAAGTAAACGATGTGGTTACGATCTGTTACCTCTTATGCCCTCATACATTGTGGAATTGATTGCCAGAATTTCAGAAGAATTTGGAAACTATGAATACGTGAAAGAATTGTTGTTAAAGAAATTCAAAATAAATGCAGAATGATTTTGGCAAAAATTCGTTCAGCACCAACGAAGTCTCGATAAGACATGGCGAGATTTTTTCTACGAAGTGACTAACTATTTCCAGGGTTAAATAACGGACTTTAGTTAACTGATTTTGAATCACTTGAGGACCTTATAATCGCTGACCAAATTAAGAAGATAATTTTTATCCAATGCCACCCGACACAAACCACATTCTTACAGAGTTCCGATGTCATATCGAACAGAGGTTTATACTGAAGGTGACAGGTTCATAAAAACATCACGATAGAAGGTTGCAGCTCAAACTTAGGTACTTTTTTGTTTAAAAATATTTATTTACGTGACGACGGCGATTCATTAAAAGAGCGGTGTTTCCGCTGGCATTTTTTAATGCAATAATTTTATTCTCTTGTGTTATAATAGCCATATTCTGGTAAAATCGCTTCAAAAACAAACATTTTTTTACAGTTCACAACTGATACGGAAAATGGCTGAGTCGAAAAAGAAATGTCGACAGTACAGTGTTGATTATTTGAAATTTGGTTTTCTTCCATCAACGACAGACAAACGATTGCCCATGTTTTTTAAGCAACGAAGTTCTGAGCAATGACTCTATCAAACGATCGAAGCTCGAAGACCATCTAAGAAGGTGTCATCCTGAAAAAATAGGTAAAGATCTGAAATACTTTCAAATATTGAAGGAAAGATATCAAGAGACCTACCGCAAATAGTATGTTTGCTTCAACGTCTCAAAGTAACGATGATGGCTTGCGGGCATCTTACAATATTTCGTTACTTATAGCGAAATCTGGAAAACCACACACCATCGGAGAAGAGTTATTTTACCCGCTATTGAAGAGGTTTTAATAACTGTTCTCTGCATAAACCTCCATTTGACGTACTCAAAAGAATTCTTCTAAGTAACAACACTGTACAAACACATATTGATAACATGAGCTCTGGTATAGAAAGCTTCTTGTGTAATTATCTGTAAACCACTCATTTTTCTATTCAATTGGACGAGTCTACTTTGCCTGGTAATAAAGCATTATTATTGGCATTTTTTCGATTTTTTATGGATTAAGAAATCCATGAAGAGCAGCTATTCGGAAAAACTTTGAAGTCGAACATTAAAGGCGAATCGATATTTAACGTCCTGAGTGATTTTTTTACAGAAAAATCTATTCCACTTACAAAGATTATTTCGGTGGCAACAGATAGAGCTCCTGCCATGTTCGGGCGATATCGCGGGTTTATAAGCCATCTTAAAAGAATAATACTGACCTTGCGCCATAAAACCCAACCAACCAACCAAAAGAATAATACTAGGACTAATTGCAATTCACTGTGTCATCCATAAACAACACCTTGCAACGAAAAATTTGTGTGATAGATTGCACCAATCGCTTCAATTTGTGATTAACGCTGTTAATAAAATAAGAAGCAATGCTTTGAATACCCGTTTATTTGCGTTATTGTGCGATGACTGGTTGGTTGGGTTTTATGGCACAAGTTTCAAAATTGGACAAGCTGCACAAAAACTATGGTTTCATTTTTTTTTACATTTATTTTTTTTAATCCAAGCAACATTAAAACATTAAAAAATAAAAATAAATGTATATATGAAGTAATTAAAAGCCCTAGGTATATATAGAGACATACACAAATATATATATATATATATATATATATATATATATATATATATATATATATATATATATATATATATATATATATGCAATACAAAAGTTTAAAATTATATCAAATATATTGTAAAAAACCTATTGCTCTTAAAAACGCAACTAGGTTTCTGTGGGGTGGATCCCCCAATAAATCAGGTAAAATTAAAATATCTGTATTAAAAAAGTGTATACGTAAATGGTTAAAACATGAACATGAAATTAAAATATGATGCACAGTATAAGGTTCATCACACGTTTCACACCAAGGATTTAATTCATTCAAAAACAAATGTCTGTGTGTGAAACGTATGTGTCCGATACGAAGGCGAGTCAATCTAACATCTGCACTTCGTAACGGTAAAATTGATAATGAGGTGAAGAATGAGAAAATGCTATGGAGTTTGTTTCCGACCTGCAAGTTCCATGATTCTTCCCAAACGGAATATATAAATCTTTTTATACCCTTTCTCACATCTGAGAGCGGAACCGATGGTAAAATTGGATCTTCAGCAGCCTTTGCAGCTGTGTCCGCTCTCTCGTTTCCATCAAGACCTACGTGACTTGGTACCCTTGCCAGCAAGGGAATCCAATAATGTGAAAATTCTCGACAAAACAGGATGACATGTGAAACTATTGCTTCTCAAAGCTTCAATAATACTCATGCTGTCAGTGTAAATACAAAATTCATGACAATCATCTGTATTCACATGCTGAAGCGCGTAGCAGATGCCGGTTTCTTCAGCAGTAAAGACGGAGCGGGATAAATGTAGGTTGTAACTAAAAGCTGTATTATTGATAAAAAAAACTCCACAGTCCACATGTCCAGCTGTTTTAGAACCATCTGGGAATACAGGTTTGTATGATTGATACTGACAGCGATGAGAAGAATATAGTTGTTGAAAAAAATAGGCGTTGTGTCAGATTTTCTGTAGCAAGCAAAAGTATTAATAAAAGTATTTGTTGGGTCATACCAAATGGGTCAATATTCTTTATCCGGATATTACATAGGTCTGTGAGCCACAGATGTGATTTGACTCGTGTGAGAAACGGTGGGATGCTCATTGGACGAGCATCATATAATCTCATGAGAGAGGTATTTGGAACCATGGAACGTATCGGATGATTAGGGGTCGACATGATTTTAGCATAATAATTAAGAAACTGCTGCATTCGTCTCAGGTCTAATGGTAATTGTTGACATACTACGTATAGACTCTGGACGGGTAATGTGCGGAATGCCCCAGAACATATCCTTAGTGCTGAGTGATGAACAGTGTCCAATCTTTGCAATACAGAAAGTCTTGCCGGTCCATAAACAACACAGCCATAGTCAATACGTGATAAAATGAGTGATTGATAAACTCGGAGGAATGATATGCGATCAGCACCCCAAGATGTATTTGAAAGCACCTTGAGAATATTAAGTGATCGCTCGCTTTTCTTCCGCAAATGTTATACATGCGGAAGAAAGGTTAGTTTACGGAGTCTTACACAAGCAACTCGTCAGAGCTATTGGTCGATAATTCAGAGGATCTGAAGGATCTTTACCAGATTTAAGGACCGGAATTACTATTGCTTCTCTCCAAATAGATGGGAACTTATTTTCAGTCCAGATCCTGTTAAATAAGTGAAGTTAATTCAACAAGGAATCTAAACTTAAATGTTGAAGCATTTGGAAGTTAATTCCATCTGGTCCAGAACTGGTGTTTTTGGTCTGCTGTAAAGCTTTCTTCATTTCCATCATTTGAAATATGCAGTTATAAGGCAAAGCCTGTCTATGGTGAAAACGAATTTGTGTTCGCTCAACACGACTCTTAATCCTTAAAAACGAAGATTTATAAGAGTCGGAGCTTGAAACATTAGCAAAAGTTTAACAAAGGACATTAGCAATTTCTTGAGGTGAAGTGAATAAGGCAGCTCTGGACTTCAAAATGGGAATAGAAAATTCCTGATAAATTCCATTAGCCGCTTTCAATTTCCTCCATAACTGCTTACAAGGTGTTGCAGATGTTATTGAAGAAATATAGCTAGACCAAGAATCCTTCTCACTACGTCGACGGGCTCTGCGAGCTAATGCTTTTGCTCTCTTAAAGTCAATTAGATTCTCCGTTGTGGGGTACCTCCAAAATATCCCCCATAACCTCCGTTGTTTCTTATAGGTGGTTTGACACTCAATATTCCACCATGGTTTGCGATATCAATGTAATTTAGAGGAACTTTTGGGAATGGATGCTTCCGCAGCTGTTATAATTGCTTCAGTGACTTTATATACTGCGTCATCAATACTCTCTATCATAACCATTGAATCCGTAATAACTGCCAATTGAGTAAATAATGCCCAATCTGCTCGACTGTACACGTAAGTAAGTGCAAGTTGTTGCACACTACTACCTCCAGTCTGAGAGATGACAAGAGGAAAATGATCGCTGTTATGCAGATCATTTCCTACAACTAAATTTAACAATGGCAGAAGTATTGGAGAACAAATGGCAAGATCGAGAATATAAAACGTTGTTGTGGGTTCATGAAAATTCGTTTTCTCGTCGGTATTAAGCAGACAGAGACAGTTATTAGAAATGAACTGCTCTATCTGACACCCGAGAGAATTAGTGTCATTTCTTCCCGACAAGGATAACTAATTACTTCCCCACAAGGTTGCTTGGTGACCATTAAAGTCACCGAGTAACAAAATTGGTATTGGCAGCTGATTAAGTAAAGCATCGAGTTCTTCTTGGCGGAAGACATCATGTAGTGGTAAATACAAGCTGCAAACTGTTAGTAAACACGTTGTGTGTATTCGTACAGCTACAGCCTGTAAGTGTGTATTTAAAGGATAGGCAGTGCTGGGAAAGTTATTGGATGTAAATATGCATACTCCTCCAGACACTGCACTATCGTCACCACAGTCTTTTCTAAAACATTTATATCCACGCATGGAAATATTGTTTGCAGACCTCAGGAAAGTTTTCTGAAGGGCAAAACATGCGGGGCTATAAACTAATGTTATAGATTTGATGCCATCAAAATGTGAGCGCAAACAATGACAGGAAGAAATGAAGGAGATTATGTTTAAGATTGAAAAGCTCCGTTCCCGGAGTTGAAGGGCATGTCATCTGACATCTCCTCGAGCGAAAGATCTTTGTCCGAGGGATGTAAGGAAACAGTGTCAGCCTCCAGGGATAAGGCTTTACGGGTGGATATAGAGGGCCTAGAATTGCCCTCCTTTGCAGATCTTAGTTTAAAAGCCTTTAAGGCTTTAGATCTAGCCGTCGGAGCTTTTCTACGGGGAGTGGTTGAGGAGGTAGATTTTGGACCGAAAGTTAAATTTTCTTCCGCATGTTCTTCATTTGCGGAAGAAGTGCGAGCGATCGCTTAATATCCTCAAGGTGCTTTCTAATACATCTTGGGGTGCTGATCGCACGGCGCTACTTCGTGTCTACCAGTCATTAATTTTATCTCGCATTGACTATGGGTGTGCTGTGTATGGATTTTCTAGGTCTTCCGTTCCTTGCAGATTGGATACAATACATCATTCTGCTTTGAGTATATACTCAGGCGCATTCCGCACATCACCCGTCTAGAGTCTATATGCAATCTGCCAACAACTGCTATTAGACCTGAGACGAATGCAGCTGTCTCTCAATTTTTATGCAAAAATTATGTCTGACCCTCATCAACAATTAAGATCCATGACTGCTACTCCTGCATTAATAAGGCTGTATGACGCACGTTCATACAGCATTCCACCTTTTCTCACTCGGACAAAGTCCAACTTATTATATTCAGACCTATGTGATGTCCGTTTTGACAAAACGGACCTTCTTCTACACCCACCTTGGTATGATCCACAGATTAAAATCATTGATGCTTTTGCTCGTTATAGAAAATCAGACACAGCAACTACTGCTTCCAAGCAGCTATATGCCTCACATCGCTGTCAGTACGTCACGTACAAACCAGTTTTCACAGATGGATCAAAATATGCAGGACATGTTGGATGTGCTGTAAGTATTGAAAACAAAACTCTTAGTTACAGCCTCCATCCATCCTGTTCCATCTTCTCTGCTGAAGCAACTGCTATTTACCAAGCTCTTCAGCAGATGAATACATGTGAAACTCGTAAATACTGTGTGTACACTGACAGTTTGAGTGTGTTGGAAGCTTTGCGGAACAGTATAAGACAAAACTGTCATCCTGTTGTGTCTAGAATTTTCCGAGCATTAGATTTCCTTGCTGGCAAGGGATATGACATTATTTTCGGCTGGATCCCAAGTTATGTAGGTCTCGATGGTAAGGAAAGGGCTGATGCAGCTGCTAAATCTGCATCTGGCCCATGTCTTCCATCAGTTCCTTTGTCTGACATGAGAAAAAAAGTTAAAATATTAATCCATTCTCTTTGGCAGGAGTCATGGAACATGCAAGTCAGTAATAAATTGCATGTCATATTTCCATACATCACCTCATTAACAGTTTTACCGATACGAAGTGCTGATGTAAGATTAACCTGCCTTCGTATCGGACACACACGTTTCACACATAGACATTTGTTTCTAAACGAATTAAATCTTTGGTGTGAAACGTGTGATGAACCATTCACTGTTTATCATACTTTAATTTCATGCTCATATTTTAACCAATATCGTTTACTCTTTTTTAACTGTGATATTTTAAACTTATATGCTTTGCTTGGGGAACCACCCCATAGGAACCTATTTGCCTTTTTGAGGGCAATAGGTTTTTTATATTATATTTAATTTGCAATTTTTAAATTTTAAATGTATATATATTTTTGTTTTTCCATTAATATTTTATAATTGGATTTTAATAGTATATATATACACTAATTTTTGTTTTTTAGAATTTTAATGTTGCTTGGGTTTCCAAAAAAGTAAATAAATTAATAAATAAAATAAAATAACAAGAATAAATTAATTAAAAAAATAAAGAAATATCTTCTTCAAAACTTATTTCTTGGCGCAGCATGTCCGTTTTTGGACCTTGCGCCATAAAACCCAACCAACCAACCAACCTTCTCACTGCCAAAGAAAATGAAAACAAGATGATTTCTTCGCACAAAAGGCGTTTCGTACCTGGATTTCAAAATATATAATATTATCAAGAATAGATCTTCCTTTACGGAAGCCACTCTGATTGATACGTATATATTCATTTTTTTCAAAGACATACACGAGACGGGTGTTGACCATACGTTTGAGAGTCTTACAGAAGCAACTCGTTAGAGCTATTGATCGATAATGTGAAGGATCTTTACTAGAATTAAGAACTGGAATCACTACTGCTTCATTCCAATCTGATGGAAATTTTTTACAGTCCGGATACTATTTAACAAAATTAATAAGTTCGATAGGGAGTCTGGACTTAAATTTCGAAGCATTTGATAGCTGATTCCATCAGGTCTTGGAGTATGTGTGTGTGATCGCGCTTTAATGCTCTCTTTAATTTCAACATCCTAAATTCGCAGTTTTAAGGCAAGACTTCACCGTGGTAGACACGAATTGGTGTTCGCTCAACGCGACTCTTTGTCCTTAAAAACGAAGGACTGTAAAATTTGCTCCTTAAAACACTAGCAAAAATGTCACCAAGGCTATTAGCAATGCCTTCAGGAGAAGAGCAGACAGCTGGTCCAGTTTTCAAAATAATTATTGAAAAATCCTTAAAAATTCAATTGGCTGCTTTTACTTTTCTCCACAACTGTTTACTTGATATGGAAGATGTAATTGAAGATACATAGCGAGACCAAGATTTCTTCTGACTTCGACGACGAGCTCTGCGAGCTAAAGCTTTTGCCCTCTTAAAGGCGACAAGATTCTCCGTTGTGGGGTATCTCCTAAATAACCCCCATAACTTCCTTTTTTTTCTACAATTCTCTTGGCATTCTTTGTTCCACCAAGGTTTGCAACGCCTGTGTGTTGTAAAGGAACTCTTATCAATTGACGCATCAGCTGCATTCAATATTGCTTCGGTGACCTTATATATGGCATCATCAATATCATCGATCGTAACCATTTCATTATCAATAACTGCCAATTGTGTAAATAACGTCAAATCTGCCCGACTGTACACGTAAGTAGGTAGACGTTGTCTTACAGCATGACCAGGATTCCTTCTGACTTCGTCGACCAGGTCTGCGAGCTAATGCTTTTGCTCTCTTATAGGATTCTCCGTTGTGGTGATTCTCCGGGATAAGATTCTCCGTTGTGGGGTACCTCCTAAATATTCCCCATAACTTCCTCTGTTTTTTAAATGTTTCTTGGCATTCTTTGTTTCATTAATGTTTGCAACGGCTGTGTATACGGTAACTCAAGGATTTGAGTTATTAGCTGAATTCTTAACTGTTTCGGCGACTTTACAAAAGGCAATATCAATATCCTCGATTGAAAATATTTCATAATCAACAACTGACAATTATGTACATAATGTCCAATCTGCCCGAGTGTACATGTTAGTAGTTAAGGGTTGTCTTACATTACTACCTCCAATGTGGGAGGTGACAAGAGGAAAATGATTGCTATTATGCAGATCATTTCCTACTATTAGATTTAACAATGGCAGAAGAGATGGAGAACAAATGGCTAGATCGAGAGAATGAAATGTTCTTGTGGGTGCATGGAAATATGTCTTCTCGTCGGTATTAAGCAGACAGAGACTGTTTTCTGAAATAAACCGCTCTATCTGCCGACCGCGAGAATTAGTATCATCATTTCCCCACAAAGAACTATGGCCGTTAAAGTCACCTAACAACAGAAATGGTGTTGGCAGCTGATCTGTTAAAGCATCGAGTTCCTCTTGGCGGATGACATCATGTGGTGGTAAATATAAACAACAATAGCAGAAGAGATTGAGAACAAATGGCCATTATCAAGAGAGTGAAAGGTTCTTGTGGGTACATGGAAATGTCTTCTTGAGTCGGTATTAAGTAGACAGAGACAGTTATCAGAATTAAACTGTTCTATTTGCCGATCACGAGAATTTATATCATCACTTCCCCACGAAAATTTATCCGTTAATGTCACCGAGTACGGACGGGTGATGTGCGGAATGCATCTGAACATATTCTCAACGTAGAGTGACGTACTGTGTCCAGTCTGCGTAAGACAGAAGATCTAGCAGATCCATATATAACAAAACAGTAGTAAATACGAAATAAATTAGTGATTGATATACTCGGAGGAGAGTGACGTGCGATCAGCACCCCAAGATGTATTTAAAAGCCCGTTGAGCATATTAAGTGATCGCTCACATCGCACTTCTTGCGCAAATGTACCACATGCGGAAGAAAGGTTAATATTCGGTCATATATTACTTCGATAAATTTTACCTCATTGACCATAGGTATAAGTGCATTGTTAACATGGATAACACGATCATTATGTAGGCTGGTCTCAAAGAACAAGGATCTCATTAACTTTACTTCATAAAAACATTTGACAATGATACGAAAATACATTCGTTAAATTTTTTGAAAATCTTTTTTTAATTAAAACAATTTATTAATAAATGAAATATGAAAAAAATAGTAGATAAATATGAAACTTTAAGCAAATACATACATATACGTTAGAGTGTGTTTATAATCCAGCACAACGTTTAGGCGTGTTTCAGTATAACTTATCTCATGTGATGTGAATACATTGTCACCCTATAAAACTTATAATATAAATAAAATATACTCGCAATAAGAAAGTTCCTGAAATGCAATTTTACAGAGAGAAAATTTAGCAATATGCATTATTAAGTGTTACGCGAGCCAAAAAAGTTGAATAAAGGTGGTTTGAATGTTAATGCAAAAAGCAGGTGAAGCTGCTAAGTCCTCATCAATTCTGTAGTCTTCTGTCAAATTTTCTGATTCGAGAAAAGGTATAAAATTAATTTTTTTTTTGTTAGGAATAGTGGAGCATGCAGATCGAAAACAAGCTATAAATACAATAATTCCATCGATCATTTCAATCTCAGTTTTACAACTACCAAAAGCAGATGTTTGTTGGACTAATTCACCCTGGTATAGGTCACATGTTTCACACAAATGTTTGATTTTCAGTGATATAAGTCATTTTGGAGTAAAACACGATGAACAATAGTTATACACATTTATTTTTCCAATTTTAATCTTTTTCATTTTACCTTTCTTTACACAAATTTAAATTAAGTAGTATTTCATGGGCAAATACTTGTATCGCAATCATTTTTCGTTCATAACAAATACTGGTTTTATAAATTTTATTTAGTTAATGAAAAATTTTAAATAAATAATTTTCATTGCTTTATAATTAAAATTGTCTTGTTTAAAAAATTGAAGTTATTTTGGTTTTAAAAACAGATTAATTTATGAAGAAAAAATGTGTGATTGATAAAGCTATAACTGATTTTTGGAGCACATTGTTTCTTGATTTGATTGATTAAGACTGTGCCACAAAACTTAATCAATCAAATTGAATTGCTAGCAATTTTTTAATAGATTAAAACATCAGAAATTAAAAACAAAAAATACAAATTTTTAACTATTACATACAGTTTTAAATTTAGATTTTGCAATTAGTAAAAGCATAGTTTTCCCACATAAAAAGAATAAATTGAAAATTTTCAAATACTTCAATTTATAAAGTACATTAAAAATTTTTACACAAAATAAAAATAATTGACAATTGCTAAAAATTACCGTACAATCGAAAATTACAAAACAATGAGCAGTAAATTTAACGTATTTACTAAAGAAAAATTTTTAAATGGAATAAAGAATCTGAGAAAATTCTTTCATTAGTCTACCCAAGAAAAATGTTTAAAGTTGATAGATATAGAAAACAATTTTCGCATTCGTATGGGAGTAGAAATGAGGTGATCTACTGTGACCAAATTAGACGGCTTTGGTTTTTCCAATTCTATATCTTTTGGTAGTAAGAAACTTAATTACGCATAACTAGAATATTCGTTAACAGAAGCACTGGTAAATGTGAATTTAAAAAATTTTAAGTTATTTCCTTTGTTAAAAATTTTACATTCTATATATACAGATATTACTGCATTAAATAGATCAATGAAAATCAAAGATAGAGTAAAAGCAGTTTCCAATTGCTATAATCCTCTGTCGAACTTAGTTTCATGTAAAATATGTGCCAGGTTGTGCACGAGTGGAAAATTTAAAAAGCGATTCATAATAAAAAACAAAAAGTTCTTTTTTTTTTCTTTGAATAAATTTAATTGAATTTTATGCACAAAAGTATATAAAATGATTATTTGACAACAGAAATTTATTTTACAATTAAATACTAAAAACATTTCTCAAAATATCTTTATTGTAATTCATTTGCTACAGAGAGGAAGAAATAAGACATACTAATCAACCATCATCACAAAAAAATTAACATTAATTTATTTATTTCTTACATTTACAAATGTGAAATCAAAATTGTCTTCCTTGTCGAGTTGCATTGGCAGTTGCAGTGTCAAATGGGCATAACAAAAGCAGTGGAATCGTGCTTCAAGCAGAAAAAATTATATGTATGAAAAATCAAAAAGTATCAAAATTTTTGGTGAGATTTCATCTGTCACCTAAAAAGAAACAATGGAGGATAAAGAAAAATTCATTTGAAAGAATGTTAATAAAATTTGTAACGTTAATTGAACACATAATTAATTTGTAAATAATATAAAAATAACTTTCAGTAAATTTTTAAAAAGTAATTTCATTCGAAATCACTTTATGACTGACAAAGATACGGCGCAGTCTAACATAAAATAAAAGAAGCCTAAAGATAAGTAATAAATTGCATGTGTGGTTGTTCAAATGAAACACCATAAATATTTTATCAATATCAAAATATTGAGAGAAATTATTAATTTCATTGACTTTCCAAACTTCTTACGTGACCAGAAATCTTTCATCTGGAACCACAAATTTCAATTGATGAAAAAACTAAACTTCCAACCTTTGAAGAAGACACTGTCAAATCTTCAACGATGGATCAAAAACAGGAAATAACGTAGGAGCAGCAGTAGTCTCCTCTGACAGAGATGCTTGTGAAGCAATATGGCAAGCCAAACTTACAGGCGGAAAATCAGTATATCAAGCAGAAATTCTAGCTTTAAAAGAAGCTGTTGGATAAGGAATGCAACATCAATCTCCCATCACTATGTAGTCTGACAGCCAAGTGTGTATTAAATCAGTTCTAAACCCTACCAGCAAAAGCCCTTTAGTGCGATCCATTCAAAATTATCTTCTATTTTCTTTTTCCCTCACACACCAATCAATTGGGTCAAAGCCCGTATAGGAACCACAGGCAACGAAAGAGCAGACCAAGCAGCTAAAAGTGCAACTATTTCTGACGAACCAACCACAATTATACCCCTTCCGCGATGTTCAATTAGAGCTACCCTTAGAAAATTGGGTATTGAAGAATTGGCAGGAAAACTGGAACAACAGTGATACAGGCCGTTCTATATTTCATATAGAACCCAATGTTTCAATGCATCCCCTACATTGGTCCAGAAACAAATTACTTTTCCTCACTGGCCATGCACTACTTGACAACTTGCCCATCTACAGCCTCCAAGCATTTAGCGGCTCCAGCAGCTCAATGGGAAAAATATTTTAAAAAGAAAGTTTTGGAAAATCGACATTCCAAGCAAAAAAGGTCAACAGGCTAATAGACTTTTTAATTGAGCATGATCAACTCTTCACTTGGTTTGAAACAACTAACTGACCAGTTAATTTTATCTTTTATATCTGAGATTTAAATATTTTAATTTGTTTTACTTAATTTTTTTATTTCGTTTATTTGTGTTTAAAAGGGCTTAAGAGAGTACCTTATTGTAATTATAAAATGATTTCAAATAAATTATCCAGCGATCTCTACCTAAACTGGTAAAGCTCATCCCGAGCTAGGAACAGAGAGGTCTGCTGCCGTAAAAATTAAATATAACTTCTTACGTGAAGTCAATTAACTTTCTCAAGTCCACCGGTATATCCTAAATGATATTTTCAAAAAAGAAAAATGTTCAATTTTTTGTTTTTATTAGAATATATTAAAACGAAATTCTACACGAAGAAAAGTTTTATTTTGAGTAATCAATGTATTATTAAAATTTTTACTGTTATTTTTAAAAATCGATCGATTCTGTGCGGTATAGAGGAACTCTTAGATATTGATGCATCAGTTGCATTCTTAATTGTTTCCGTGACTTTACAAACAACAATATCAATATCTTGGATTGCAACCACT
Source organism: Latrodectus hesperus (assembly GCA_037975125.1). Classification (NCBI taxonomy): domain Eukaryota; kingdom Metazoa; phylum Arthropoda; class Arachnida; order Araneae; family Theridiidae; genus Latrodectus; species Latrodectus hesperus. The sequence goes on from CM075862.1 coordinate 329,070, forward strand.
TTATCATCAAAAACTGTGCAAATAATGTCCAAACAGGGCATACCTCCCGTTTATGTGACCCCTCAGGGGGTTTACCTTCTTTAGGTAAACACGGGTGTCACATTCCCGAGGTACCCTAGTGATCTGTCCTCTTCTTTCTCTTCTTCTCTACTCCATTCTTCTGCTTTTTCTTCCTCTTCTCCCTCAGTGTGGTTGCCTCGTAAGAGGTTGAGGGCTCCCCTTGAGTAGCTTTCGCCACTCTGTTGCTATTAGCTACTCTTGAGGACTAAATCACCCACGTGTTTGCCGTGCGTGGAGACCCCTGTCCCTGGAAAGGAGGATCCTGGTAATTGAGGCCTCCAGAGACCAACACATTGCTTTGGCCTCTGCTTCAGGTAAACGGGAGGTGTGTTGTGGTCCTCAGCACATCAATCGGCTTTATGGATCAAGCGATCGGTACATCTACTGGGTGACTCGTTAAGGGTGGAGGCCACTTCAGGGATGTACTGTGAGCGTATAGGACCTGGCTAGCACTGGTGCAGCTGGTCTGCATCCCCTTGTTGGACTCGGTGGTGGGTGGTGCGGTCAGGTCCCGAAATTTTAAAATTTTTATAATGGAAAATAAAAATTTCACTTTTCTCCCACGGGAGCAACAATTAGAAAAATTAAAGCCGAAATTTTTCATAGTTAAAAGGAATGAGGGAAATTTTACCACTGTGTCTCCTTTCCTCATTTCTAAAGGAATATCGGGTACTGTTGGGGAAGTTAAGAAAATTCAGAAAATGCGCTCGGGTGACTTGCTTGTTGAGGCAGCATCTGACTCACAAGCTGACATTCTGGCAAGTTTGAAATCTCTCGCTAACATGGAAGTGACTGTCTCGCCTCACGGTAACCTTAATTTCTCTTGTGGTGTTATCTCTGCTAGGGATTTGCTGTACTCGCCGACGGAGGAGATTCTGGAGAATTTACAGAATCAGAAGGTCTGTGGCGTTAGACGCATAACAGTCAGACGGGATGGGAAAGTAATTGATACTAAACACCTTGTTCTGACTTTTGCGACGCCAGACCTTCCGCAGTATGTAAAAGCTGCATATATGAATTTGCCCGTCAGGCCATACATTCCAAATCCCTTGCGATGTTTCCAGTGTCAGCGCTTTGGACACTCGAGAAATGCTTGCAGAGGCAAAATCACCTGCGCACGCTGCGCGGTGGTTGGCCACGATAGTACGAACTGCACAGCGAAGGAGAGGTGTGTCAACTGTCTTGGTGACCACCCCTCCTATTCTCGAAGTTGTCCTCAGTATTTACTGGAAAAAGAGATAACCACGATTAAGGTAAATAAGAAATGCTCTTATCCTGAGGCGAGGCGATTGGTCACTTCCCGTACTCCACAGCCAGGAGTTAGTTATGCCACTGCTGCCAGAAAAGTCACCAAATCGAGCAGCACACAAACTGAAACATTTTCTATTCCCCCAGTAAAATTACCCCAAACATCTGAAAAGCCAAAATTTAAAAAAACTCCAATATTTTCAAGAAAAGCTCTTTTTGCCAAATCAAAAGCGGAGAAAGCTTTAAAATTAAAAAAAGCAAAATCGTCTTCAGTGTCCACCCATAATGCTTTCTCTTGCCTGGAGACTGACGCGGTTTCTTTATTTCCCTCGGACGATGATGGATCGTTCGAGGATATGACAGAAGACCCGCCTTCCAGCTCCGGGAAAGGAGCTTTTCAATATAAAAAATAACTTCCTTTATTTCTTGGAACTGCCATGGTTTGCGATCACATCTTGATGACATCAAGTCTCTAATAACAGAATATAATCCCGCATGTGTTGCACTTCAGGAAACTATCCTGAAGTCTACTAATAACCTCTCCATGCGTGGATTTAACTGTATTAGAAAAGACTGTGGTGATGATGATGCAGTGTCTGGAGGTGTTTGTTTATTAACATCCAATAAATTCCCCAGCACTGTCCATCCCTTGAATACTACTCTACAGGCTGTTGCTGCAAGAATTCATACTTCATGCTTATTAACAGTCTGTAGTTTATATTTACCACCACACGATGTCATACGCCAAGAGGAACTCGATGCATTAATAGATCAGCTGCCAACACCATTTCTGTTGTTAGGTGACTTTAACGGCCATAGTTCTTTGTGGGGAAGTCAAGATATCAATTCTCGCGGTAGACAGATAGAACAGTTTATTTCTGATAACTGTCTCTGTCTGCTTAATACCGACGAGAAAACATATTTTCATGTACCCACAAGAACGTTTCATTCCCTCGATTTGGCCATCTGTTCTCCATCACTTCTGCCATTGTTAAATCTAACAGTAGGAAATGATCTACACAACAGCGATCACTTTCCTCTCGTCATCTCCCAGACTGGAGGTAGTAGTGTAGGACAACGTCTACCTACTTACGTGTACAGTCGGGCAGATTGGACGCTATTTACACAATTGGCAGTTGTTGATTATGAAATGGTTTCAATCGAGGATATTGATATGGCCATTTGTAAAGTCACCGAAACAATTAAGAATGCAGCTGATGCATCAATTCCTAAGAGTTCCCCTATACCACACAGGCGTAGCAAACCTTGGTGGAATAAAGAATGCCAAGAAACATTTAAAAAACAAAGGAAGTTATGGGGGTTATTTAGGAGGTACCCCACAACGGAGAATCTTGTCGCCTTTAAGAGAGCAAGAGCTCTAGCTCGCAGAGCTCGTCGTCGAAGTCAGAAGGAATCTTGGTCTCGCTATGTATCTTCAATTACATCTTCCACATCCAGTAAACAGTTGTGGAGAAGAGTGAAAGCAGCCAATGGAATATATAGAGAATTATCTATTCCTATTTTAAAATCCGGAGCTGCTATATACTCTTCTCCTAAAGACATTGCTAATACCCTTGGTGAAACCTTTGCAACCGTCTCCAGCAACGACTCTTACAGTCCTTCGTTTTTAAGGACTAAGAGTCGCGCTGAACGAACACCAATTCGTTTCAACCATGGTGAAGCCTTGCCTTACAACTGTGAATTTCGGATGTTAGAATTGAAGAGAGCATTACAGCAGGCCAATAATACCAGTCCAGGACCTGATGGAATCAGCTATCAAATGCTTCGAAATTTAAGTTCAGACTCCCTATTGAACATATTATTTTTGTTCAATAGGATCTGGAATGACAAAAAATTCCCATCAGCTTGGAATGAAGCGATAGTGATTCCGGTTCTTAAGGCTGGTAAAGATCCTTCAGATCCTTCAAATTATCGACCAATTGCTCTGACGAGTTGCTTCTGTAAGACTCTCGAACGTATGGTCAACGCCCGTCTCGTATATGTCTTAGAAAAAATAAATATATACATATTAATCAGAGTGGCTTCCGTAAAGGAAGATCCACTCTTGATAACATCACATATTTGGAGACCCAAATCCGCAATGCTTTTGTGCGGAGAAACCATCTGGTCTCCATTTTCTTTGACATTGAGAAGGCATACGACCGTACATGGCGATATGGAATTCTCCGTTCATTATATAATTTTGGCTTTCGGGGTAATCTTGCCGATATTCCTTCAAAATTTTTTAAGCTCCCGTGTTTTTAAAGTTCGTATTGGAACAGTATTTTCCAATACTTTTATTCAAGCCGAGGGTGTTCCCCAAGGCTCCATTTTAAGTGTTACAATTTTTAATTTATTCATCAGTAACATTCTACATCAACTACCACCATCAATAAATGGTACACTCTATGTTGACGACCTGCAAATATCATGTCAGGGTTCGAATATGCGGTTAATTGAGAGACAACTGCAAACAGCAGTTAACAAGCTTGCTGCATGGTGTGCTGAGAATGGCCATACTTTATCTCCTAGCAAGAGTAAATGTGTCCACTTCTGTAGAAAGACTAGCCTGCATAATGATCCAATAATTTACATCAACAACACTCCAATACAAGTAGTCAATGAAATAAAATTCTTGGGCATTATCTTTGACCGAAAATTAACTTTTCTTCCGCATGTTCTATATTTGCGGAAGAAGTGTGAGCGATCGCTTAATATCCTCAAGGTGTTGTCAAATACATCTTGGGGTGCAGATCGCACATCACTACTTCGAATTTATAAGTCACTGATTTTATCCCGCATTGACTACGGGTGTGTTGTTTATGGATCGGCTAGATCTTCTATTTTACGAAGACTGGACACAGTTCATCACTCTGCTTTGAGGATATGTTCTGGCGCCTTCCGCACATCACCCGTCCAGAGTCTATATGCTGTTTGTGAACAACTACCCTTAGACCTGAGACGAATGCAGCAATCTCTCAATTATTACGCAAAAATTATGTCGACCCCACATCACCCATTACGTTCCATGGTTCCTACTGCCTCTGTTAAAAGACTGTTTGATGCTCGACCAATGAGCATCCCACCTTTTCTCACAAGAGCCAAATCATACCTGTGGCTCACAGACCTATGTGATGTTCGGATAGAGTCTATTGATAATTTTGCTCATCCGCCTTGGTATGATCCAACCATTAATTTTAATAACTCTTTTGCTCAGTTTTTAAAATCAGACACAACACCTATTGTTTTTCAAGCGCTATTCTCCTCCCATCGCTGTCAGTATAAATCATACACACCTGTATTCACGGATGGTTTAAAATCAGCAGGACACGTGGGCTGTGGAGTTATTATAAATAACACAGTTTTTAGTCACAGTCTACATTCGTCCTGCTCCATCTTTACTGCTGAAGCTGTAGCTATCTTTTATGCGCTTCAGCTTGTGAATACAGATGAACATCGTCAATTTTGTATATATACTGACAGCATGAGTGTATTGAAAGCATTGAGAAACAATAGTTTTACTTGCCATCCTGTTGTGTCAAAGATTTTTAGAGCATTAGATTCCCTTGCTGGCAAGGGATATGATATTATATTTTGTTGGATACCAAGTCACGTAGGTCTTGATGGAAATGAGAGAGCGGATGCAGCAGCAAAGGCTGCATCAGACCCAATAATACCATCGGTCCCTCTCTCAGATGTGAGAAAGGCTATAAAAAGTTATATATATGGTCTACGGCAGGAATCGTGGAACTTACAGGTCGTCAACAAATTACATACCATTTTCCCATCCCTCACCTCATTATCAGTTTTACCGTTACGAAGTGCTGATGTTAGATTAACTCGCCTTCGTATCGGACACACGCGTTTCACACACAAACATTTGTTTTTAAGTGATTTAAATCCATGGTGTGAGGCGTGTGATGAACCATTTTCTGTTTATCATATTTTAATCTCATGTTCTACTTTTAACGTCTACCGTTTTAAATTTTTTAAAACAAACCTTTTAACTCTATTTGATTTGCTGGGGGAGCCACCCCACGGGAACCTATTTGCTTATTTGAGAGCAATAGGTTTTTTAAACTTTATATGATTTATATTTATACATTTTAAGATTTTATATATATTTAATTTATCTTATTTAATATATACATTTTAAGATAACTTATACACTGGTTTTTGTGTTTTAATATTTTAATGTTGCTTGGGTTTAAATATATATATGAAAAAAAAATAAGAAAGAAAATTATTAAATAAAATAAAAATATTCTTCCAAAACTTTATTCTTGGCGCAGCATGTCCATTTTTGGACCTTGCGCCATAAAACCCAACCAACCAACCATCCCGTTTATGTGAAACAGAAGCCAAAGTGATATGTTGGTCTCTGGGGGCTTCAATAACTGGGACCCTCTTTTCCAGGGACAGGGGTCTCCTCGCACGGCAAACACGTAAGTTATTTAGTCCCCAAGAGGAGCTAACAGCAAGGGGGAGCCCTCAACCTGTTACGAGGCAGCCATAACGAGGGAGAAGAGGAAGAAAAAGCAGAAGAGTATAGAAAAGAGGAAAAGAAATAGAACAGATCACTGGGGTATTTCGGTGTTGTGACAGCCGTTTTTACCTAAAGAACGTAAATTCTCAGAGGGATAAAAATCGACTGAATTTTAAGTATATAACACACAAATATATGTAACAAATCCAATTATGATAAATGTCCTGATGACAACTGTAGCTGCTAGTACTACACACAGATAGCACCACTATTCAATAGTGTATTTTTATGAACTGGAACAGCGGATTCCAAAGTCTGTGGCTCTCTTGGGTTGCCACAGAGAGAGATCAATGTTTCCTCGTAGCGGCCTTCAATCTAAGCAAGGGAGATATGCGTCAAGATCGCGCACCAAAACCAGTTTACTCCTCAACAGTCAAAGGTTACCTGCTCAAAGAAATTCCACTTAATTATATTCTTTGTACCAACCCTCTCGGCTGCAGATGTTTCATAATAACGAATAACTATTAGCGTACGAGGACGAGAATGGCAACATACTTCCCTCGTTAGTAATCGTTGTGCATGTCATGGTTTAGAAGGCTGTAGATTTCATACGAATGGATAGAAAAAAAAGATAATGAAAGTGATTATAAGCATCGACGTAAAAAATGCAAGGAAAGAAGGAGAAATGATGCAAATACGAAGACAGCTACTAGGATTTTGGCTGCACTTCAACAGAGGTCAACGATGAAGAATGCAATGCCACAATTTACTTGTATTCATCTGAGAGAATACAAGTAAGCTGTGGCAGCACCTTCCAACAATGCAGCATAACTTGTTAATAAACCATGTGAAAGATTTGCACCAACGAAAGAATGTTTTCCCTAAACAAGCTTTTCATTTTCCCAAATACTTCATTGATAAAAAAAAATGCCTTGTTGACGGTGGGATACAGAGTAGATATAAGTGTAAAAATACCCAAACTATTGCCAAGGAATTAATTCTACCGGCTGCTGTGGACATGGCTAATATAATGATAAGAGAAATTTGCGAAGCACTTCTAGCAATATTCTGAGCAATACCATAGTTTGTCGAACAGTTGAAGAATACAGACATGGCTCAAGATCTACCATCAATTGATACAAAAAACTAAAAGGAAATGAATTTAGACGTGGAATATTGGAAAATTGGAGCAATATCAATAATATTGTTACAAATTTAGACAAAACTGCTCTTCAGAATTTTCTCTTACTTTTAACAAATTAGAAACCAGAAGTTTCTTTTTTAAACCACTGATTAAATACGACTGACAAATTGCTCTATCTTGGGATTGAACACAATAATAAGTTGAGTTGGAAATGCAACGGTGATTACGTTTCGCAACGATTTAGTAAAAGATTGTACCTCCATAAACGTCTTTCTGGCTGCCTTTAGGGATATGATCGTTCAACTTTAAACAATATTTATAAAACTTTTATTTTGCATATCTTGATGTACTGCTGGTAACCACTGGTTACTATTACAAAACAGTCTTTGAAAAAGTTACAGGCCTTACAGAATCACGCACTTCGGTTAATAACGGACCTTTGAAGTCCACTCAGATTGATGCAATGTTACATTTGACAGAAGATAAAGCTATTAAAACTCTGATAAGCGAACGATCTGCTATTTTGTACGAAAAAATATATTTTCTCTAGAGGCACTATAAGCCCCCATCATGGGATTTGTTTAGAATGTCCTGAAAAAGCGTCCTATCTTCCACCTAGATGGTGAGATGCAGGATTTACTGGGGGCCTACAAGTCCATTAAATTTTGTAACTCTAAGCGATTGTCTAGAGTTTTATTGGCCAGCTTACAAAAAAACATACTTGAGATTCTTGAACGATATCCGAAACCGAACTGGATCAAAGTTTATACCTGGATCTCACTCAGTTGAATCACAGAACGTTAGTGCGGGAGTATTTTTTTAGCTTTTTCGTTTTATAATCATATCGGTCATATCGGGCATTCTAGAACTGCTTTTGATAGTGAGTTAACTGCTATTAAGATAACTCAGCAGCCATTTCTTATTCGAGATTAGGCTTTCTGGGGGGTTGCGACATTAAATGACTCTAAGCCAGCTATACAGCCTGTTGCCTCTTATGCACCTGCATCATCTTCGAAAATAATGCAATACCGAACTTTCTTGCAACAACTCATGAGGAAAGGATGTTACCTTCCAGTAGATCCCTGCTCATTCAGTGAAAACAAACAAGCCAACCTCTTAGCTAAAAAGAAGTCTATGATTTTAAAAAGGATTAAAAAAAGAGAGGGGTTTCTTTTTCAACTACCAAATGTCAACATCAGGATTTAAAGAGTAGAAATTCCACAAAGAGCTGGTTGAGGATTAGCCAGGATATTTTTTATTTTTCCCCGGCTGTTGCGAGTTTTCGGCCGAATGTTGATCAGGACAGCTTGGAGGCTCACTTATTTCATTAGTACTGCTGAGCCCAAAATAACAATTTTGCAAAAATGAAATCGGCGACAAAGACCACCTATGTCGGTGTAAAGCAAAATTCTAGGCATCACCCAAACGAAGCTATTGGATCACTCTCTGCATATAGGCGATGAAATCTTTTTTATTTTCTTTGTTTTTTATCATATCATACCTTGTCATTAGAAATAAAAAAAATTTACAGGATTTAGTGGATAGGTCGGATTTTATAGAATATATTACAGCTGGTTGGGTTCCATGGCGCACGGTCTAAATAGGGCAAACTGTGATAAAATTTAGATTTTAATATAAAAATAGAATATATTGCGATCTTAATTATCAATGTTTACATTTTTCAAAACAGACATTTTACTTCAGTTGATTTTTTAAGAGATCCATTCCTCATAAATCTTTTGGAAAGAAATAGGTTTTTTTATTTTATTTAATTTATATTTTAAGTTATATACATTATACTTTTTAAAAGATTTTGTGTTTCTCGTTTTTTCTTGGATTTAAATTCTATTATTTACAATTATTTTTGTCTTTTATTAATATTTTAATGTTTCTTGGTTTTCGGAAAAGAAAATGTTGAAAATAATCACACACACTTCATTAATTGCATGTATGCACGTAACTGTAACCGTTTTTCTGTTCTTTCTTGAGTTACAATGTGTGGCAACGAGGAATTGTTAATGTTTGCTATGATGCATGCTTGTAAAGAACTTGATTTTTTTTTCTTTTCTTATCAATAAATCTTTGGTTTTCCATCGGCCTCTAGTGATTTATTTAATAGCAGAGCGTGGCTCCGAACTAAATTGGCAGTAAGAAAAACATCGTTTGATCTTCACCGTGAAAAGTTTCTTGTATCTGCTGTGTGAAAGCGGAAACTGAAATGGCAGCACGTGAGAATAGCATAAAGTACAGCGTTGAGCCATTGTGGAAATGTCGTGTTGAAGCTGTGTTTCCTGCGAAAGAACTGGATAAATATTTAGAAAACAATAATGATGAAACCAAAGATATAGAGACTAAGAAGGCCAAGAAAGTTTATGCTTTTTAGATAAATCTTCTAGACGATACGATATTGACAACTATGGCCTCTGAGATATCTGCTTGTAAGATATGTCAGCTGGAAAAAAATATTCTAAAACAAGTGCTCTGAGTCAAATTTTAGTTAGGAAGAAACTGTTAGCATTGAAGATTAGATGAGACTATTGCATGCAGCAACACATTGATGAATTATTGGCGATAGTGAATGAATTGCGATTTTCTTTTACTGCTGTGAACTACCTTGATGCTAGTGACAACTGTTTGCTAGTGACCCTTCCTTCTGATTATGATATGATTAAGTCAAAGAGAGAATCATTAAATTAAAAACCTCACTTTAAACTTTATTACAGAAAGACTTTTGAATGAAGTATTTAAAAATGATAAAAAAATAATGAAAGTGAAAGTGGTCCTGCTTCATCTGTTAATATTACTTTTAGTACAGATAAACAGAACATTATGTGTTTTAGGTGTAAGCAAAAAGATCATATTGCAAAGCACTGTAAACAAGAATGACCTGGTCATATAAAAAAGGCATTACGGGATGAAATTAAAAGCAGATGTTAAGGATGCATTAGCAGCAGTAATATTTAAGGTGGGTGAACCAAGTGTAGGCTGCTTTCTTTTAGATTCTAGTACTTCAACTCACATGTACAGTAAAAGTGAGTGGTTTGAGAAAATAAAACTTTTTTTGGTTCTTGTGTGTCTTGTACATCAAAAAAAAGTTATAAGAGTAAGATAGAAAATCCATTGATTCTGAAACAGATACCAGACCAAAGATGAATACCAACCTCCCAGTGAGATTAGATGATTACTATGTATACGAAGTATAATTCGCAAGTATTGAATCAGAATTATTTAATGAATAGGGAAATTACCTATAAGTTAGCAAGAGTCAGTAAAAAAACAATGGGGCAAAACATTAATTCTTTACAGAAAAGTGATGTTTGAAAACTGGTTGAGTTACCAAAAAATGTAAAACAAATGTCTTTTAAGTGGGTGTATCAAGAGGAAAAATGTTTACAAAGCAAGACTGATTGCTGTAGTTCTGAATAGAAGCCTGGTATTAATTATTTTGAAGCATATGCTCCTGTTATTAGTATGTCTTCTCTTCGACTAGTGCTACTTATCATTCTCCAAAAGGAATTAAAGATTTATGCCTTAGATCATAAGACTGCTTTTTGGAATGGGGATCTTAATGAGACAATATTTATGGAGCAGCCTGAAGGTTATGATGATGGTAGTGGTAATTTGCAAACTTCTTAAAAGTCTCTATGGACTTAAACAAGCACCTAGGCAGTAGTTTAAAAGAATTACTGACTTAATTGAACATTAAAATTTTTAGTAGCTTGATTATGAATCATGTGTGTTTGTGCTAAGGTCTGAAATTATGTGTGAAATTTTTATTGTTTTATATGTTGATGATATGTTAATTGCAGTTTCAAGTAAATCAGAAGTTAAAATTATCATTCAACTTATAAGAAAGGAATTTGAAATATCAGAAGCTGAAGTGACAAATAAATTCCTTGGAATACACTTAGACTTTAGAGAGATCTTATTCAATTAATCAGCTCTTATTAAATCAAAAGTCTTAGATTTACAAGATTTTAAATAAAATCAATATAACAGATAGTAAGCCTTGTGATGGACCTATTTTGTCAAAGTCTACAGAATTATATTTTGTACAAGGTGAAAAATTTAGTGGACCCAACCGAGAAATTTTAAGTGCATTGTTATATTTATCCATGACAGCCAGACCTGATATTTGTGTTCAGCTAATAGTCTCAGTCAAATTCAAGAGCAGCCAGCTAATATTGCATGGATTGGTCTAAGGAGAGTAAGTTTAAGTTCATGAGTTCCTTTCAGATAACAATCATTTCATATATATATATATATATATATATATATTAGTGACAATGTTTTGATAACTGTTTATGTAAATGCTGACTGACGGGCTGCTACACACGTTAGTCTATTTCTTGATATCTTATTATGTTAATGTCTAGTAATATGGTATATTAAAAAGCAAATATCATTTCTCTGTCCTCTGCTGAGGCAGAAATTTTGACTTTGTCAAAATCTATTCAGGATTTGATTTTGGTATATAATGTGACAAATTAAATATTTGGTTGTGGAAATACCAAAATTAAAAATTTTCAGGATAATCAGTCAACCATAAGGACTATACTAAATGAAAATCATAAAGCTAGATTAAAGCATTTAGATAAATTAAAGTATACTCAAGATGTTATAAAAATGTACGACATAACTTTAAAGTATGTTGTACACAAAACCAAGTAGTCGATTTGTTTACTGAGATTGCTGGGGCCAAGATTTCGCGACTTGATATACAAATGTAAAATAATGAGTGATTAAGAGAGGATGTTGAAGGTAATCACACTTGATTGATTGAATGTATGTATGTAATTTAAACCCTTTTATCTGTTCTTTATTGTGTTATATTTTCTGACAGCAGGGAGTTTTTAGTGTATGTTATGATGAGAAAGTGTACTTGTAAAGCATGTAAAGCTGAATTCATCCTCCTTCTTTTCCTATCAATTAATATTTTGTTTTCCATCGGCCTCTAATGTTTTATTTTACAGAAAATGATTACTTGGATAAAATCTAGGATTTGGTGCAACTTGTCCATTTTGGACCTTGTGACAAAAACTTCAACCATCTTTACGAGCTGCCGATGTAAGAATAACTTGCCTTCGTATCGGAGGGACGTTTCGCGGACAAGGATTTATTTTTAAGCGTTTCAAACTCATAATGTGAAAGGCATGATAAACCATATTCAATGTTTCATATTTTAATATCATGTCCTATTTTAAGAAGTCATAGATTTACTTTTTTAAAAACTGACATTTTAACTTCCTTGAATTTGTCGGGGAAGTCACCAAACAGAAATCTTTTTGCAATTTTGAGAACAATAGATTTTTTACATTTTTATTCAATTCATATTTAAAGAGTTTGTAATTTTATTTGCAATATCATCTATTGATTTTGTCCATTGATATTATATTTGGATTTTAATTTTATGATAAACAAATATTTTTTGCTTTACTAATATTTTAACGCTGATTTCCAATAGTAAAAGAAGTGGGTATGAGTATATGGTTCCTCTTACGTTTTGATGGATGATGTACGGAAAGTAGTAGAACATGTAGCAGTAGAGTGATGAAGTGTTCAATCTATGTAGTAAAGAAGATTTAACCAATAAATAAACATCACATCAATAGTTAATGTGGGATAAAATCAGTTATTCGTAGAAATATTTAACATATTGAGAATATTAAGAGACCGTTAACATTTCTTCCGCATATTTCAAAGATGTGAATGGAAAGTTGACTAAATCCTATCACCTGGTACGGGTGCTAAATGCACCAAGCCTGTAGATTAGTAATTGAAGGCTAGAATGTATTCTATCGTTTTATGAGTTTTGAAATGCGTATTTGAAGTTATAGTACGCCTTGAGGTTTATGCAATTTTAATTGTTTCTAATTTTTCTGTTTAAAATGTGTGTTCTAATAGCAATTTAAGCTAATTAGTCTTTCAATTTGAAAGTTAATTGGGTGTTATAATTTTGTGAACTTATTTTTTAATTTATACTTTTAATACATATTTTGAATATGGATTTTTATTGATTATCATTATTCACTGATATCATCCTTGAAAATTGAATTTATATTTTTCAAAAATTAAATTTAAATTGGATTTGTAACTTTTAGCATATGTATTGTCAGTGAAATGTAGGAATGGAAAAGGTTGAATTTGCGTTTTCAACTTTTTCAATTTGGTGTTTTGTTGAATGGAATATATGTGTGGCAGGGATATTGTGATAGAAAGGATGTAAGTGATGGGAGTGGGTGGCTGTGTCGAATGGCAGGTGTGAATGCCTATTATATAAAAATATAAACGCGGGAGAATTTGATTTGATGAGAGTAAAGTTGGATACATATTATTTTATTAATGATTGTTATGTGGGTAACAGGGCGTACGAATGATTTTATGCCTTATTTTGACACTGACTGATTGGACGAGTTTATATAGAAATGTTGTATACAGGAAAATTAAATATTAGATGTTATGGGTGATAAAATTGTTGAAAGTAAGTTTAGTAACAGAAGATTTAATAAAGGAAAGCGTGTGAATGGAAGGTGGTAGTTTATGTGAAAGGACAATCAGTTCATTTCTCCAAAAACACTTAAGGCGAAGAAGAAACATGATATTATTATGACATTCTGAATAATATCAAATGTGTTTATTGTACAATTGGTATCGACAACTATTCAACAAATGATGATCAGGTGAATGCTTTAAGTGATGTTCTATTAAATTGGCTATTTTATGTATTAAATAATGGAATTTATAAAATATAATGGTAAAATCCTACAAGTTTGTACAGGTTTAACCCAATTTGCAAATCTCACGTCAATTGTTGCAGTTATCTCACCAACCTAATTGCGTCACTTCGCACGATACCCCGTTTTCAAAATCGATAGCGTTCTAAAACACTGAGTATCGCAATCTTGCACTATTATCGATTTCAAATATTGAATATTTCATAATATTTGCTTATTACAGAAATATCATGAGCACAGATATCCAAGCATGGCAAACACGTGGATGATTTTTCCCAAGAAAATCTCATAGCAACAAAACGGCAATAGCTATGCAAGGGAAGCCCTCAACTTTTATAAGGCAACCATACTGAATAAGAAAAGGTAGTAAGAAAAAAGGAAAAAAGAGAGTCACTGGGGTACCTCGGGATTGTGACACCCGTATTTACTTAAAAAGTAAACCCCCTGAGGGAATATGGATGATGGCAAAATCAATAGTTAGTGTTGCCGCCATTGTTGGCTATAATTGCAACCAAAAGTCTCATCACATAGAACTAAACAAATTTTGCATGTATCCTTATGATATAACATTCCATGTGACTCAGATATTGCCAAAGTTGATCTTGTGGTGCGGCAGCGGGTGGTTTATACCAGGCTAGCTGTTGTGCAAGCACAGACAACACGTTTTCGATTGGCGGCAGATCGCGAGAACACAACCAGATCAAGGAAGTAATTCAATCTCGTAAAACTGATTCCTTGAAAGTAACTTGTAAAAAAGAAATTTTGGACACTGTATTTCATGTGTGGCAACGCATTATCCATTCGTAATTCTCTCATGACAAGATCCGAAGGTAGGGGAGGATCAAATTCAACCTCATAGATGCAGCGCTAGCTCTTCTGTGCTAGAGTAACGAGGGAGTGAAATCCAATATATCCTCCATTCAAGACCATTAAAATTCGCGATCTCTTCCCTTTCTATAGCACTTGCAGTTGGCACTACACACGCCGATGATGTGCTCATGCAATGTGGCGATGATGCTAAATTCAAGTGATTTGCATGCTTCCTTTAGCATTGCATTTTAAGTGGTCAGTGTGCTTAGCACAAAAAATGTGCAAAGCTATATTTTTAATACAAGCGATTGGAGTAAAATCAGAAATAAAAGCATTGTAAATTTTATTACTCACATAAAAAATTTATTTATATTTTTTATGATCATAGAAATAAAAGAAAAACTGATACGTTACTGAATTTATATATGCAGAGATGACAAATAATATTGAAGAATTTGGTATAACAAAAGCTACTGATCTTGTAGTCGATATGTGAAAGCAGCATGGAAAATTTCATTCCGAGCCAATACAATACTATCTTCCCAATCAGGCTCATTGTGATTAAAATGTGAAG
Organism: Latrodectus hesperus; assembly: GCA_037975125.1. Lineage (NCBI taxonomy): Eukaryota > Metazoa > Arthropoda > Arachnida > Araneae > Theridiidae > Latrodectus > Latrodectus hesperus. Next base: position 344,126 of record CM075862.1, read on the forward strand.
CGAGGAAAACATTTTTATAAGTTCTGAAATTACTAATTATAATAATTAAAATAAAATTTTATGGTCAATATAAAATATCTGGGATAAAGAATAAACAACCAGTGTCCGGTGCATCCGGAGCAGAACACACAATTCAAAATGACTCTGATTCGTCTTTTGGCACTATTCTAAAGAACATTAACTATAATTAAAGAATACATCGGACTCAGAAAAAAAAATCCGCACGACAGACAGTTACAATGTTGTCTATTTTATATCATTTTTGTTCTATTACGATACAAATTTCATGATATCATTCTCTTGTATATATAACTAAGTAATAGAAATTTTTGTATAAAATAAGGGAATTTTCATTCACTTAAATTAACAAAACATCGCAACAATAAATAAGGAGGCACCGACAACATAAAAGGAATTTCAAAATTCGGTTTTAATCACAATATGACTCTGCAATCGGTACTTTCAGCATCGCACTTCATTCAATAACCAAACAAGATAAGAGAGAAGTGATCCTTTCCCCTCATGAACAATCATTTACTAGTCCTTCCGATATATAGGTGGGATCTCCTTCAAAAGATGCAGAAAGACTTCTGCAAATCATGGACCAAAGCTTATACCTTTCTGCAAACCAGAAAAAATGGGAGGATACTCAGACGAATATGAAAATTGGAAACATCGTTCCGCTAGATGATGGTCATCTTCCGGGTTCTTGGCCAATAGAACAAGTGATAGAATTTCCTCATAGTACAGACGGACTGGTTCACGTAGTCACTGTTAAAACTAGAAACTCTATTTTCAAAAGAAACATTCACAAATTAGCTTCTTTGTCCATTAATCAGAACTAATGCTAGATCGAGTGGGAGTATATTCTGCTACATTCGGAACAAAACTTATTCGGCGCTATTCCAAAGAAATATTAAATTAGTCGCACATCAGAGACTCAGAAAAATAATGACATCCGCACGCACTTTTTTATTTCTAGAATGCTACTTTTTCATTATTTTTGTTCTATTACATCGACAAATTTTATATCATTTCACTGTGTATATTTTATATATGTATATATATATTTCAGAAATCAAAAAGATAACACAGTTAAAGTAGCATAGACAGGCGGAATGGTCAAAAGAAATCATGAACTAGGAAGCTACTACGAAAAATTTATCCCCCTCCAAGAAAAAAATATTTACATGGCATAAAGATTTATAAACATCATCTTAGATTTACTCAGTGGACAGATGGATGATGGCTGTGTGATGCGTAGAGCTTTTGCATGTAATAGGAAATAGGATCTGAAGCGAGTTCTCGTTTCCGATTATATCAGAAAAAACTAATGGTTATCAAAAAATATTTTGCCAATAATTGATACCGCTTGGTCAACTTTTAGGAGGTTTCAACAGAGACTTTCAAGGCAACAATGGTCTTTGATTTGTTTAAATCAACTAAAGAAATTTTCATTAAGAAAGTCGTTGCTTTTATATTAACAAGGTGACGAAGACATAGTCTAGACAAGAATTCAATGGAAAATTTTCATGCAATGGTCATTTAGCTCATCGAATGCATACAATTAATAACCAATTTGATTCTACTGATAGATAAAATAATGGTAAAGCTTGTGGATAAGTGAATTTCTAAATGTGTTTCGTAAGCATTTAAGTATAATAGCTACCATTTTTTAATAAATAGAAATGTACATATTCTGTTACTATGTCATAGCTTTAATAAAGTACAGAAAGTCTTGGATTTTTCAAAAACGTGAAGAAAATGTCGGACCTCAGATTTTCAATAAAACCAAATTGTAGGATCCCATCTAGCTGGAGTATGACCGAAACATGCCAGTTTTTCGGCGTTTTAAAAAATTCAGTGCCTAAAGTCATGAAAACATCCACACAGAACGGCGAGACAAACTCGACAAAGAAAAATAGTGGACGCAAATAAAGGCTCAGGGGAAGAGCCGACGAACGTCTAAAATGCAAACTGCAACAAATGTAACAGCATTTGGATTCTTTGATCAATCGTTTTTCACAATTTTTCTACAAAGAACGGGTGCTCGTTTGAAAGACATCTCGTATGTGATCACGATTGTCTCCTTTCAACTGTCAAACATGAAGGTGGATATTCATGTTATGTTAGTCATGTTGTGGTTTCTGCAGGACCAATCGTAATCCTGAAAAGATCATCGGAAAAAGCATAGAGAAATTTTAGCTGATTGCATCCAATTTAAGAGGCTAACTTTGTTTCCTGTAGGAAACGGAATTATCCAAGCTGATACCTTACCAATTCATGCAGCGAAACTTGTTCAATTATCGTTTCATGTTCATAATGAAGTTAAACATCTACCTTGATCTACAGAGCCACCCGATTTCAATAAAATCTAACCGTTACGGTCTTTTTTAATATGTTTAGTACGGAATGGTTATCCTCCACCGGCATTTCTCCCACTATTTTCACAATATTTCTATGAAGAATGATACAATATTCCTCTAAACACTATTCAGCACTTGTATGAATAGATTCTTTCGCAATTCCACGATCCTACAATACTCTCTCTCTCTCTCTCTAATAAAGCATTCTTTATAAATCTAAGGTATATTTCGATTCTTTTGATAACCATTATTTTTATAACCTGATATTCGAATTGGAAATAACTACCATGGATTAACGAGACAAAATTTCCAAATCTTTGCACAAAAATCAAAAATTTAGAGGTATTTATATAAAAAGTTTTGAAAAAAAGTATTTATTAATTTTAAATATCACATAAATATTTTACTCAGATATGTTTCATATTTATTATTAATAATAAATATAAAATATTTTTCATATTTATTAATAATAATAAATATATTTCATTTTGTAATATTCAGTACTACATATATATTTCCTTATATTTTTAAAACAAAAACTATAAGAAGTCTGAAGCACAATAAAAATATCATATGCTGATATAATTAAGTGTAGCAAAATAAGAGAGAATACTTCACTTATCATTACTGAAACAATAATGGTCATGATGATTAAAAATTTTTACCAAACCATATTCTGTTAATGGTTATGAATAAATCGTGTGAGGTTGTAATAATTACTTGTTTTAAAAATTATAAACAAAATGAAAGAAAATTTTTAAGAAAATTCAAAAACTTTATAATAATTAAACAAAATAGAGATGTAAAATCATCACTTCGTGAACCATTCCTTACTTTAAAAAAGTGATAAAAACCATTACTTACTTTAAAAATTACTTTTACTACTTTTAATTTCTTTCTTCATAATTTCATATGGACACAAAAAAGTATTACACTAAGAAAATTATTGTAATAAAAATTTTAAAAAGTATTTTTATAATTTTTGCACAGCAAATCTAAAAAATTTGATATTTAATTTTTGATATCATTGTACCAAATATAATACATAACCAAATTTCACATTAATATATAAAATTTTAGGCCTGTCATGCATTTACTATTGATTTAAATTTTAAAAAATACTTATATGACATATCTTTCTCTTAATTAAGGGTTAGTAAATACAAGACACATACAAATAAAACATTTATTGAATTTTAACCCACCATACAACACAAAACTTTAAATAGCATAACATCTCAATTTTTATTAATGAGTCTAGGAATAAACAGATGAAATCACAGAATTGAAAGGTGATTAAGAAGCAAAAAACATTTCTCATGCAATAGAGTAAAAAACAAATGCAACAAGCAAATTTAACAAACACACAGCAAATTGTTATTGTACCTCTATTTTAATAGTTAAAAACAACTAACGTATTTATTAAATATAGCTTTTAAAAAAATAAATTCAGTAAAATAAGTAATTTGAAATCAACAAAATATTAGGTCAGTCATTCTATATGTACAAAGATTTAGTCAAATTAAATTTTTTTTTTGTATAGAGCATACATTTGTCTACAAAATAAAAACCAATTACATTCATTTGTTATGTAGAATGTAAAATGAAATAGAACTGGAAAACAAATTTTAAGTAATCAAGTGATTCAGTGAAATTAATTTTATATATTTTAATCTATTTGATTGGTTCTAATGAATCACAAATTTTCATGGCTTGACGTAAAACTTCTTTAGGACTTTGTAAATCATCTAATAAAGACATTGTATGAAGTTTATCACGATGAGCTATTTGCTCTAGTTCAATATTATCTATCACAGAATTATGTTTATCACCCATGGGTTTTTGTCCGAAAGAGCTTTCATTAATGGTAAGGTCTGGACAATTCACTTGATTAGGATGAGACGAATTCAGAACACATTTTGAAGAGCTAAAGCTTTCAAGACTGTTATCAGAAAGTAAATCTTTGAGTAAATCAAAAGTTTGGTAAGCGTTTTTTTGGTTCCAAATACTTCCTAACTCAGAAGTAGTCTTTTCTAAGCATTTTTGCTGCAAATCACACTTCTCTGATTCATCTGACGTTCTACTTGTGAAAGACGAATTTTGAATTTGGGCAAATGTTACACACTTGCTGTTTTCTATATCTTGACCATTTGAAGTATTCTGAGAATTACTGCTTTTCCAAAGCACACCTAACGGTTTAACATCAACAAAATTATTAGATTCACTTTTAGTAGTTGGTTCATTACAATTAGCTATAAAATTTTCTAAATCACCTAAAAGTTTATCTTCAGAAGTAATCTGTTTTTCAGAAGTAAGATCCTCAAGGCTATCAGGAGTATTTGCACCATTTGATAAAGAAGATTGAGACTGTAAACTTACAGCATCAGCTTGATTGTATCCCATTTTTAAAAGAAGCAACTTTTTTGGACGATTATTGATATCACTGGGTATGAAACTGTTTTCAGAATTTTTTGGGGGGGTAGTATTGTGATTAATATTAGTAAGCTCAGAATCCATGCAAGTTTTAGGACATGCCATGTCCCAAATACTATTTTTGACTGGTAATAGTTTATATGGATTATTCTTACCTGATTGAGCATTGTGTGGCGATTGTTTGCCTGTGTTGGTTACTTCACACTGCACTGACATTTGAGGAGAATTATCAGAGCTTCCAATAGAATGCTGTACTTCAGTGGAAAATTGACGAATTCCAGGCACTGGTGATGGTGAACGCTTGTTGGTATCTGATTTTTGAGGTGTTAAAGAGTCTTGTTGATCCCAAAGGCCTTTAGGTTGAGAAGTAACATGAAACACTTGATTTTCTCTATTATTTCTATTGAAAGAAACTCTCATTTGGACAACAGGCTGAGCGGGCAATCTTGAAGATACTTGTTCAACACGAAAATTAGTAGAAGGGGAAGCTTCAATGATACTACCTCCATCATTTGAGCTACTAAAATGTCTCACGTATCTTGTGTTTTGTGGACTATGACTAGATGAAGAAACTCTTCCATCAGATATGGTAAAATTAATGCGATGAACTGATGACTGTGTCCCATCACTATGAGAAGAACTTGTTTCTTTTATACTTTCCTCAGAAACAGGACTGTAAGTGGCAGCTCTAAGGCGCATTTTGTTTGTTTCACCATCCTTATTCATACTTTGGCTTCTTCTTCTATGACTTTCTTCAAATGCAGGAAAAAAGTCAGAACAACCAGATAGTTTATCACTAGATGAACGATTGTAATGAAAATATTCACGAGGTCTAACTGTAGCATAACCAGAATTATTGCTATGACTAGAACCTGATTTTCTAGAGCTAATACCAGAACAAGTATCATTATAAGCCTCAAATGGACTGTTAGCATTCATATGTAACCACTGCTCAACCCTATGCTTCCTACTTTCAGGAAGATTTTCTGCATGATCTTTACCACTTCCAAGGGAAGTAGGTGAAATGGGAGGAGACATGAATTCTTTTGACCAAGACTTCATGAAATTTCTAATCATATCTTGTTTGCCTCCACTAACAATTGATGACATTGAAGACACACGTCCAGTCCTAGAAAACTCATCAGAAGGACTTTGTTTAATAGAATATTCAGACTCATACCCATCGCTACCAACTCCACTATCTCGACGAGGATTGTGGCGAGAACTAGTTCTTTTTGTTGACCATTTTTCTTGCCTACTAGGAGTTTCTCTAATAATTGATTCCCTAGAAAAACCTTCATTGGGGGATTCAAAAACAAATCTCAAAACTTTTTCCCTGGGACTCTCAGTTCTATCTCGGCTTTGAGAACGAGTACCTGTATTATAACCACTACTTGCACGAGAACCACTTCTTTTCCAGTTAGTTTCAAATCTAGATTCAGAGCGGTCTTGGCTAACCGATCTTCCATAAGTTATAGGTTCATGCTGAATTGTAACTCTACCAGGGAACCCTTTATTTGCCGATCTCAAAAGTTGCCAAAGTCCTTGTGAACCATAAACTACAGCACTTGAATCATCGAAATGCAAATCACAGTCTTCTTCATTTTCAGAAGAATCTCTGTCGGTAGAGAGTCCACTGCGAATCTCATACCTTCTTTTTTCTCTTTCATTTCTCTCACTCTCAGTCCTTCGAAAGAATCTGAAAGGATTTCTCCTTCTTTCTTTACGAAGAAATGGGTCCTTAGAAAATTTTTGGAACATGCTATTCATTTTCCTCATATTGCACATCATAGTATCACCAGTCCAACTATCAAATATATCATCATACATTTCATTAGAACCAGAGGAACTCTGACTATCAGACCTTGTAAGACAAGATGTATCATTCCTTAAATGCATATCTCTAAACTTTTCAAATTCTTCAGCATTTCCAGGACGGGTAGTGATTTTTGTTTTCTTCTCAACTTTAGTCCAAGAACCATCTGCTCCTGGAGTAGTGTATATTTTTTTAGTTTCAGTAATGCAAGCTCCATCCTTTGTAAATGTAAACTTTTTGTAACTACGGGCAATAGGAACAAGAGGTTTATCATCATCTATTTTAGACATTGAATAAGATTGGTTGGATGACCTTTCATCATCTGGAGATAGTCTTCTTAAACTCTCTTCCATTTGTTCTCTCCAGCCACTTAACTCAGAATCAATTGTAGAAGATATTGTACTCCAATTCAAGTTTTTGTCTTGCAACCTTTTTTCATTAAAATGTACAGAAGAATCCCACAATGGAGCATTTTTGCAACTTATCACTTCACTTTTTAAAGTACTATTTGAACTTTGGGTGGAACTCAATTTTATCTCAGCTTTACTTGTGACACTTGCTTCTTCTTCTTCTTTAACATATGGTTTGGGTGCCTTGTAAAATGAAGGCATGGGTTCAGGAGTTCCCCCAGTTGAAGCAGGAGTGGAACATACTGAAGAGACTTCAGAGTCTAATGAACTTTGCTTGGACATTCTACGCTCAGCAAGTTTTGCTTTTGCGATTCCTTTTTTCAAAATACCTTTAGCAATATTTTTCTTTTCTTCAGTAATTACATTTTCCTTACATTCTTCTTTAGAATTAGTTTTGATAATATTTTTGTTAACATCTTCAACAGTAGATGCTGCAGTAGTGTTAGACTGCATTTCAACTGTATGAATATCTGCATCATTAATAACTTTCTTTTCTTCTTTGTCTTCAGATTCAGATTTTGTTAATTTTTTTACAACTGCTGGTTTTGGTGATGGTGTAGATTGTGGAGAATCAAATGTTTTAGGTATCACAATTTTACCAGGTGGGCGACCTACTTTTCTTTTATCTTTATCATCATTACTTTTTAATGACTCCTTGCGATGAGTAATAGAGGTTGACTCTTGAAGTTTAACATTAGAAAGGGAATTTTTATCAGAATTTTCTTCTAAAAACTTCATGTTTTCGGTGGGAGTTTTTTCTTCATCATTTGTAACAGAAGTTTGAATTAATTGCTTTTCTGTTGACGATATATTTTTGTCATTTTTAGATAGACTTTTATTTAATTCAGATAAATTATTTTCTTCTTTCTCACAAATGTTAGTTTTTGAGACAATGCTTGAAGATGTTTGGACATTTTCTTTACTATTTTCTTTTTTAACAACTTCACATTTATTATTTTTAACTGGTTCATTTTTGATATTAATAGAATCAGATTTTCTTGGCTTTTTACTCTGGTGTGCTAAACTTGAAATTCGAGCTAAACTAGAGCCAAAAGAGCTTTCAGCAAGCCTCTTACCACATTCTGTTTGCAAAGCAGCAGCAATATCAGCAGGAAGAAATTCAGTTTCACTGTCATCATCATATTCATTGACAGCTTCCTGTAAATTAGGAGAACTAATACTTAACTGACTAGCATGACTGCCTTTCATAAATGCAAAACTGTTGGCAGCAGTATCAGGATTATATTCATCTTCTTCTTCCTCCTCCTCTTCATCAGGCACATTTCTGTCTAGTGTTCTATTATTTACAGTTGATACTTCATCATCATGTTGTTGACCAACTCCCATGTCCTCTTGAGGTACAGGAGATCCAGGTGCTAATGCTAATAATAAATCCAATCGTACAGGTGTTAAATTTGCCATATCTGCAGCAACTTGAAGTAATGAATGTTCATATCCAAGATTTACCCAATAATCTACACAAATATCAACAATAGTAGCACGTTTAGCAGGATTTACAGTCAACAGTTTTCGTATCAAATCAGAGGCATCTGAAAAAAATTACCTTATTATTAAACAAGAGATAAAAATAGAACTGATTAAAAAACAAATGAAATTATAAATAAATAATACCCATTTCAATATTAATACTGTTTTATATCTTTTTATTTTATTTATTTTTTCATACAATCTTCTAAATCCCTGCTTTATGAAATGCAATTTTATCCAGACTTCCGAGAATCAAATTTCAGAAGTTTAATTTATTTTCCGGGTGTAAATCAAAAATTTCCGGGAGGTATCAGCATTCATGTTAAATAATTTTTTATGGGTAACTCTAGAATTTTTTAACATCATTAAATTCCTATCTATTAATTCATTAAATATTTTAAGATGTTTATGACAACCATTTTTCATATAAATATATTTATTCAAAAAAATAATAAATTGAACTATTAGATAAAATTATAATGATTTCCAAATTGTTATTTCAATTATTATTAGAAGCAATTCTAAATTTTTCTTCTATTTATTATCAAACTCTTTTAAAACTATAAAATTTTACATCCATATTCTAGGCTTTTCTATCTGTTTAAACATTAATAAATTTTCACATATCTTGGTTATTAATATATAAAAAATATTGCTGGTAGAAAATGCTAACTCAGTGCTTCTAAAGCTTTCTCTTTCAATTCATTAATACTAGCAATAATTGTTACTTCTCAGAAGCATCAAAGAGACATAGGTTTGATTTATCAATTAATGTTAATTCACCAGCTCCCTGAGCATACTCTATTGTAGATTTTTCAAGTTCATTTATGCCATTTTCAAAACACTTCTTTTTGATTTTTAGAATATCAATTTCTTCAATAAGTGCTTTTTGCTTTCTCTCAATTATTGATTGGCTTTTCTGCTGTTTTAATTTATCCTAATATAACTTATAATTTTGCCTAGCATCATCAGTGAAACTAAGTAAGTCTTTGCTAATTATTAAATTGTTGATATCTGCTATGTATTGTTGATAATTGCATTTTCTAATCAACAATGTTTGCAAATCTTTACAGGAAATTTTGCACCTAATCCAAGGCAACCAAAGTCATTCCTATGAGCAAGTGAGCCCTTAAACAGTTTACACAAATCTTTACAGGAAATTTTGCACCTAATCCAAGGCAACCAAAGTCATTCCTATGAGCAAGTGAGCCCTTAAACAGTTTACAAAGAAGACTTGCTGTTACCTCAACTTCTAGAAATGAGAAATATCCGCAGTTATAAGCACTGTGTAGGATGTATAGACAGCAGCTTAAATTTTATCCGGTAGTTCAATTGTTTTATCAGCAGATAATAATTTAAACCATCATCAAAGGGTATAGCAACTAATTACTAGCACTCTAAACTTTTTCTTTCAATAAGTTAAAAAAATAATTTTCAATTCCAAAAATTGTTAAATAAACACCCTTATTTTTTCACCATAATTGAATTGCTTTACAATAACACTGTCTGGAAACATAGCTTGAAAGAAAGAATTTATATTGCTACAATCACTGTTGCTGAATCTACTGTTTAAAAAAGACCATAGAATTTTAGCACTTAAAATTTCTTCTTAACAACAAATAAATCTAAAATTTCACAACATGCTTTGGGTATTCTTTAATAGAAACAGCAGTAATGAAAAAATCTTTTAAATGACAATTTTTCAGACAATTTCACTGAACATTTTAAAAAATGAAAACAAAAAACTAGAAAAATTATCTAACAAATAAATAAATACATCAAAGTAAGTAAAAATTCCAGAAGCAGTTCACAATTTTCAAAGAGTCAAGTTGAAATTTCAAGAGTTTCAAGGACCCTTAAAACTATTTTTTAAATTCCAGGAATTTTTGAGAGTTGTACAAACCCTGAATGATATTAAAACAAATAAAAAAATGACTCGTCTATAATTCATTTACGAATAAAAATTATCATTTAGCAGAGAATAAAAACTACATTTTATTTGAATAGATTTTTAAATTTTGTAAAAAAGATGTTTACATTTTTATATGCAATTCAGATTAATTAAATATTATTTATGTAAATCATCAAAAAATATCAATTAAAATATGTTGCAGAACAAAGTTGCTTAAAATATATCTAAAATAAATTTTCATAATCATAAAAAATTTTTAAAAAAGTTATTACACTTTATAACTAGAAGTTTAATACATATGATGCATTTTGAAAAAAAAATAAATATCTGGATACATATAATGTGTTTTCATATGTATGCAAATAGATAATTTTTGGCCATTCTTAAATAAATTTATTATATTCATACTTTTGATCATACAATTTCCTTTAATAAATATTTTTCAAGTCATATTTCATTTAAAAATAATTTTCAATACTATATATTTGTAAATAACACAACTTGATAAAATACAACTAATCAGTAAAATAAATAAAAATATCAATTTCATTATTTTTCATTTGATTTTTATCACTTAGAACAATTGAGTGTTTTAATTCTAGCAACAAAGAAACTAATTCAGAAACTATAATTTGGGAAATTTAATATTTGTTGCTGAGTAGTGGTTTTTGGTTTGTTTGTCGCTCAATGGAAATTTTTTGCACACGAGAGCTAATTAGATCGGGACCTACAGTTTAAATTGGATTCCAAGCCACTACAAACATCCATGCCCAAGGTGGGATTGGAACCCACAAACTGTTGAACTGAAGGCAAGAGTGCTAACCATTCAGCTGCCAGCTCAGCTTGTTGCTGAGTAAATATGACTGACAAATTTCAATGGCATTAACATGTTGAGATATTTTGATATCTTCATTGCTTTTATGGTGTTGAAAGGTTGAAAAAAATAGCTTCATTAGTTTGATAAACAAGCAATTCATCAGAATGCTTTATCAAAAGGAAAATCCTTAAAGTTATATATATATATATATATATATATATATATATATATATATATATATATATATATATATATAACTGTTTTGGAATATTTAAACTTTCCTTCAAGTCATAAAATTAAATTTTAAAACGAGTCCCAAGTAAATGACAGGCCTGACTGGTTCAAATTTTTTTGTAATAGTATGTCACAAAATCAGAGAATATTAAATAAGATCCAAAAAATTATATATTTAATTATTATACAATCTTCATAACAAAGACAAAATGAAATTGAAATGGAATGAAGCTGTAAAATAACTATAAAATTGCCTTCATCTTATGTTATAACCATCAAACTTTTATATAATAGCATTAGATACAATATTCAGACAACCAAACATAAACATGTTTAGTTGTCTGAATTTAATTAAACTTTGAAATTGAGGTTCAATCGTATATTTTTAAGTAAACTGCTAGCTCTTTCAGTTATTATTAGTTACATTTTATAGATATACTTATTAATCAGCATAATTAAGTACCAACATGAGTTATATACATAATATACAGTTTAATTGTTGCAAATTAAAACACCTGTATCTCTTGTGTTTGTCTATAAATTACAATGTGTAATTGACAATTTATTCCAAGAATACATTTTAATCTATATCTAGAGAAATACTCTTAATTCTAAAACAAATTGTGGAATGATGAGGTTGACAAGGTCAAATTTGCTAACTTTAAATTTTAAGATTGAAATATTTATTAAATAGACAATCAATCACAAAATTTGAACTCATGGATACTTATACAAAAGTTTTGAGATCTTTTTCTAATAATCATGATAATTTGATCTTACTTTCAACTAATTGCTGATATTTGTCATTATATTTTTTAAAGGAACTTAACAGCGTTACATTTTATATAATTTGAGTAGCAATATAATTCATCAGTAAATATGTATCAAAATTTCCTATCAAACAACAAAAGGAAACAAGATGTCAAAAACAGTTGTAATATAAAAAGGTCACTATTCAAATAAAAATTTATTTACTTCCTCATTAGAATAGCAATATTTCAGTATTTCACTTATTGAATTTAAAATGATATATAAAAACAATATTATGTATTTAAGAATTTTGATAAATTTATTTATGCTTGTTAAAAATTATCTTTGAATAATTCCTATTTGTTAGATTACTAATTCAACCAAAATTCAAGAATTGTTTGCATTTTACACAAATATAATTATATATCATTTTAAAATTGAAAGAAATTCTGCAAGATAAAAAAAATTATTAATTATTTACTGCTTCTTTTCTTTACAAATTTTTAAATTCACTGAGCAAAATATTCATTAAACATCTATTTTCATTGACTTTCGTAAAATAAAAGAATGAAATACACAAACATTTACCAATAATAATTAAACACTTTCATGAACAAAGTAAAAAAATAAATTACAATTGTTTTTTTCAGAAAGTTTAGTTTTAAAGCTTAAATATAATTTTAAAATTTATTTACAACAAAGAAATAAAAGATTAAAATTATAAAACAAGAAACATTATCTTAAGAAATTAAGCATACCACTTTTCAAAAAAAATTTGGCAACTATGCAAAAAGTTTAATTATATATATATATATATATATATATATATATATATATATATATATATATATATATATATATATATATATATATATATATATATATATATATGAACCACAGCAAAAAGTCTATTTGAAAATATATGTACACTGACCAAATTATTACCTTCAATAAATTAATTGGTATAAAATATAAACAAAATTTCAACAAAACAAAATCTTATAATTATACATGTGTACACCAATTATGAATGTTTACATCTTTAACTATTTATGTTTCCCAACAGTACTACATTGTAGTTTTTAAAAATTACAATATTGTAAATTTAAGGTTGTATTATTTAACTACAAATATCTTTAAAATGAAATTACACATTTGAATACAATCAAATTTATAGGAATGACTATATAATCACCCAAAAACAACATTAATCATTTTTCAAACAAAGCCAACTTTTCCAAATAGCAGTAACTCACTAATTAACAAACTGGAATGTTAAGACTACTTGGTTAATATCCATCATGTGTACTCTTCAAACAACAAATGGTTTTAGTAATAGTTTAAAAATATAAGCAATAACACACTAGGTTTGAGGAATATATGGTATTTAGCAAACTTCAACAAGTAAATATTCTACATAAGATAACAAGGCACATTTTATAAAATAAAATATTAATTTTATCATTACACTGATGATTAAAATTAATATATCAGTCTTTACATTTTAAAAGTACAATGATTATTTTAATAATGAACTCAATTAGATACTTCACTGAATAATATATATAATAATTTATAAATTTCTCAAAATTTGAAATCAAAAAAATAATATTTAAGTTTTCTGCATTGTACACATAAATTTATATAAAATATTTTCACTGTAGTTTAAAAGGATTCAGTATGGAAATTGGGAGAAAAATATTAGAAGAATCAATTTTATTAAATATAGATTACTCTAATGAAAATATATAATATTTTAGAAATAACTGCATATAATTAACATAACTGTGTTCATGTAAGACAGCAAATTCACTTTTTCAAACAATATTTTATATAATAACCATTTATTTTATGGCTAATTCATCTATCACAAATTATTCGTAAATAAATTCTTACTTGACTTTTTCTTAGGTTCAAAATAATCCCCTTCAGAAATCTGAGTTACAAGCTTCTTGAAGTTACTTCCATCAAATGGCATAGCTCCATAAACAAGAGTATATAAAAGCACACCCATGCTCCAACAATCTACCTACATTTGATTAAACAATTTAAAAAAGATTAAACTCTTAAAATTTGAAATAGGTTAAAAGTCTTGATACATGATTTACCTAAACTGATACAGATTTGTATTACAATATTTAGCTAAATAAACTGGATAAAAAATTTATTTTTTCCGTTTTAAAATATTTAAACATGATGTTATGGAACCATTTATTTAAAATTATATATAGTAGATACATTTTAATTACTAAAAATTTCAACATTATATTGTTTATTGTTGTACTTTTAAATAATTTAATTACTCAATAGATGTTAATTTTACTCAATGAGTAAAGCCATTTTTAGTCTTATCAGTTAATTTTGAAAACATTCTAAAAACAAAACTTAATTCCTATTTATGAGTTACTTTTAACTGAGATATATTTGCAGTTAATAATTTCCTAAAATGTAATTATATTATAATAACAGGAAATAATAATTCACACGATATCTAACTTACAAGAGAATTTTTAAAATCATTCTCTGTATAAACAATATTGAAAACCAGTAATTTCTCAAATTACTTATTAACTATTAATTAATAATTATGTATTAATTATATTTAAGTCTTATAATTTTTTAATTCAGACTGTAATTTTATCAGCATTTTTAACTCTAATTGTGCTGCACATCAGATGAATTAAATGTTAAATGAATTAATTAAACATGACATACATGTACAAATGTGTGCAAGCAAATATATTAATTATAAAGAGAATGAATAAAAAGTATTAGTATAAAAAATAAATGGGCTCAATTATACTATACTCCTGAGTACATTTATACACACAGTAAACTGCTGAATTCACAGTAATAAATAATTTCAAGAATATTCATAAAAACAGAATTTTCAATTTCAGAAATGAAATGTTAATAGAAAAGTAATTAGAACACAAATAATATAATTTATTAATAATGTAATTGTATTTTATTTTAACAAATTCATTAAAAATATTTTCCTTTCTAAAAAGAAATGTTACTTAATTAATGTTAAAAAAATTTACTTAATTCAATGGTCAAAAAAATTTCAAAAGTGAAAAAAACTTGAAGCTGTTATCTGTCACTTTAACATAGATAAATAAGACAAGATCATAAGCAAATATTTAATATTAGTCAACTTTACAAATACTTTTTGAATGGAAACTATAATAGTTAAACTATAATTAATCATAATACAAATAAAATGGGAATCATAGATAAAATTTAATTAAAAACATAACAAAAATTTTTATAGACTCATGATCTTTAATAAAATTCAAACAGAAATAAGTAGAAAAATACCTTAAAATAAAGTTTTCAGAATTGGGATTCTATGGTATTTTAATAATTTGGACTTTAAAATATCTAAATGTTGATTTAACCTTTAAAAACTTTGAATCATAAAAAACATAAACAGTATGTTCGAAATACTTAGAACAGCACAAATAGTAAAAGTATATAAAAAAGTTCCCATTTAAAATATATCAGGTGTAACAAAGTGTTGCACCAAAAAAATTCATTATAAAGTTACAAAATCATGAAAACAATACTTTATATGTGAGTAGTAATCACCACCCAAATCTTTAATTTTCTACTAATGTTTCGGTTAGTTTTTAAAAGCCTTCAGCCTAGAAACTTGATGGTCATGAGTACAAAATAGCTAACACTCTTTGCAGACATCCTATATGGAATCAAAGATAACACCAGCAAGACATAACAGTAGTAGTGAGAAAAGGTAGAAGTCTGAAAGAGTTATGTCAGGGCTATATAGATGGTGTAGAAAATATCCCATTAATATCCATATGCAGTCCAGCCACATCTGATCCTGCATTATCCTGATGGAATAGTCCCTACTTACAGTGTAACTCAGTTTGATGTTTTGATTTGAAAGCAGCATCAACAGAGACTAGCATCTTGCTGTTGTACATTTTACTGTGTCATTGTTTTTACCTTCTTTTAGATAAACATGGTAAATAATACTACATTTCAATACTGCCAGATACAAAGTCAGGATAAAGTCATGGCTATATAGAACTTCTTATTAGTCAAATTGCGCTTTGAGACACATTCAATCGGCTCACTATGCGCAGATCAACCATCCTTTTCAACATGTATTGTTGAAGTAAATCCACTTCTCATCAAAAAGGATGATCTTTTCTAGAATATTATCCTTATGTTGATATTCAAACAAATTACAGCAGGCTTGAACACCCATTCTTATCTATATAAGTCAACTTGTGCTGCACTCATGGATTGAACTTATACATCAAGTTCATGAGATGCATAGACTAACTGATATAGCACTAATGTCTAATGCCTAAGTCAAGTGGTTGAATATTGATTTTATTCCACATGTTCTAACAGGCTTGGTCACACCAACATTCGTAGGCCAATTACAGCACTGTGCTTCTTGAATGTCATATTCCAAGTTTTTGAACTTTTGGTACTAAACCATCAATGTCATATGACAGACCAGTAGTACCTAAAGCTGAATACATGGTTTTGGCAACAATATAGCTGACTTTTTATGATGGGAAGTAAATAATAGTTCTAATCTGGTAATGTGATAATTACATTTCAGATATTTTGTATTTTATGTTTGTATTATGTTTTTATAGATATCACAACATAGGGTTCTAAAGCAAATCTCTTTTCAAACACTAAAAACTGTTTGATAAAGTACATCAAGAGTAGGATTATCAGTTGCTATTTAAGCAGATCCACCATGCACATTTATCTATCATAACTCGTACAATAGCGAACAGAAATGAGTGTGTCGAAGGAGCTCGTTTGGTATTGTTTTCTTCACAAATTTAAAGTAGGCTTATCACCTACTCCATCAAATTGCCAAATATGCCAACTATTTCTGAACAGTGCTATGAATGAATGAACATATGAAAAAGCATTGGTATCACAAATTCATGTCAGGAGATTTATCAATTTGTGAAGAAGCTCACAGCGAACAACAGCAGACCTTGGATGATAAAGCCCTGCAGGTGGTAATTGAGAAAAACAGTAATTAAACATGTGATGAACTTGCCAAATAATTTAACATTTCCAGTGAAACAGCTAGACTTCACCAGGACCACTTAAATAAGATGTACAGACTGAGCGAGTGGGTTCCTAACACATTGTTAAGTCTATAAGCAACAGCAAGCAACCATCTGTTTATTGTTGCTTTCTTGCCACTGTGCTGCATCTATATTCACATATGTGTGGACCAGTTACAAAATATGGGTTCTGTATAACACTTCCAAACGTTCCAAAAATTGGTTGTCATTCTAGGATACTGTCCTGAACAACACACAAGAACATCTATACTCCAACACAAAATTAAGCCTTGTATCTGGTGGACTAGTCGCCAAGGGGATCTCAAGGACCTGCTACCAACGAACCAGATGGTCACTGCAGACCTGTACTCACAGCAATTAGAACATGTGCAACAGGCATTGCCACAGTAGGAGTGAACACTGGTTAATCACAAGGGAGTGCTGTTCTTGGCTGATGACAGAGGTAGCCAGGAATACTATACACAGACTTGGTTGGGAGACTTTGTGTTTTCCTTCTTAATCAACTGATCTTGCACTAACAGATTACCACCTCTTCCATTCCTTAGATTATCATCTTTGTGAAAATCTTTCACCAATAAAGCAAAACTTTTTCCAAGAACTCATAAACTTCTTTTTGTCCCAAACCCCTCGAGTTTTATTAAAAGGGGATTGGTTGCACAACCAGAGACATGTTGGTAGAAAATGCTGGATGCCCATAGTGATTACTTCAAATACTAACAATAGGCTACATTTTCAGTAAGTCACGTACTTTTAGGTCATTAAAAACCGCAAGAACTTTCTTGTTTATTTTGAATAGACCAATGCCAATGTAAATTGTTTGTGCAGATGATATTAGCTGTGGTGGAAAACTTTCATTACAATTTGATACATCCCGATTCTCGATATGAAATTTCCTTCAATTATCTCTTGAAATTTATATATTAGACTAACTGATTTCAAACAAGCTTACTTTAATATGCTTATATTACATATATATATTTTAATATGCAATATATTTAAAAATACTCTTCTTGTAATGAAAGTCTCTTTTTGTTATATATTTTATAATAGCAATTTTGTCCAATAGAAAACAAACGAAGATTTGAATAAATAATCCAATAACATTGAAAGGATATTCTCCATATAACTAAATCGTAATAAATATTTTGAAAAATTTTCATCTTGTTTCTGATTAAAAATTTTTATACAGACTATTTTACTTTCAAGCAATAAATCACTTAATATTTTTTCTAGATAATTTATTACTTTGAAAATAACACATAAAAATAGCATATTTCTAAATGGTGATGCAAGCAGAAAGAAAAGAGTTATAAAAAGCATACAAAAGAATAGAAATAACAAACCTACTTTCCATTAATCTTTTTAAATAAAAATGCTTATAAACATTTAATATCATAAAATACAGAGCAATATATAGTAAAATTTTTTAAGTAACAAAAACATAGCATATGCCGATATTGTATATTCTCAAAATTGGTAAATTATCTATAGTATAAGTTTATTGTTATTTGGTTTGTGGTCGATGTTTATTAAATGTGTGTGTGTGTCATTAACAAAATTAATTTAAAAGTGATATCAAATTCTTGAAATAATTCAGTTTAATTCCTTATATGTACATATTTATAAAACAATTAAATTCATGTAATCAAAAAATTTTACCTCGGGCCCATAATATGGAACACCTTTCACTATTTCTGGTGATGCATACAAAGGACTGCCACAGTATGTATTTAGTAGATTCTTTTCATCAAACACATTTGATAAACCAAAATCGGCAATCTATAAATATTTAGTAAATTAGAAAAGACAATTTTTAATTAATAAAGCAAAAATTAAATCCAAATTATACAATTTTAAATATAAATTTAAATAATGATTTTAAAACTTCCTTACTACTCATAAATATCAATATTATTTAAGGGTTTGATCAGAATAATTTGAATTGTGATAATTTTATTTTATACAAGTTTTGATATCCAATAATAGAACTTGATTGAGTAGACTTTAAGTTTTCAAACTCCACTGATTTTTTTCAAAGGTTACAAATTAATGAATTATGGAAAAATTGAAGTTAATTATTGCAAACATTACAAAATATTTATGCAAAAATAAAAAAATATGTAAAAATCCAGGCAGATATATATATTTTATAAAGATATATAATCTTCTTTATAAATATGACAGTCCATTAAAGGCTTTGACTGCATCAACTCTGAGCATTTTTTCTATTCATAACAACTGTTCTTCAATTTTTAACCTTTAAAACACTTAAATATTTATCAATATCATCCTACCACCTAGTAGGCCTCAGATCCCACAATACTTTCAAAAGTAGTGGTTTTAACAGCATTGTTTTTTGGATATTTCCATAGCTGTTTACACCTGCTTGACTCGTTATTCCGAGTAACCCATTTAATCAATGGCTCCCTGTAAAGTCTATATAACTAGATAATGAAAGTTATATCGATTCAAGTAATCATAAAGAAAAATGAATTTATTACTTAGAGTAGAATATTTCTGGCCTGTACAACATTGAAACATTAAAATAAATAAGAATCTGTTTAGTTAATAATTTTAAACGAATTTTTATAGTTGATACAGCCAAGAAATAAGTTGTAGAAATTATCTTTCAATTTTATCTAAATTCCTGACAGGAATGTTAAATACATCATGAGAAAGAAAGTGATAAGGGAGGAATAAAGCAATATTTTTTTAATTAATAATGCTGTAAAGAAATAGGTCTGTTCACATTCGAATAAGTAAACATCATTATTGATATCAAGATGTCAGAATATAAAGCTGAAAAATCAAGAAAGGAAAAAAAAATAAAAGAAATAAATCTAAGACTAAAATAAATATGAATAATCATAGAAATCTGTGTATTTTGTAATAACAATAAAATAAATAATAAAAAGAACAAATCTAAGATTAAAAAACAATGAATTGGAGTTCTGCAAAGACTATATACAAATACCAAATAGTATGATATCAATCATGAGCAAAACTAAGGTTATAGTGGAACATAATTTAAAAATTAAAATATTTAGAAAAACTGTCAACATACTTGAATAAAAAAAATCTTAATCAACACACATTCTTATTTTAATAAATTATAACCCCAATGTAGACATACTTATTGATTTGATTTTTCATTACTGTTTAATATAGACAGGAAAGAATAATTAAATGTGCTAGTGTACACATTTTTAATCTTATAATCTTTCAACAAAGGAAATAATATAATTTGATTTTTAATTTATAGTACAATATAATACACTATTTCCAATATTTAACACACAATTCATTTTCTGCAAATTAATAACATATAATATAAATAAACATAAAACTCACTTTTGCATTCCCTTTTTCATCCAAGAGTATGTTTTCTAACTTCAAATCTCTATGGCAAATCTTATTCTGAAAGAAATTAAATTCATTTAAGATTTTTATATGCATATAAATGCAACTTGCATAATTTGGTGAAAATATATTTAAAACTGGTTAAAAAATTTGTAAGTATATTGATATTGTACTTACGATTCCATTTATTCAGACATTTCTAATTTTAAAGAATTCATAGCAAACATTATACATACATGTTATTCAAAAATCCGGAATTTTTAAAAACTTGAAAATATATATATATAAATGTTAATCCTAAATGCTAAAATCAAAATGGTTGAAAGAAAGTAGCAGTGTCAATGATTTTAAAAGATATTCATAAAAAATACAAGATACAAAAACTTACTTTATGGCAATAATACACAGCTGCTGCTATTTGGCGAAAAATTCGTCGTGCTTCTAGATCTGAAAGAACTTTTTTCTCACTGAGATAATCATATAGCTCACCACCACTAGCAAATTGCATTACTAGGACTATTTTATCTTTATTTTCAAAAACTGGAAAGAAAACATTTTGAACATTTTAATCAATATGTATTTGTTAGAATATAAACATGTTTTAAAAAAATACTTTTAGTGACCTAAGACTTTGGATTCTCTATTTTCAATATGCTCTACCATGATTGATTTTTTACTTACATTACAAATATTTATCGTTGATAAGAAATATAAAAACAATCATGTTTAATACCTATAAAAAACATTTCCATTCATCCTAATAAGAATCAAAAGTGTGAACGTATTTGTATGTTAAGCAAATGATTTTAGATTATATTAAACAGATTATATATTATATTGTACATTTTTAAATATACAAAATAAAGTTTATTCAGATTATATATTCACAATAAATTTTTATTAATTTAGGTCACATGGATAAAGAAACTTTTAATTACTGACTAACACAAGGAACAGTATAAATTAATTATTAAGTAGATTACATAACATTAATATTTTGAAAAAGTAACAAATGTGTTCCACTCAAATACCAGTGTTTATGTAATTAAAACTTAAATAACATAAAAGAAAATTAATATTTTGAACTATGTGTTAAATTACAAAATATAAACTTTAATAATTAGATATCTAGTTTGAACCATAAATTGAAAACTAAAATAATTTTTTAATATTAATAAAATCATAACGTATTAGAAAAAACTCCATAGAGAGGAATAGAAATATCAATATATAATTGGCATATAAAAATAAACTTTATTTAATGTATATCAAATATGCACAAAATATAATTTAATAAAATAGTTAAATAATATATATTAATATAGTATTAAACAAATTTATTGAATTTAAATAAGTGACTGCAAATTTTATAATATACAATTTTTCTTCCAGTAAAAAATTTGAAATAAAAAAATAAAGAAACATTATAAATATTATTTAGAAACAACTTGAACAGAATAGAATAGTTAACTTTTATATGAAAATGAATAAAAACAAAAATTTAAAAACATTTGAATACTGATATAATTAAATCAAATATTCAGAAATATAACAATTTTTCAAAAAAAAATGTGATAAATAACTTTTATTATAAATAATGAAAGATCACATTTAAATTAAGATGCCCACCTTCATATATGTGAATGATGTGGGGATGTTGTATGGATGACATTATTTGAATCTCCCTCCGTATTCGAATAAGATCTTGTTCACTCTCAATTTTACTTTTCTTAATGGTTTTAACAGCAACCTATAAAAGGAAAAATTCAAAATCAAAAACATAAAATAAATATCTTAGGGTTGTGTCATAATGAAATATCATAAGAAATACAGAAATTTTTTTTCACAATTGAATTGGAATGATATTTTTTAAATTTCAATGTTTTCCTTCCTAAGAGTTTTAAATGATACAGAAATGAAATCATGTTATACAAAAGTCTGGAAAATTAAATTTCAAAGACATGATTTTTAAAATGTATAATTTAAAATCATTGGCAATTCATATATCTAAAATTTTTTTAAGTAACAAAATAAAAGGTATTAAATAAAAAAGAATAAAAAATTGAAAGCTTACATAGCAATAAAAATAATTTTTTTTAATATTCTCTGAGCTGAATTAAAATTCATTTTATTATGTACTAATATAATTCCTAATGTGTGAAATTTGAACTTTAATTATTTAAATACTTTAGTAGGCTTGTTTTTGCTTTTGCAAGGACTTCATTTTCTGTTTTTACAATTATTAAATTATTTTCAAACTTCCATAATCATATATTTCCATGTCCTTACATACTAATAATAAAATTTGTGGAATATTATTAGTAAAACTTGTAGACTGAAGAAACTACAAAACAAATGTTATTCAGACAAAAATTAATATTAATTTATACAAAATCTAATTAGAATTACATATTATTCATTTGAACACATCAAGCAATTCTCTTTTGTTTTTGATAGAATAATAATTGAATAATTTTGTTTACATACTATTTAGAAACTCATAGAAAAGCGAACTTTTTAAGTCGTTTAAAAATTTAAATAAAAAATTATTCTTAGAATACAAAATTTATACATAATTAAAATTTACTACTGTTCATTTCTCCTAAAACAAATCTTAGAATAAATTTGATGTGTAAGAGAAGAATACAATTTACAGAAGAATAGTATTTAAAAAAGTCAGACTTATCATAACTATGTAGTGTATTAAAGCATATTCTAATTCTTTTTATCCTTTGATGAATAAAATACTGCAGAATAATATAATATAGTTAACATAAACATAATAAAACAAATTATGTAATATAAAGCGTAAGTTCAAACACTTAGTGATAAATTTTGCACCAGACAAAAGGATTTTTTCAAAATTAGTCTGGAAGAAAATGATATTGATCAAATTTGGAATTTCATAAAATTGCTTTATATACCAATATAAAATGTATTCTTATTTTTTGTAAAGAATACATTTTTAAAAATACAGAATTCAAAAAAAAATTTGTGTCAATAAATAATCATTTTCTATTTAGATTATGAATTTATCACTGAAAAAAATTTCAGGAAATATAGTTAAAATATCAGAAAATTTAGCGAAACTTGAAAAACTTCTTGTTTAAAGGGAAACAAATATTTTTAATAATAAATTTTGCAAAAAATACAATAAAAACATCTTATTTTAAAATCAGAAATTTCATGAAATGTGCAAAAAAAGGACGGGGGAAAAACGAAGTTATTATATCGATTGTTTTTAATGACAAAAAGAACAAGGAAATATGCAAATTTAAAGCATTCGATATTCATATGAAACAAAATAATGGGAAACAAAAACGATTCATTCAAATTAATCAGAAAACTCAATGAATAAATAAGAAGGGAATATATACAATAGATTTAATACTATGTAATTTATGTTAAAGTTGACTTCCTTGCATTTTAACATTGCCTTCTATATAATGTTAAAAAAAAAATCGCTGGACAGAAACAGAACACCAACAGATTTAGAAACATTAAAAAATTTCGTTTTGATTAGCATTTGTTGATGTGGTGATTCAAGCAAATTTTTTGTAAGTGAAGAAATAAATCATGAGAATATTTATATGGAGAAACAGTTTAGACTCCCTTTCATAACGAATTATAATAATTGTATATTATTTTGACACAATTTAGTTGTTTTTATTTTAAAAAATAAAAGACAATCGCGCTAAATTCAGTGCAAAGGTAATTAAATTTCTTTTCGCAGAATTTTATTTTAAAAATTAAAATGTACTGAAGAAAATTTAATTGGCTCTAGATCTCAAGCAATGAATCTATTGAAACATTTGCTTCACGTCGTAAAATTTTGATATTAAGAATTAAATTTGGTTTCCATATACAGTAGTATCCACTGATGCGTAAGAAAAACTGATATATTTTACATACTTTACAAATTTATTCTAATATTATAGTTTTTAAACTTAAAAAAAAATTAAACACAATGTGTTTGATGTTTTCCCAAAATTGAAATATATTGAAAACGATATCACTATAACAAGAAAAAAGAATTTTATCGGAAAAAGCAGTACATAAAATCGCAACAAAATTTCATTTCAATTGCATAAAAAGTAAGGGAGACACCATCATCTGACCTAACACACTCGTCCCATCAATACAAAGGTTCCCCGCAGGACAAGCGCGATCGACCTACTCCTGACGCCTCTTCCTCTTTTTTTCAAGGTTACGAGAGCTGCACCTGTCAGCACAACTATTCTCTCTCTCTATTCAATTAGATTTTCCGCTTTCAAAGATGCAGTTAAAAACGAAGCATTTTGTCTAGTTTCAAATAGCAAAGCTATTTGCGATGTATAAAAATGCATTATATTGAAATCCATTCATTTTCTTCGTACAATAATATATTTTTTGTGGATTTCACCAATCGGAGAAAATATTCATGGATATATATTTAAATTAATTTGAGAAGTTAAAATACAAAATCCATAAAAAAATATTTACCCACAAATATTTAAATACTGATTTAAATTTTAATATTATCCGAAATATGATGGTCTGCAATAAAATAAATTTACTAATTTATTCTAATTAATATTAATTTGGTAAATAAACGTAATGAATAAAAAACAAAAATTTAGATAAATAGCAACAAATATAATGGTACCGTAAATGCTGCGGTCTCATTGATTTATTTTTGTACAATTGTTATCAGCTGCACCACTGTTTCCATTATACTTAAATACACTGATTATTTTTCTTTTGGGGGATATAAAATACATCAACATATTTATAGATTTATATTATTTTTTTAATAATTTATTTGTTATAATTTATAAAATTTATTTTTATTCAAAATATATAACATTTAACTGGAAACATTTTTGTGAAAAAAAAATGTGATTTTCTAAAAAATTTTACATATTAATGTAATTTGACACCAAAATAATTTGCGTTATTTTTCTCCGAATCAATAACATTCACAGTGAATAAAGTTTTCGAAACATGCACAATAAAAACGTGAAGATATAAACTTCAGGTACTCTGCTTCTACTTTTATGCAAATGTGAAGAATACCTCCAGATAATGCTGACATCTGAACCAATATTATGAAGTAAAATGGCTTCTGATCTGCTTTCGTATATTTAATAATGCAGCAGCTGCTGTCTCAGAGTACGCTTGACAACAGCACTAGGACACTTTGTCCTGGATGTAAAGTGAAATTTCTTCACTTACTAATTTAGCGGTGATTCATCGTTTACCAACACACACTCGAACTACCAAATCACAAAGAGATAAACATTTTCTTGCAAAAAGAATTTTGAATAAAACAAAATCGATTACCAATCCCTTCATGAATACCTCGAAACGGTTTTGCTCTTGCGTCTACGAATTAGGAAAAATACCGAGCACTTGCGATTGTAACATTCAATTTATCTCTTAAAAAATCTAACAAATGAATTTAAATTTACTACTACATACAAACGCTTACAGTATTTATTACGCGAGCTCAGTAATTCGGAAATAATTATAATTTCAAAAGTACGCGTAAATACCATTGCAAACACAACAAAAATTTATAACGCAATAACAAAACAAAATGAACAACATAAAGAAACAAAAATTAAATTTTTTAGTTATCCAATAAATGTATTGGTAATATTAAGTTGAGTAAAAAAATTAGCAAAAATGTAGTTTTTTAATATTGTTACTGACACGCATTAAGTTTCAGCTCGTAAAACATTTAAGAAAGTTGCTTTTATATACAACATTAAATTACGTACAGGTAACCCTCCTATAACACGGTATCTTATAACACGGTTTCGCTATAACACGATCCGTAAATTGCGGGAAAATCCCTACAACACGTCATCCTATAACAAGGTTTTGTTTCAATGTTAGAGCTTGTTATCGGTCGGCGGAAACATGTTCACTCCTTACTTCTTTTAAAAATACTTTGCCGGTATACTGGAAAGCAAATCCAAAAGCTTGGGTAACAGGAAATTTATTTAAAGATTGGTTTTCAAATTGTTTTGTGCCAAGCATTGAGCGTTATTTAAGGCAGAAAAATTTGAGCTTTAAGGTGCTATTACTTTTAGATAACGCTCCATGCCACCCACAAGATTTGACTCATCCCAACGTCAGAATAGTGTTCCTACCACCTAACACAACTTCGTTGCTCCAACCATTGGATCAAGGTATTATTTTTATACCTTTAAAACGTATTATATAAGAAGATCCTTACAGTGGATTTTAGACGCAACCGATTCGGAATCAATTAGCGTAATGGAAGCTTGGAAGAAATTTTCAATCAAGAACTGTATCGAAATCATATCTTTGTCGCTGAAAGAAATAAAAACATCAACCTTAAATGCGTGTTGGAAGAAGATATGGCCCTCTTCAGTTGAAACAGAAAACATGCGTGAAACATCAGAAAACGAAATTGGTGCCGTATTAAAAGTCGCTAAATCAATCGGAGGCAAAGGTTTTGTGGATATGGCTACTGAAGACATTCAAGAATTATTAATAGAAGAAGAAGTTGACGAAGCGGATTTGATGGAAATGGCATCCCTGGATGCAAATCAAATAGATTTTGAGGACGATGAAGATTGTGCAGTTAAGAATTTAACATTAAAAGAATTACAAGAAGGCCTATGCTTAGCGGGAAATCTCGAGTCATTTTTCTTGAAAACAGACCCTTCCACGGAAAGAAGTCGAAAATTCAAAAGAGAGCTGCAAAACTGTTTAACTCCATACCGCGAAATTTACAATGACCTAGTAAGAACTAGTCAGCAAAGTTCGATTACAGATTTTTTTAAGAGGGGAAAACATACAAAAACTTCAAGTAGAGAAAAAAGTTCTGAAAGTGAAGGCGATATCGTTCCACCCAAAAAACTTTCTCGGTTGATTGTACTGAGCAGTGACGACGAATAAATTCATTAAATTAAGGTTGCGTTAGATTAAAATATTTTTTTTCTTACTTTGTGTTGGATATACATTTATTACTTAATAAAAATTAAGCTGTTTATGTCGAATTTTAAAAAATATTTGTTTTTAATAAGTTTTTGGAACGTAACCCTCCTTTTTGTACTAGTTCTGGGTCTCATACAACACGGCATTTTCTAGGAACCTAATTACCGTGTTATAGGAGGGTTACCTGTATAAGATTTAAAAAGCATTTCAAGATAAGGTGAGCATACAAACGAACATTATACAGTATGCTCTTTAAAATCCCGTTCCATCTTTATAATTCGGAACAGCTACAGCTATATTCATTAAAGCTATGTCCAACAATAGTAAATTGCTATTGACTAAAGGACAGCGCCTGGTTTAAAGTTGAGGAATTAGCTTTAGACAAGGAAAAAAGTGTATTTGCAAAGTTGTACAGCAAAAAAGATTTATTAAATTTACAGCTTGTGGATATTAATGCAACGAATGGACCAGTTAAAACGCGCGTTTGTTTTTTCGTGATTTCATACACTTTGACACGAGAAGACGATGTAGGGAAATTTTATAACAATATATCTTTGAGATGTTCTAATTTCTCACCGTTATTTGCAATACATTTTTGGTTACTTAGTTTGTAGGATTTTTGGCGCAATATCCGAAAAGAATTATATACCAAACTTCATAAGAATAATTCATCATTATTTTCCACTAAATATCATTAAATTATTAAACATTTGTGTGTGAATCTGATAGTAATAATGTATAAGTATACATTTTGTATTCTTTATTTTAAATGGACAAATATAATTTAAGATCTGCACTATTAGTTTTTTAACTTGAAAGTTTTCAAAATTAATTACGAGTGAATTATTTTACTAGAGAGATTTAAAGGATGCCTTCTATTCTCAAGAACATCAGAAATTGATAAAAGATAATTGTTTAAAATCTACTTAAAGAAATTAGAAATTAATATGCTAAAAACAGAACTAAAACACTCCCAAGTTTCTAAGAAAAATGAAGCAATGGTAATTTAGTAGAAATTCTAATTTGAGATGGGAATGTTGTTCCAGAATACACACCAATATGCTAGCGAATTTTTCGCTTACAATTAAAGGAAGCTTTCTTAGAAAGCTTTTATTAAAAATTTTAACTACTTTTTCTGGGTTAGGGATAAATTCATCCTAGACAAAACAAACTCGGCTAAAGAATCATTCTAACAAAGGGTTAACCTGCGACGGGAAAGCAATATTCAGCTGCAAAACGGGGGAGTAATCTTACGTAAACTTGATAAGAAAAAATGCGTATAGAATCGCCCATTCTCCTGGTAGGCAGCCGAAGAAAAGCTGACACAGAGGAAGTATAAACTGGATGGCGCTCAGAAAGAGGGGTGACGATGCTATTTCCAACACCAACGACTGCGTCAGAAGATCATATTTTGCGGTCGAGGTTCTTTCGATTGGGGTTAATAACATAGAGAGACGACTCTCTTCCGTTTCTCTCTATTTCAGACTTTTCTGTAAACAATCTTGCTCTATGAAATTTTTAGATTAATTCATTCACTGCTGAGAGGAAAATTTTAAGTGGTTTCAAGCAGTCACAGAATTACTTGAATCTGGTGAAACCAATATCAGAGATTAATATAAATCATGTTTCATTTATATTAACTCAGAGAAATTTTGTGTCGGTTGTTTCTTTCGTTACGGTTGAGATCCTGACTACGGCATTTTATTACGATTCTCATTGGTTTAAAATATTCATGACGTCAAATAACGTTTCATCCACGTCACATCGCATTGAGACGGCGTTAATTCGACTTGTCGACAAATTTGCTGCCTGCCTTCTATTTTATATACTTCGAGTGGCAACAAACAAGGCGAAATTCCCCATCGAATGTCTGAGAAGTCTCGAATTTTATTTTATTAACAAAACGATTTCTTATATAAGAAGAAAAACATCGGTTTGAGAAGCCATTTTCTATTGATTCAAGTCATTAACACATAGCAGCAGAGAAGCAAAATGAAAAAGACATGACATAACTTTCACTTTATGGTTATTCAAATCAGCATCCAGGACATTTTTAAATTTTTTAAAATCTCATTAATTTTTTAATTAATCCTTCACACAAAAAGGTCAAAATAACACCAAAAATTCTACTGGAGATCAAATTGATTAAATTAATATATTTTATTCATATTTTAAAACAAATTGTTTTGTCTCGTTTGGTTTTACATCCAAAATTTGGTAAATTTCATATAGTTTACATTAGAACTGCTCGATTTGTTAGGTTCATCTATTTAAAGCACAAGATACAACTTTTTTATGCTTCATACACCAGATGGATTCATGATATCGGTTGGAACTAGGATATATGGTTTTACAGACTCGAATATCGTTCAGAATTGCAATTTGATTGCTCAAATGCATGTAGAAGAGATACCGAGACCATTATATAATATCTTACTCTAAGCATCCTTTCTTTATTTTACTTTAATGCATGGTTGCCAGAGTATATACAGCTCATCTTACAGAGAACTACTTGATGCTGAAATAATACAACGCACGCAGTGGCCAGCAGGCTATTCTAACCTTAATCACATGAAGCATTTTTGATACACTTGAAAGACGGATCGTACGTTGGGCTACTTTTCTTTCCTTTGAGATTTAAAAATGAAACTTCTTCAAAAGTGGACGCAACTTTCTTGCCATTAACATGAAACCAAATAATTGCGTAGAAATATCTTTTCACATTTTTTTTTAGGTTCTAATGAATTAAAGTTCTCATAATTTTCGTACCAATTTTTTCTTCCTCCTGCATAACGTTTTTATTATAAGTGTATTTATTTTATCCTCATCCATGACTGTTACACAAAAGTTTCATTTTTCTGCTAACTTTCTAATTTTTTAAACAATGTAATTAAATTTCCCACTTTAAAGTAATACTTAAATAACATTTCAAACAGTACGAAAAATCATGCAACAATATTTTTGTCTAATCTTCAATCACCCTATATTCAGAGTGAAGATATTAAAAAATATGAATAAGATTTTAATCAAGAAATAAGTTTGTCGTTTTTAATACAATTATAAAACATGCAAAACTTATCATACTTAACAGATTCGATGTTTTATATCCTTTATACCGATCTCAATGAGAAGGAAAGGATACCTCTTAAATTAGAATCGTATAAGGAAAGGCATATTTTTTTTTCTTTATTATTCGCCCTAACGATTTATTGAAAGGCGATACAATAAAAAAAATCATTTTTGAGGAGCATTGAAAAGTGGGTCAAAATCACAAGTTCTGCTTTGGATAATGTTTTTTAGCCACCTCATTTTCTTCTTCCTGCTTCCCACGAAAATAGGTTTGAATATTCTCCCACATGAGTCCGAGAATATAATAAAAACACACCTCAAATATAAAAGGGAGAGAACAATTGAAAATCCGTATTGCTGAAAAGAAGCGGAAAAAGTGAATTCGTGAAAAATAAATCCGCTTACTATTTTTTCCAATAACAAAGACAGTAAGCTAAATCAAAATCATTCACTCTTAGCATATAACGCAAAACAATAATTTTAGGTATTTTCGCACATGGCATCACGAAAGACATTCATATTTTCTGCGCAATATATAATCGCTGATACGAAACCAAATGATGAGCAATATTTGCAGTGATAAATCAATGAAGTAGTCTGAGTTACAATTAAAAATGACATAAATTAATAACCGATATGTAAACAAGACGACATATAATTAATCTAACAAATAGTTTACGAAACACGGCCAACAGAAAAGATCGTTAACTCTTCAGATAACAGAGTTTTTATATTTTATTTTCATAAAAAATAAACAGAAACAATTTATGCACGTGAAAAGCATACGTTACAAAAACATTGGTTCCATAAGAAAAAAATTAGAGTTCCATGAAAATAATCTAAACTAAGATAAATGGTAAAATTGCATCCATTTTGTAATCTTATTTAAAACTCAATTTTTTGTCCTTAAAAATTGTCTTCTGAATTATATGACATTGTGGGGGATTTATGATTATTTTATCATTTCGTATTTGTACTGTTCGCACACAACGAAGGTGTAATAATTCTTCATTAAATCTAAAGTTTGAATGTTTAAATAAATTGGCTAGAACATATGTGGATAAGATAAATTATGAAAACACAATATGATTTAAAAAAAAAACGTAATTATAATAATTTTATAATCTTAGATATTTATTTGCTTAGAATGAACCAAAACTGCCCAAGCCTGCTCAACACTGCAAAATATAGATATATTTTATGCCTAAATATGAAACCCTAAGCGGCATATACTTATCTCAAATCTTTAATCATAGTACAAAATAAGTATATCAGAATATGAAGTTTTGTGCTGAATAAATAACAAAGAAAAATATTGAATCCAAAGTATAAATAAGTGAATATACTACTGAAGAACTCTATTAAAATTTTTCCGCAAGTTTTCATTTCTCAGTTATCGTTTCATGCCAATTTGTGAGAATATTATTTTCCAAAAATATTTACATTAATAAAATCAAGATGTAAAACAAATATCTTAAGAGCCTAATCATAACAAGGAAATTATTTATCCGCTAAACTTAACAAAAAAAAAAAAAAAGTAAATGAACCGGGATAATCTGATTGAAGTTTTTTAGGACAAAAGGTAACTTTACTGTTTGATTGCCACCTTCCTTCCACATCGTCAGTCAAGCACGCGCTCAGCAATTGATCCTTTTAAAGCTCATTTGCATAATCTTGTTAAAGACGGCAGAAGCTAAGGGATGTAAGACTCTTCTTCCCAGTCTTCTTTTTGGATCAAGAAAATGAATCGCTTTGCACATGATCATCCTCTGTGTGTATATTTGGATGTATAGTGATAATTGGAGACACACCTCTGCCTAAATATGCCAAAGTGGTCTGTTTAAAATCTTTTTAAAAAAGCAATGAGTGCATAAAGAGACGGTTGTAGACATGAGAAAGTTTAGAAAAAAAAGCAGTTAAATTTAATAAAAAAAATCTAATGAACTTAAATAATCATTAGATTTTTTTGTTAGTTATAAAGGTTAAGTTCATCAATTAGAAAATGTGCAAGTTTCAGGCTTTAAAAATCCATTTTACATAAAGAATTCCAGTAAAATATTTAAGAGATAATTATCATATAACAATATAATAAATTAAAACAGCACCATGTCTCCTATATATTTTACATTTCTTATATAAAGAAAATATCTGACAAATGTAGCATGAAGTGTTTTTATCATTATTTATTGCGATTGTGAATAATAATGGTCAATGATTCTTTAATCAACGCTTACATAAATGTTGCTTTATAGTTAAAAACGAAATGAAGTGAAAATGCAAATCTTAACAACTAAAATGAGAGCTTTCATATATTTTTTAAAAAAATTATCGTATTTTGTGTGTTGGTATAAATAGATTTGTGCAATGAATGATGAAAAAACGCCCTTTCTGCTTTTTCATTTTAATAAATACTCTTACAAAGTATTAACGTAATCCTATTAGTGTGCTCGAAATAAATAGTAAAATAATAAAGCTTTCTTTTACAAGAGAAAGTCGAAACCACGATAACGACTTTGTATGCATTCTCAAAGCATATTTATAAAAATAAATGGTTCACTTACAGTTACTCACTTACATAAATAATTGGCTTACCTACAATTATCCTTGTATAAAAAAATAATTGATTAAAGCAGTCTGATTTTCTAATGAATTTAAAAATTTAATGATAAAATCTAATGAACTTAAATAATCGCATAAGTAATGTGACGTATTATCTGCATAATATAGTGTGTGTGCATGTTTATAGTAAAACAAGCAGCAGGTTACATATACGGAAATACCAAGCAAAACAGATCTACAATTGATACGTGCCATCGAATAATATGAAGATAACAGAGGATGAATCACGACTAGCAAAACATGTTTATCATCATCAATATGTCACAAACATCGACTGTCATTTTGACAGCGCTTTGCTACATGAACGAGTGAGTCATGAAGTATTCTTAAAGTTAGAGACCAGAGGTTGAGATTTGTATGAATCTGAGAATTCGGCTGAGACGTTCTATGCATTCCGAACCACAGTACTGATAATTACAAAAACAAATAGTTGAATTGGAAAAATTTATATCATACATATAAATACATGAGTCAAAACACTTACGATGTAAGAGAACACCCAAAATCTAACGAAACATCAAATCGAGTTTACGATATGAATGCATTTTACATTTCCCAAACAAATCATTAAGAACTGAACGCTATGAAAAGATACAAGTGGTGCCAAAATTTTAAAACTTGGACGATAGATAGCTGAGGAAATTTAGTCTCTTTTTACACTAATCCTTAATAATTCTCAGCATTCTGGTTCACAGTACGTTAGCCTAAATCAGTCAACTAAAATGTTATGTATATCACACGTAAAACAAATAAGGTTTTTATCATGAAGCTCAAATTACCACCATTCTTCCACCAAGGAAATTATGCCAGTTTTGCAGAAAAATAGTCAAAATATTCTATCCAAATGGTAGAGGGGGGACCTCTACCAATTCTACTTATATTCAAATTTATACACTTAGGTTTATTTTATATCACAGGAGTTTGAATTGAATCATAGCAATTGAATCTGCATTTTTAAAATCATCCTGATTATACATAAAAAAAGACTGGTATTAATTCAAACATCAGTAAAAATTCAAATAGTTAATTTTTTAAATCTCATTTAAAACTACAACAAAAATAATTTTATCAAAAAAAATGTATAACACTTAAAATTTATCTAAATAAATCAAACAATTATGAATGGTGTGTGTGAGCGAGAGAAAGAGATTCGTAATGACAGACTCAAAAACTACTCAATGTAAAAAGGATACTTTTTTTTAATAATTAACTATCTGTTGCATTAACATTCTTTGTAAATATTGGGTTGTTTGCTACATTTTTTAATAGATTTTCAGAGGAATGGAACGATATCTTATTCCATGCTCCCCAGAGCTAATAGAATCTTAAGTTGAATCTTTTTCCTCACTATTACACTTTTTTGCAATTAGTTTCCACTTTCAATTAAATTTCAATATAAAAAAAACTGGTGACCACAATTCAAAACCCTATTATGCGCAAACCACGTTTTTAAAAACTGAGATGAATGGGTAGATGTCCCAATTTATTAGAATAAGAAGTTTTTAACTTCACTAAGAGAATAATCCCTTCTATTAGAAAAGAACTGTTTCTAATCTAGCAGGAATCTGTTTTAGTGCTTCTGTTAACTTTTTCGATACCATATTTTTAAAATGAGTTCTAAATCTATTTGCAGATATCCCTTGTAAAACATAACGGACTCCTTAGAAACAATGATTCCTGCTAGGTCATCCCAATAATAAATGAATCCGTCAAATCTAATTAAACCGGTGAGTTTATTTCTTTATCTCTGACATACACACACAGAGATGATATTTTTGTGACTAATTTTTTCCTTGCATATATTTATAATAATGACTAAGTGAGAAATTAAGACATTTTTCTACGTCTGGTTCTTTATTTTTACAAATTCAGTAAAATCACAGTAATTAAGAATGCAGTTAATTTTAGATATATTTTTAGGCAGTCAAGTCCTTCGCATTTTATCAAGTCTTTTTTGTCTGAATAGCAAGATAAACGATATGCATTTTATCATATGAAGTTATATAAAATTTCTTTCTAGAGCGTCCTGTATAATCACGCTCCTTCTTTTTAATGCATTTTAAAAGCATTTTTATATCGTTTTATAATAGCAACAATTATTTCGAAGATTGACAACTTTCTATATTTTCACAATTTCAATTTGGATTAACTCAGTAAAGCGACATTCTTAAAATGAATGCGTAAATGAAAAAATACTTACTCAAAATAAATTAAAACCAGATTTTTAAAGAAAATCTTCTAAAATTACTAATTATTCTTATGTTTTAATTTAGAAAAATAATTAATTCTTCTAAGATTACAAAAAAAATTTTTTTATTTAAATACAAAAATAGAATACTATATATATACTTATTGCCCAAAAATTATGACAAATATTTAAAAAAAATTAATTAATTAGAATAATGAAACTTAAGAAATATTTTATTTTCAAACATGCTACAGCAACGTATTGCTTTAAAAAGATATTTAAACATTATGTTATCGTTGTTTTCTAAAAAATCAGTCATGTTAAATTTTTATCTTATACTCGGCAAACATTTCCTGTACTCTTTTCTTCATCATCAAGATCATTATATATATATATATATATATATATATATATATATATATATATATATATATATATATATATATATATATATATATATTTATATACACACACTACAGTTTTTGAATTTTAAAAACAATGTATAGATTAAAACACACAACAATATAAATCAGAATCAATATCTTAGTCTTATATAAGGCAGTGCACATTACTTCAAATAGTATAAATGAATTCACAAAAGGATGACTTTCGTCTCAGTAGAAGACAGAGAAAGTTTGTAATAAAATATAATAATTTTCATTATAACAATAAAATTATAACAATCGTATTTCGATAGCTTCTGCACTTTAAGAAACATCATTAATAAAATTAATTCTGATCCAGATCATTGTCCAACATTACTACTAATATAATTTTAATTTTTTTAAATAACATCGTTAGATAATATAAATTTGTCTCGGGAAACATTTATTTAAGTATTATTTGAAGATAATATTTTACAATGAAATATTATGAGAAAAGTAACAGTAAAATCTACAAAATACATATTAACACAAAGACTACACAAGAGACCAACTAAAAATGCTTAAAATCACTCAACTTATTCACATTAGCATACAACAGTACCAACAAGAAGCGCGAAAATAAACATTGCCCACACTTAATAAGGGGGGAAAATTGAAATCAAACAACTCTAGTACACAGAAAAAAACTTGATCAGATTAGTCTGGTTTTAACACGAGATGGAAAGCACGCACTATCATCATGAACTCATCAATGTTAGAATATGAAATAAATGACGTAACTATTTCGCAATGATTAGCAATCTTAGTGAAGAAACAAAATATTAATTCTCAAGCATATACACGCAGGATATATTATCAAATGAATATCTGAACTGTTAAATTGGTGAAAAAATAGTAATTTCTTTTGATAAACCTCAGCACGAAGCCCACAAACCATTACCAAGCAGACATGGAAAAAAATAGCATGAGAAAGACGTAACCTTATAAGCGAAAGAAAGAGAAGTATAATATTAGTATTCTATAAAAAAATAATAATAAAGTTATAAAATCTTAGGTACACAGTACATTTAAGAGAATTAGAGCCTCGTTTCATTGTCGCTGGCATTGAGATAGAATGTATACTAAATGTTTCAACCTAATAACTACCATTCGTTTGGAATAAAAACAAAATAATCATTTATTTCCAGAATGAAAGTCAAAATATTGCAATATTCGGTTTATTTTCAAAAGATTGGTTTTTAAATATTTTTCAACGCATCAGAGGAGCTTAATGAGTTTTCGATTGATTCTGTGATTCAAATACTTCACGTGGAAATGATTCGCAGTTGAATTTATTTTCGTATTTATTTCTGGTGAAACGCGTGATTTAAAACTAGGCATGTGCTAGTCTACCTGATTCTCAAATTTTAGTAATTTATCTTTTGAATGAACTTACTTCATCAGCTATTTTCGACGTTATGTAATAAATTAATAAAATTCATAAGTGCATAGTTTTTTTTTTTTTTTTACATTGCAAAACAATTTTAATAATGATTTAACATTAAGAAAATTAGACAGTTTAAATATAATATCATTAATTCGCAGATCTATTATAAATAAAAATTTTATTCCGTTTGACCACATACTTTTTGTCAGGGCTACAAGGAATGGAGGGAAACATCAAGATGTCAATCTCTCTTGCAAATTTAAAATATAAATTATGTTTTATTTAACTTTAAATATAGAATTCGTAATTAATACAGAACATAGCCGACGCTGATTTAAATCCCCAATAAATCTGTTTCTGCAACGATGCAACAAGTCGTTCAGGAGTTCTACTCACTTCAAGAGAATTACGTTTCTTCTCTCTAAAATTATCATCTAGGCGTTATCATTGGTATTAGAGAAAATCGAATCTGTCATTGGTCACAAGTACATTAAAAAGTCTATATAAAAATGTTCTAATTTTTTGTTATTTAATGATTAAGAAATTTAAATAATCGTTTACATAGGAAAATTCACAAACCCTTTTAATTGTGGAAAACTAACTTCATTGTTAATTTTAAATGCATTTTTAAAAAAAATTTTTAATGGAGAATTTCTCATATATAATCTAACTTCCGTTATACAGCCAATGCAGAGCATGCTTAAAGTGCAAATATTTTAAAGTACTTTTGCAGAGAATAACCTTGACTTGGAATCGCCATATAAAATTGATATTTTAAGCTCAATACATTGGTCAATCTATGGCTGTAATAATGTTGCAGAAAAAACAATATCTAAGTTACTTTGACAAGAAATCTTCATTAAAAAAAGAAAAAAGAAACCATCATAAATGAAGCAAGCAAAGAACACTTAATTGGTTCAACGCTCAACGGTCACTTTTTCCACACAAAGGCTAATTAGACCGGGAACTACAGTTTAAAGTGGGTTCAGAACTACTACAAACATCCCACTTAAGATGAGAAGAACATTCAATTGATTAGAGTGAAGATGAGTTAGTCATCCATTAACTTCGACAAAGAAACCTACTGTTGACCGAAATTTCTTAACTTCTTGACTGTGGACTTTGGTGTAAGAATATCGAATATATTTGTATATAAGGAATATCGGACAATTAAGTGACTGAGACTGGAAAAAAAAGTTTCAGATATCAAACAAGAAAAAGTACTTTGATCAACCGCAAAACAAGTAGACTAATGCCTATCAAGATTGAGGTATTTCATACACAGCCGGAAACGTATTTCAAAGCAAACAAAATTGGTGTATTTTTTTGAAAAAAATAGAGAAATTCTTTCCTAAATAGCAAAAAATAGAGAAGTATGTTCTTAAAAATATAATTTTGATAAAGAAAAACTAGAATTGCTTTTAAATATGAATTTTATTTTGCATTTGTTTCTTATATAGTACATACTATAAATAGTTTTTCTAATAGTAAATTTATTTATAACGAGATAGCAGCCCCAGATATAAAAAAAAGTTTAAGATTAATTTTTTAAATTTTTTAAATTAATTAAAAAGGAATTTATGCTTAATTTTCTATTTTACGAACTTTCGATTTTAAAAACTATATTATCGGTCCTTATGAGTTCTAAAAACGATCGTCCATTATGAATGTTGCAACATAGTTCGTTCTCTATTACAGAGGAAAAAAGTAAATTTATAGCCTTTGTATAGACTCAATGCTCACATACAGTTACAAATAACGAAGTAATTACAGTTATCTCGTTCGAGTTGGAAGTAACTCTGAATTCAGATTTATCATTTTTAATAGGGTGCATGCAAATGAATAAAAACAATCCATTTTTTTGAATCAGAAATCATTGTTAATTAATTTTATCACAAGTACTATCAGATTTCAAGTTACATGTATACACAAAGGTTTTTTGCTTCCGGAGGGAAACGAATCATCTCTAAAGAATTAAACAAATAAAAATAAAAGTGACCATGAACATATTAAAAGAGTTTTAAATTGGATAATTTGAACACATTTAATGCATTTTTTAAACGGAAGTGAAATAATTTGGCTGATCAATACAGGCGGTTATAGACAAATTATACAAACAATTTGTGAGAATACTTAAAACGATAGCAGGCGAGGCATTGCTTATAGTAAATACAGCATGTGAATAACGATGACCATATAAATTCTGTATTCCTTACCAATGGTCTCCATTGTCACGACCTAATGGAGACTCCAATTCCGCTGAGCTAATTAGCGGGAATATATTTTTAAAAAAATATAATTTTATCCATCCATGGAAAAACAAGTGATTTTTTATGACTGAAACTAACATTTCAGATGCACAAATCTTTTAACTAAATACCACTTCTCTACATCAAAAAAATATTTATATAAGAAATGGAGTTCAGCAGAGAAGGGGAAAACATCCTAATAGAATTTTGAAATTTAAATCTGCTATTATCAGAATTTTCTCCATTCTTCGTTCAGTAATTATTTTTAAGTAAAAAATTAAAAATTCTTACAGCAATTACAATTTGAGAATACAGCATATTAAGAAGTTTTTCTTGCATTTAAACTTTCGATTATTCTTTTTCTGCAATATTGGATTTTGTCGTGTTTTCGTTATCAAATAGTGGTAGAGTACAAAACACAAGTACATAGGTCATAAATTGATCTTGCATAATTTCCAAAATCAATTTTCTTATTCTTAGAATATGAATTTCATAGAAAACATTTCCGAGAGTAGCTAAGCATATGCTCCAGCTTATATTTCTCTGAAAATTATTCTAGTTATTTGGTAAATATTGACAAATTATTCTTTTACATTCTATGAAGTAAATCGCAATGTATATACAGGTAACCTCCTAAAACACGGTTTCGCTATAACACGATTCGTAAATTGCGGGAAAATTCCTACAACACGTCATCCTATAACACGGTTTTGTTCCAATGTTAGAGCTTGTTATCGGTCGGCGGAATCGGAACGAAATTGGTGCCATATTAAAAGTCGCTAAATCAATCGGAGGCAAAGGTTTTGTGGATATGGCTACTGAAGACATTCAAGAATTATTAGTGGAAGAAGAAGTTGAAGCGGATTTGCTGAAAATGGCATCCCTGGATGCAAATCAAATAGATTTTGAGGACGCTCTGATGAAGATTGTGCAGTTAAGAATTTTAACATTAAAAGAATTACAAGAAGGCCTATGCTTAGCGGAAAATCTCGAGTCATTTTTCTTGACAACAGACCCTTCCACGGAAAGAAGTCGAAAATTCAAAAGAGAGCTGCAAAACTGTTTAACTCCATACCGCGAAATTTACAATGACCTAGTAAGAACTAGTCAGCAAAGTTTGATTACAGATTTTTTTTAAGAGGGGAAAACATACAAAAACTTTAAATAGAGAAAAAAGTTCTGAAAGTGAAGGCGATATCGTTTCACCCAAAAAACGTTCTAGGTTGATTGTACTGAGCAGTGACGACGAATAAATTCATTAAATTAGGGTTGCGTTACATTAAAATATTTTTTTTCTTACTTTGTGTTGGATATACATTTATTATTTAATAAAAATTAAGTTGTTTATGTCTAATTAAAAAAAATATTTGTTTTTAATAAGTTTTTGGAACGTAACCCCCCTTTTTGTACTAGTTCTGGGTCTCATACAACACGATTTCACACAACACGTCATTTTCTAGGAACCTAACTACCGTGTTATAGGAGGGTTACCTGTATATAAGATTTCAGATATTATTTCTTAATATTTAATCTAAATAAGTCTCCGAGGTTCTTATTTATATTTAACATTAATTAAACATAAAAATAAATGGAAAAATGATTAACATTAAAAAATAACTTAATTACTATTAAAGAACAACTGACTTTCCATTAAACTTGGACGATGAGATAGCGCTGGTGGGGTGCTCTATATATTAAAAACAAACCCTTGAACAAAGATTCATACTATTCTGGTACACGACCGATTAAAAGCAAAAACTGATTTATACATAGCTTTGTTGCAACACAATCATAAATAGGTGAGATTATAAAAACGTTTTATTGTTCACATAAATTTGAAGAAAGCATTACTTATGAAATATAAATTTCATTTAAGAACAAAGTATTTCGAAATAAATCTTTTTATGCGGTATTTATAGAAAAATGAATCATAATAGCACCCGCGATAACTAAGAACGTGCAGACTGAATAGGTTTGACCTGAATCTTAACGTTTTGGATTACCAATATCCTTA
Organism: Latrodectus hesperus; assembly: GCA_037975125.1. Classification (NCBI taxonomy): domain Eukaryota; kingdom Metazoa; phylum Arthropoda; class Arachnida; order Araneae; family Theridiidae; genus Latrodectus; species Latrodectus hesperus. The sequence goes on from CM075862.1 coordinate 385,704, forward strand.
CGCACTGTTTTCGTAAGACATTAAAAATAGTGCGCAGTATTTAGAGTCATTATTTAAACAAAACACAGATGATATCTTTAAAATGTAGATACAAAAAATTTTGATGTTTAAGCATTAATGGAAATTTCCAAGACGTCTGACACTGGAAGCCGAAATCAAGAGTCATTCTGGTATCGACGACGAACAATAGATAAGCCAATCGAACATAGAATTCCATAACGATTTTACGTCGTGGTCCACTCGGAATCCGACACAATCATAATTTGCGTGTGCAACTGTCCGTAAAGAGCCACCACAGGCACTCGAGTTGCACAATCCTGGAAATGGCCCAAAGAGAAAGAAGAGAAAGAATCAGCCTCCACAAAGTGGAATATTCAACAGAGCTTGTCGAAATTGTTACCCACTTATCGCATCAAGTGCAAGCAAATATAAGATGGGTGGGCGCGACTGGAATCGCAGAAAGGTCGTCGACAATTGACGCGAGATTGGAACTGCGAACCAGTTTCCCACAGGGCCTATTCACTGGGTCAACACCAGATCAAGGACCTGGGTATATACAAAAAAGAATCAAGAGACCACATGTGGAGGCAGTCTTTGTCTTTATATTGTGCGCGAGGATGGTGTCACACCTCGTTCCAGTGGCAATTTAAGAATTGTTACCGACAGAATAAGGATCACTGACTAGACGTGAATTTCTCTTTATTCTTGATTAAAAGGGTGGGCTGTATACTATCTTACACAGAAACTATACTAACAGTTTTACCCTTACTGCGATTTATATTTAACAGCAATTGAAAAAAAAATTTTTGATTCATAATAAGTAATTGAGAAACAGCAATAATTTTTAACAACTAAAATTTTTTTCACAACTGAAAACTTTTTAGATGTGTTTATTATTCTGACTTTAAGAAATCTTATTTAAGTAACACTTTTAAAAAAGAACGTTCACTTTTTTAATTGCTAAGTTTGGAGTATATATATATAAAATACCATTTCTATAACTTAAGTTAAATAAAGACCTATTTATATTAGTTAAATTCCACTATCTAACGAAATTATTTTATAAATACTACAATATAAAAACACAAAGTAACTTGCAGAATTATTCAAGATCAATAAACAGAAATACAAATTTCTGTTTTGTTGACAGGATTCTATGTTTTATATGCATAAAATAAATATAAAAACACGAGTATTTTTTCATTTCTAAAAATTTTGATTTTATTTTATATTTTATAAAGCATGAATACGATGTATTTATTTCATATAAATAACATATTTATGCTTTATATGCCAATACATTTTTATATATAAATATATAAAAATTTACAAAACTTATTAATTTTTTTCATTTTAATGCAATAAATACTAAACAGAAATTAGCGAAATTCTATACGAGTATAATCTTTAGTAAAATCTGAAATAATTTTTACTTATATCACATCAATTTAAATTTACTTTTTAAAAAAAAATTATAAATTAAGCAGAAATAATGCATTGTGAACTTTCCTAAATTCAAATGACGGCAAATAACATAGACAATATTACAAGAACATTTTTCTATCCCACCTGATGGTAAAAATTCAAGACAGAATAATTTAAAATAATCAACGAAATATCCAAAATAAAACATAACCTTTCCAGTGCAGAAAAGGGCACTAAGTTTAAGCCTTAGATACGTTAATTCATTCTAATGACCCTCAAAGTTTAAAATGAATTATTAATAAGAAAATAAAATTAATAAACAAAATACAGAATTATGTGAGATTTGATATAGGTTTTAATTTTCCAATGGAGAAATTTTAATGTACTGGAAGGAAAACTTGCACCTTAAAATTGCAAATTCTAATCACACTTAAAGATAATACTGTCCAAGTTGAAACACGGATATTATAAGAACAAGATTTCGGCACGCAAGTTTCTTTCTTTGCCCGCCCCCTTTTCAAGAAGAGAAGCAGCTTTTACAGAAAGAAGTGACCTTGGGAATCGATCCAGGAAAAGTTTCACCATCTCACAACTGCGCTGATTGCCACCTTCGGAACTTCTCCTGGTGACTTCTACACATGTGACAAAATAAAACTGCGTAACAATCAGATCACTTCAACAGAATATTTTACGCAAAATACGTATGAAGAACATAGAAATATGTTGCTTTCAAGCATTAAAAACAATGCCATTTTAAAATAAAATAAAAAGATTATTTTATGAAAAGTATTTTGAAATAATACTTCTTAAAAATGGCAAAAAGAAAAATGCAAAGCAATCGTTAGAATGTAAATATTATGCCAGAAACTCATTTAGCACTCTTGGTTAGAAGGTACATGATACATAAATTTCCATAATGGTTATAAAATGGGTAGTTTAATTTATAAAAATTATCCAGCCAGTGAATACAACAGTATGACTAGATATAACATACATTCAGATAATGAAAGAAGTAATGGTCCTAAGATGGCTGGATATATACTAACCTCATATAAAATTTGTACTTAATGTTGAGAATAATTCATGATTCTTAAGTGACAAAAAAAACAACAACATAAATTTTAAATGAATGCAGCCATAATTTAAATATTTTCAGTCAAATAATTCAAATTTTTTCGGTAATGTTTTTTAATTTGAAGTTTCTTTTTAAAAAAATTACATTCTTGGTTAATATGCCATTTTATTCAAATTTTCGAGTTCAAATAAATATATGACTATAAATGAAATTCGCAAAACTGAGCCCAACAATGGAATCTTCAATGTTAAGAAAAGTAATATTTGTTTAACTGATTGTATTACATTACTATCTTATTTAGTCGACAATTTATTTTTACACACACACGATTCACAAAATGCTTTATAATTATAACTTTTTTTATTTCGACATTTCTCAGAGATAACTGTGTTTAGTGTCTGCATTGTCTGGGTGCTATAATTAAAGCAGCGCTCTTTAGGAATGATGAATCGATGAAAGACCGCTTCATCACGTGAATAATTCGAAGTTATCAATGGCAGGAGAGACGACGCTCGAGCGACTTTAATCTGCTGAGAGGAAGAGGTCATTAAGGTGTTGGCGCCAACCGGTAATCGATTGTGGCGAAGCCAAAAAGCAAAATTCAATGAGTGGGCTTATCTCGATGCCGCATCGAGAGGCACAAACAGCACGACGGCCATTTTCAATACCTCACACAACTAACGACGATAAAAGCGAACTAATTTGAACAGTTAAGGTGCACGATTTTACTGATCCTGCAGGCGATAGCTAGCTTCAAAAATTAGCTCTAAAGCAGTGGAGCAGGTGATAAATTTAAAACAAGAGTACAAAGTCGTGGGAAAAGTATCTGTTAATTAAACATAAAAAAATACAAGCGAAATAAATTACTATTTTTACTTAGCATCATAATTTAAAACTAACTCTGCTGTTCAAAGAACGGTCTGATGAATGTGAAAGCAATACTCGCCTCTGAGCAGAACCATTAGGGAACAATTGTTAATGGAGTAAATTTGAAAATTATATAGGTTTATATAGAATTAAAAACAAGCATCCACTGTTATTTAAATAAAACAAATTTTCCTCTCACAAACTTTTAAAACAATTTTTTTTTCTGGGTAAACAATTTTTTGGAGAGATATTATATTTTTCTTTTATCTATGATGGTCTCATGTAATTCAACAGCTGAAACTGCCTGAAACCTAAATATTTATAATTGTTGGTACATGGGTAAAATCCCATTGACCAAAAAATGATTTTTCACCAACAACAGATAAGTGTACCTAAATAGCCTTCCACTGTGATCAGTGAACCCAGAGAATGCCAGGAAAACATTCCCCAGACCATAATGCTCCCGCCTCCGGCTTGGACCGTTCCGGCAATGGTTGAGGGTGGTTCCTTTCAGAGGTTTCACGCCTTATACGCCAACGTCCATCGTCCGATGGAGCATAAAACGCGATTCATCTGAAAACGCAACCTGTCGCCACTCAGTGGACGTCCAACTGCTGTACTGGCGTGCAAATTCTAGCCTTCGCTGTCGATGAACAGCAGTCAGCATAGGTGCACGAACCAGGCGTCTGCTTCGGAGGCCCAGACGCAGCAATGTTTGCTGATTAGTAGTTTGGGAGACACTTTTGGTAGCCCCTTGGTTCATTTTGGTGGTCAGTTGCTCAACGGTAGCCCGTCTATCTGCCCGAACGCATCTCCGCAACCGTCGTTCACCTCTGTCATCTATGGCCCGTGGTGCACCACATTTGCCACGTCGCTGATTTTGGACAGTCCCATTTTGCCATGCACGGTACACTTTTACCAAGGCGGCACGCGAACAGTTCACAAACTCAGCCGTTTCGGAAATGCTTCCACCCTTGGCCCGAAAGCCAATGATCATGCCCTTTTCGACGTCGGATAAATTATGGTTGTTACTTTTTGACAAAACATTCACTTCTAATTAACAAGTAAAAATTCCAATAATGCTGTTTTGATATCACTCAGATTTATTTAATATTGATGCAGTTAATTATCGAATGGTGTACATTAATCGCATATTCTTAAAAGGTTTTTTCGTGCTTATAACTTTTTGCTGCTGTAGTTAAAATAATGAACTTAAATTTGGCCATATTTTAAATGACTTTCTTGCTCGACGGTATTTTATACAAATACCTAATTTTTTTAACTATAATTATTATTTATTTATTTGTCACTGCTGCAATTTATTAGGCTGTTCAATTCAACTTTAATAATGTGCAAAAACAATCATGAAAGTTTTAGATAATCTCATATTATTAATATTAAATAAAGCTAATGTCTCGAAATAACGAAATAATGTCATGTGATTTAATAGCACAAAAAAAAAGATTCTGTATTCAATCTATCAATCGAACAACGCTGAATTTGACGAACTCGGATTAAATACAGCTATTCGAAGAAACAATATTTTCAGAAAATTTAAATAACACGAATGCATTGAACTGGCGAAACACTGACATTTGAATACTTTAGAAAAATACTTTCACAAAACATCGAAAACAGAAGATAATGCGAAAAATATGTCAGTGCGTTAAAATGGTATTTATAGTGATACGCGGATTATAATAATTTAAAACATATCAAATCATGTGAACAAAAAAGGAAAACGATAAAAACCACACAACCTGTCATGTTTTCATTATCACATAGAAGATCATAATTTTCTGTTGGAGAAACGATATAATCCACTCAATAAAAAAGCTTGTTTTTAACATTAAATACCCTCATTTTAATTCCTAATACTAAAAATCATAAATTAATAAAACTGGGAAAAGATTATTTTTAAGAATTACTGTAAATTGTAAACTTATGAAATTATTGTTTCACAAGAATTGCACAATAATTTAATCATGCTTGTTTAACAGTCATCATAAATTAACACATTTTATAGTACACAAATTAGCTAAAAAAAAAAGGTGTATACATGTTTGTATATATTTTTCTTCGCTTTTGTATCGCAGCTATTGTAGTGGATTTCGAGACACTGTATAAAACCATACTCGAGATGGGAATCAAATCGAAAAACTGATAAACTGAAGACTAGATCATTAATTACTCAACCAGCAGATGAACTCCTTAGAATATACACAGGTAATATTCATACAATCCATACGACACGAACAACATTAACAAGAGTATAACTATTTCCCAATTCACATATTATACTTCAATTTATCAATCTAATAATGACAATCTGTTTTAAAAAAAAAGCTGCGACTGATACCTCAAAGTGGACATACAATCAATTAAATGAAATCGGATCACTTGATTTTGTCAATATCGATAACAAATTTGTTCCAATCAATCCCTGATACCTCATCAGGTTTGCTTTGTCGCTCAATGAAATTTTTTATACACTAGGCCTAATTACACCAGGATCTACAATTCAAAGTGGATTCTGAATCTACAAACTGTTGAATCGAAGACTAGAACGCTAACCATTCAGCGAAAACTCGGTGGATGACTTCCTCAGGACTAGAGCCTTGTTAAAAATTTCAGGTGCCATTTCCGATACCAAAACTCAATAGTTAAGTCACTTTTAAATTTTAAAACGCGTAATTCTATTTAAAATACAATTAAATAGTGAAAAAGAATTATTGTATCAGATTTTAAATAAAATATGGTCATCTTTAAAAATATATCGTCATGTCTTCCGAAGTTTTTCCCCAACAATATTCGTGTTTGGTCACATCATAAAATAAAAGTACTTTTTAAGAAAATCACTACATCTAATTAAGAGAACTAATACATTTATACAGGTATCGTAAAAACATGAATATTGAATTTAAAAAAACTGGTAGTTTTAATTATAAAGAAAAAAATTATTTTTACTTAATCATTTCTTACATTTTCAATTCATTATTTCCACCAACCAAAGTAGTGTTTCTCGTAAAGGCGTTTGAAGGATATGAAAATTGAGAAGTCATGCAAGAAGAAGTCAAGAAAAGAGCGGCGGTCAAGAAATGAAACACCACATCGAGAGCTCAACGAGCTGAGACTCCCACGCATTGAGACAGAGCAGCGTAGCAGAAACCCGAGCTTTCAACGAATGCATATGCAAACAAATAATTACTCGCGCCAATAAGATTACTTGCACTGTACTTTGTTCGGGGTACATTTGAGCTTCCTTGTGATTTCAATTTCTGGTTCACAGTCAGGTGAATTAATCTCTCGTCCATAAGACGAATTCAATATTTTTTTCTATTTTTGAAAACAAGGAAGAAAGTTACATATTTTTGTCTAAAGCTTTTTTCTACCGTAAACCATTCAGTTTGTTCTTTTATTAAAAAAAAAACTTCGATTTAAATTTAAAAAAATATTTAAGCAATTTTAAAAAATTATGTAAACATATATACACAAACACACACACACATGTATATTTCCTACATATTTACAAAATTCAAAATCTTTAAATTTAAAGTACTCAATAGAAATACAAATAATCAAATATGAAGAACATTAATAAAGTATAAGTGAAATTCAAATTTAATATAGAGGGCAAAATGAACATAAAAATGGAAATTAAGTATCAACATTAACTTCACAGGGAATGTTAACCACACTGGCAATAAACTGACTTACAAATTAACCGAAATTCAAAATTTTCTATTCAACTTTATAAATGTAATTTTTGGTAAATCAGATAAGATACATATAAAATTGACAGTGTAATTTTTTTAAAAAAGATAATTTAAAAATTATTTAAATATTCAAAAAAAATACTCTATGAAATAATAATATACCAATAAACTTTATCAAACACTGCTTATCAAGTAGAATATAGCTTAAAAGAATGAAAGGATAGTTGTTAAACTACAGAAGAGGTCACCCTTGAACATAATAGAAGCTTCAAATGTGATCTAGTACTGCTTTTCGATTACACTTTTGGTATTTAAATGTGCAGTTTTATTTTATTCGGAATTAATTTTTTTTTAACTTTTCACGTGTGTAGTAAAACTTATTTGATATTTAGTCTATATGTAAATTATATGCCGATTAAGCCGACTTTTTCTAAGTTTGTGTTTTCATAATTCATTTATAAAATATTGTAACACTTGTAGTATATTTTTAAAACCAATAGATTGTTAAAAGAAATTTTTTCTCATTCCTAAATTTCTTAATTTCAAACAGAGAACATTAATTTTTCATTAGTTTTTCTTATCAATATCTAGTCTTTTTAATAATGAAATATGTGCATGGAAGGAGCTTTAACTCAAAATGAAATTAGGCAAAAGGGCAAAAATATTTGAATAAAAACATCTCTTTTAAAAATGTCAATACCATTTTATTCATTTTTTTTATAACTTAAACAAGATCATTAACTCTTATTTAATATATTATAAAATACAAAATAATGCATGATTAAACACATATCTTAAGGCTTTCAAATTTTTCGGATGAATTAAGTAATAGAATAAACATAGTCAGAAATTGGCTTCTCAGTAGTAAGTATAGAGAATGCTGCGAATATTCTATTCTTGTAACTTAAGTAAAAACTAAACAAATCAAGCCATTTCGAATTTTCTCGACGAGGACTGAGCCCACGCGTCTTTAATTTTTCAATAGAAAATCGAAATTTTCAGATAACTACATATGCCGTGGAGGCTTAAAGCCATAAAGTGCTTCGCACATACGAGTAATTCGGTGAAAGCTGTCGCAAAAGAGAAAAACCGGAATACTTCCAAGCATTCACATAATATAAACAAAATCTAAACTCAGGAAGCTGACAGCTGTCTGAGTTTTAAGGATAGAATATTTTCAAAAAACACATTTTTCCAAATCGCCAATAAGTTGAGGGGAAAAAAACAAGATAAATATTCTTCGACATTTTGGTCAGAAAAAATTCGAATGAGAAAATATAGTTTCGTAAAAATAATTTGAAATAAATATAATTACGAATTTCTGATTTAAAAAAAAGCAACACTATAAGCTTTTCGAGAATTTTAAGTATTTATTTTACGTTAATATATATAATTCTGTTTTCAAAACTAAAAAATGCAATTCCTATTTTAAAACAACTATCTGAATCTGTTTTCTTTCTTTTTTTTTCCAAAGCACATAAAAACATTTGTTTTAATCAAAATAAAATACACTTCACAGAAAACCGAGAAAAACACTTTAAAAGCTCTCTAGAAATTGAGTTCGCAAGGCTAAGAATAAATGTCTTTTAAATTAAATATAGAAATATTTTTTTTAAGATTACATTTCAAGGAGGCACAAGACTAGGTTTACATTAAAAAGATTAAATCCAAAGCATCAAGAAAAAAAAAGGTTTTCACAATAAAAAAGTTTAGACTTCTTCAAGGATCATTAAATATGTTGTAATCGGAAACAATCATAAAAAAGTCTTTGTTTTCGTAGCGAGTTGCAACTCGAAACAGGGTGAAGAGCACTTAACAGTTACGTCATAATTTCATATTCCTAGTAACTTTATTCATTCACAATCTACAGAAATGTCACAATAAATCTAATCAGCAATTGGAAAAACCTAGTTCTTACTGTTTATGTGAGTATAACGTCTCCTTCTCCAATCACATCCCAAATGTGTTAATAGGAAAGACAGAATGAGATAAAAAAAGAATAAGAAATAAAAAAAATAATTTATTTATTTATAATAACTAATTCATTAAATATTAAACTACCATAAATAAAATTGTAAAGTTTTACAATTTTTTAAAAACAATAAAGTAAAAATATCCTATGCCTTTCGTTGTAACTCATTTCGGGAGCATTTTTTTTTTTTTTGCATTTAGTATATAAAAAAAATTACATAAAAGAACGCAAAAAAAAGTTTTTTGTAGGTAAATTTTGAAGTAGCATATATAAGATCAATAAATCATAAAACAAATTAACGTAATCTTTTACACATGATTTATAATATATATTGATATATATATAGATAATAAGAATGTAAAATCTATAAACTTCACAGTAAACTATGCAGCAACATTGCACAAAATACATTTACAGACAACAACCCTTAAGCAACAAATATATGCATACAAAACTGAACCGAGAGAAAACTATAGATTGAGTTAAAAGTCAAAAAATTGTTAATTAGACTCGCTAGTTTTAATAAATTACTAGGAAGCATAACTGGTTATACACTTAAAATAAAGGTGAACATAATTTTGAACCAATATTCATCATCAAATGAAATTATACATTCATAGAAAAGTATTCCCAATTTATCAATAAAAATGGGAGAACGTGTCTTTTTTCTCCAACACAAATATTACACATTTGGGACATAAAATTAACTTTTCATTGTAAAATGAAAATTAACAACAAATTGCGTATGAAGCATTTAATTAATACAAACGTCAATAATTAAACCTATCCCAAGAAAAAGACATTTTTAAAGCGTAGGTCGAAACGCAAAAGAACAAACGCTTTAAAAACACAAATTTCCAGACAAACACGTTTACAGATCTTGTTGGGTCTATAAGTAAGTAATTGTCCATTCAATTTCGAAGCTTTTCAAATAAGTTAAATTTAAAACTCTTGAGAATAGTATTTTATTAAAATTCCTACAGCATTATAGTAAACAAACATTATAGTTAACAATACAAAATTAATTACCGTAGAGTTGTACACTTTTCTCTATCTTTTCACACAACTCACAAGAATATAAAAGTAGTTAGTTAAAAAATAAACATTGTCGTCTTTTCAATTAATAAGCTTTTACGTGTTAAACATTAAAGCTTAGATTTTATACTGTTATTTACTTGTTTTATGATTGGAAAAACTTAAAACTTTACCTGGAACCTGATAAAATCTCTAACTGAATATTTCTAATCAATGAGAAATACGACGTTTTTAATACAAAAAGAAAACTTTAAAAAAATGCACTTTGAAGGGTGGAATTCAAGACTAACTTGGTCAACTGAGATGTCTAACTTTTGATCCTGATAATAAATTAGAAAATGTTCCCTTTTTATCATTTAAAAATATAAGGAACAAATAAATACAATATATTAGCGGGAACCAATGCGAGTATCCAGATTAACAAAAAGTGATAAAATAAATGTCGGCATTCATTAAGTGCTGATGAATGATGATAAACATCAATGCTCAGAGAATTAATAGTAGCAGCGTTCTCCGATGTTCCTGGTTTAATCTGAATTATTACTGAAAATATGAAACATTTAGCTTTCAAGCCAATTTGTTAGTGTGGATGCTTGATATTTTTACGGGTTTCATATGTGACAACTCAATGTATATGAAATGATCTCCTGAAAAGTAGCAATACGCGATGGATACTTTAAGCCCTTTTTCAAGTTGACCATTAGATTATTTTGAGCATAATATGGCCCTACGAGGTATCTAAATACAGTATGAAAAAATTTATTTTGGAATTCGTAAGCAGTATGGAAAACAAAAAATTAAAAAAGTTTTTCTCTCTAGTCTTAATATTCTAAATTTATTATATTTTAAAGCTTTTTTCTAAAAATCAGAAGAAAAAGATTCTCGATAGAAATTTTTTGAAACGATGCATATGACTTTCTCTTTTTCTACCTCTTTTCTAAAAAACAAGTTATACAACATAAGCTTCCATTTATATTGATTATTAAAATCTATATTCAAATTGAGGAAAAATTAAAAAAGAAACGTTTGTATATTTTTATTAATTGAAAGGAAGAATGAATTGAAAGACATATAAAGAAACTTTAGCTCTGACATGCAAGGTTTATACCTAAGTGCAAATTTCCTAAATGAAATAGAACTTTTTAGCATAGAGATACTTTTTCCTATTAATATAGCTAGATTTCCTCACTCCTAATTTGATGAAAACAAGTATGAATTGAATTAAACTAGGCTGAAATTTCAATCAGCATAATTTCCTAATCTCAGAACAATATAAATGCTTTACGTTCTATTTTAATGAGTTCGATTTGGGATTTATCTTTCACGGATATCTTCCGAAAAGCTATAACCATATCTATATAAAGAGCGATACAAAATTCTTGTAAACACATTTTAATTTTTAAGATTAGATTCACAAGCGGAACCAAAATGGATTTCATGCTAAAAACAGTCGTATGTCATACAAGTAAAAGATTCTTACTAAAATAGTTTAAACCACCAATAACGGTACACAAAATAATACAGAAAAATAAGCACCTTTTTTATTTATTTAGACATTGCCACCAATAAAGAAATAGCATTAAATCCAAAATTTACTGATTTAAATAACACAAAAGCCTGTATTACGAATAAATATCAATCATTTTTGTAGGATTTTAGTAACAGTAGATATTACTTTTTTTTCTTAAATTTGGCGATTATATCGTAAAATATTCTGCAACTGCTTCTTTATATATTTCACAACAGAAAATCAAAAAATAAAATCGCGTTCAATATTATAGAAATGACAGACATGTCCAAGCCGAAACAACTCACATTCGAATAAAAATTTCACGTAAAAAAATAACTATATAACAAAATAAACAAAAAAGTCTCAAAAAGATCAAATTCTACCATTTAAAATTATTCAAAATTATTGTTTGAGGAAATATTTCAGCAAGAGAGTGTGTGGTTTGTGTAACTTAACAGAAACTTCAATTATATCAATGTTTTGCGTATGCCTCAGAACCTAATCCAACTCTGACTGCATGCTAGCATATAAAGTCACTAGGTCATATATAAAAATGTAGAAATCTACAAATCCAAGTTCGAAATCAAAAATAAGTTGCGGTTCATTTCATACGTGTAGAAATAGAAAACTAAATTCGAATCAGGGAAAGCATTTTTTTCGTTTCAATAAATATGCTTTAACTAACAAATCCTTTTAACTACATATAGATGAAATATACTGAATACATAAAAATTTAATAAAATAACTTTCATGGAGCATCTGCACAAATGCAATTGTCAGTTTCCTATTTTCTTTACTTTTCTCGTAGAGGTACCTTATTATCACGTATTTCTCATTACAAATGAATCACTATGACGCAAATGCATGTGGCCCTTATTATGAAAAGCACAGATGTGTGATGAAAATATTCATAAGAAATCTTTTGTTTTTTTCATAATTTAGCATTATTTAAAATGAATAACTTATAGTAAAGAAAGATTCAAGAACTCGTTTGATAATGTATTTCCTTAAATAATAATTAAAAAACATTTTAAATATCACATTCGAATAAGAAATAAAAAAAATTTAAATTAAAAATAATCAATAAATGAAATAATACTTTTTTTTACTTACAATGCACACTGTTATTTGAATTCAATTAAAAATGGATGAATTAAAAATTAGAAAAATAAATTAAAAGGAAACGGTTTGTTAAATCGAGGATTAATAAAACTGGAACCTACAACTTTAAGTGAACAGCCGCTGTGTCCTGTTGGTTAAGGGAATAGCTCTGTCAGGGTAATGAGTTCGAATTCCAACTCAACCGAAGATCCTTCGTGTTCATTAATTTCGGCTAGGGTACGTTAAATATTTGGTGGTCGCAATACTTTCCTCGTAAAATGATCGCCTGGAGGTAGCAGGCCAAATCTAGGGGCTCGTGTTTGGTTGGTAATGGTCTAATAATAATGGTCTTAAACAAAACAGAAAAATTAAGCAAAACAATGGCGTAAGAATAATAATCCATCACAAACTAAAAGGATATAAATTTTAAATTTTAAGAGCTTTTGTTTGTTTGTTTGTTTGTTTTTGTCGCTCAACGGTCATTTTTTGCACACGAGGGCTAATCAGACCGGGACTTAAGTGGATTCTTAAAGTGGATTCAGAACCACTACAAACATCCATGCCCAAGGTGGGATTCGAACCCACGAACTGTTGAACCGAAAGCAAGAGCGCTAGCCATTCGGCTGCCAGCTCGGCTAAATTTTAAGAGCAATTATTGTTAAAGAATTTGAAATTGCCTATTCATAAAACTTCATTTGTTAGAATTCAAAAAGAAAGTTACAAGAAAATTTAAAGCAAGTCAAAATCAAAGCACAGAAGTACAAATGGCTGGTTAAATGCAGTATTTTCTGCAGTTTTTCGGCGATTTCTATCTATTCTGCATTCAGGCTACTTTCAACATCAATGATATTTGCTGTGCAGCCTGACACAATTTGTCTTTTAATTCGAGGAACAGTGGGATGGTATATTTTACTTGACAGTTTAGCAGATGCAGCATATAAGTACCATTAAAATTAAAATAATATTTTTGGGATATTCAATTTATTAAAACCAATGTTGAGTGCCTGATGAGTAAAACTAGAACACAGTAACAATTTAAAGACATTGAAATGGCACCCGAGTTAGTAGAGAAAATGTCCTTGAAATTATAATTTTGGTTACAAACTAAGCAAAAAAATGTTAGGAAAAGAAAAGGCGTTTGTTTACGCCAAAAATTGCATATTGATCATGCATTCAAGGTCAAAACTGTTTATCTTACAATCACACCTAGGTGGAAAAAATTCACTTTAAAAAAAAACTTAAAACAAATGCCAAGACCCTTCACGTCTTAGATAATTAATTGCTGACTAGGATGTACATGTCTTAAATCCAGTCAACCAAAAAAATTGGCACAAATCAAAAAAAATTGACACCAAATCGTTTTATATATTGCCATTTAGAGCGCACTGAAAGAAACAGGGAAAAAATTAATTTAAAATACACATTGAAATTATATTTAAGAACATATGATTATATGTAGCTAAATAATTAGTTATGTTCTACTGGAAAATCAATATGTTTGGCAATATTTTTTCCTAGTCGAAGGGATCTTACATATGTACCCTCAACAATTCAAAAAGAAGGAATTGATGTTAGCCTGCCAAAATGGCACGCCGATAGAAGCATGTGAATAACCATAAGAGTAAGACATTCAACAGAATTCGAAAATTTAACTGGGTGATATCAGACATTTTGCAAATGAATCACCAGTTCTTTATTGGTTGAATCTAAAAAAAACCATCGATGAAAAAAAATACTACTGTAGCGATACACACACACATCTAATAGATTTGCATTTTAAATTTAATTGTGAGGCAAAAAACCTTAGAAAGCAGAAAGATAAATCCGAATTTCAACCAGTCTGTATGCGAAAACTGCTGAATTCCATGGCGGCCATGCAGAAATTGGGATTCTGGGTTGGAGAACTCACTCGAATTGTTTTTATAAATATGTAAGCAAATGTATACACACTTCAAATGAATTCTTTCATGCGGATAGGAAGAATCCAGCTAATTCATTTACTTCTACACATTCAAATTTGATGACACTGAGCTAATAATAATTTTTTACTCGACACTGCAAACTTTCTTCTGAGTCCATTTCCGCATAAACTGTGTAATATAATTTTAAAATTTTTTTGCAATTTTAAAATGAAAAAAAATAACTGGTATTAACAAACATATACTTTATTCAATAAGAAAGGAATTTGCCAGAATCCACTTTTTAAAATAATTATGTTCACAATTAAAACGTACCCCTCGATACATTATGAACAGAAATAGTTTTAACTTAAGCTTCACTGACTTGAACATTTATACCATACACACTTATTTCTAAAAGATTCACAAGTGCGATAGAACATAACAGCTAGTGCGTGCATTACTGAAGATACAGGACATAATACATTCCAACACATTTCTTCTAATAAATGCTAATTGCGTATATGACAAAGATATTAAATACTATTCGAATAAAAAAAACAGTTTTTAAACTCAACAGAGTGAAATGACGTCAGTCATTTCAAACTTCAGATCAGCTTTTCAGCGGTTCATTTAAAGGTAGAAAACATCCATTTCAAAAACTTTTATGCGGTTGTTAGAGCCCCATCATAGATTCCGCGGCATCCTAAGCATCACCGCTCAACCCTAACGGGCGGATGACGAGCGCTGAATACATAATACATCAGAAAGTTAACCACGTAGGAAGCAGAAAACATTTTCCTAATGAAAAGCATTTTGAAGTACTGCTTCAAAGTCATCAGTTCTCTTCGATAAAAAAAATATTAAATGTCTAATACTCACAAATGGCAGGGAAAGAGCCATATTACTGGAAAGTATCGTCATTAATCAATAAACGAAACACCATTACAGATGAGTTATAATATTAAACTTCCCCATATGATGTAATTTAGTTGAAATAGTAGACAAAAAAAATTACTTATTTCTTCGTATCTTGAACTTAAAAATGACATTTCATAATTTGAAAGATGTAATTAGTAACAGGAAACTCCCATATAGTCAGACAAATTTGTTTGATAAGCAGAAATTTTTAAGAAATAAAGAGCGAAAAAAAGGAAAAAGAAAAAAAAAGGTATAATTCTGCATGTATAATATGCATGAATTTAATTTTATTCATTTTCCTATATTATTTTTTAATTCGAATATTCCAATACATATATTATGCATGATACGAGCATCTTAAAATCGAACTCTCTTCACAGTAAAGGGAGGATTGAAGCCACTAAATAACTCTATGAATGAATATATCATGATATTAGTGTATTGAACTTAAACCAATGACTGTATAGGAATTAATAATTTAAAATCAAAAGGAATCAATTCGCATTGCGTTACAATCTCAATATGGTTATAAAATAAAAATAAAAAATATTTAACTATAATACGCGTTACCTTCAAACTAGCGTGACATGGGCAATAGTTTTAGCGTTTCAAAAAAACTAAATTCAAATTTCTACAAGAATCAAAAACAAAAAAACTGGCATAGCGTTATTTGTTGCTATGACAACTGATCAAAAAAGAGCTAAACATTGACATGCCAGTAGAGGAGTATATTAAATATTATATAATATACATGCATATAAAATGAATCCGTCAGTAAATAATAGAAATTGAATGAATAGCAAGATTATAATTAATATGATAATGGATAGAACATTTTATTAAGAAATTATAAAACTAATGCGCTTCTATTAGTTCATTACAAGAAATTACGACAAAGGCCTAATTAAACTAACCAAATTAAATTATATTATGTTCAAATCTTTTGAATAGACAGAGTTGTCAATTTTTCTTTTATTGTCTGAAATAAAGTTGCCTAACACCGATATTTCTCAGTGATTTACACATAAAGTAATAGAAATTATATTGTAATTTTCTCAAGTTTAAACGAACGATTTTTACAACGAAGAGGACGTTATAAGCCTCTTAGGGGTGACTAAAATATGATTCACTTACCTTTGCTGACAAGGGAAAGAACCAAGCTTTACATAATACTCATGAAATAACGCAAGTTCAACAGATCCGAACACCAAGTCATTTAAAGTTTTTTTCTTTTTTTTTAAATGCACGATTACATTGTGATTTTCAATACCTCACATAAAGCAAGAAAAAAATACCTCTCCTTTCACCAGCGAAACTTAAATTTGTACAACTATGAACAACTAAATAAAATAATATTCAAAAAATACGGGGAAAAAACTTTTTTTTTTAACATTTTTTTTTCAATTAATTAATTTTTATTATTTGAAAAGTTATACTTTCCATATACTTTTATTTATATAAGTCATATACAAATGAATAAGAAATACAGTATAATTTAATCTCTTATAATTATTCACTGTGAGAGGTAAATATTTTTTAATCGAAAACATTTGAAATTTTTAAAACATCAACAAAAAAAATAAATAAATAAAATATCTACAAAAACAAATGAACTGTTGAAAACGTTGAAATGTACATCCGTGACAGATGCAGAACTGTGCATTATATAATTCAAAAGGAGCATCAAAAAGTTCTAAATTAGAGAGCTGTATAAAGCTCAATTGCTTTACATTTTATTTATACTTAAAACTGATTATATACTTTGTTTTTAAGTATTTAAATTTTAAAAAAAAATTTGGGATAAATTACTACTTGAATCTTTTACCGTGAGTATCCACTTCATACTTTTACGTTGGGTATAACCCACAGTTGGGGCTACCTACAGGTATAAACAATTCAAAAAAGAAGTATTATATCAACAGTTTTGTGGAATTTATTTTCTTTTCATCTTGCATTCAATTTCTTCTAAATATACAATTTAAACTTTTCTAGATGTACCCACCCGATTTAAGTTATACAACATTTGGCTTTTCGCTTGTAGTACAGAGGATTTATTACTAAAATTAATATTAAAATTAAAATAAATATTAAAATATGTGAAATAAATTATTTTTTCAAAATATTGTAGGATGATTTCCACTATTCTAGCATGTGATTTATCTAAATTGGATAATTCAAAAAGTAACACATTCTCACCAAGTTCTCTCTCTTTCCAATGAGCTACTTTCTTATAAATAAAATGAAAGCGATTTTTTTCCCCACAGAATCGCTCTTAATAATCGATATTGCGATGTTTCCAATCATTAAAATATTATTTTACTTTTATACAAATTTTCAGTTATCAATTTTTTTTTTAATTTTTAAATACCATACAGAAATATTTTTATTTCATATTTTATTTTTCTCTTTTGTTAACGAACCAATAAGATTTTCACTTTTCCCATATTATGATTTGATTGAATATTCGCCCGTCAACATATGTGGCAAAAAGTTTCATAGGAGAAATGAAAAGTTTTTTTAAAAAATTTTTTATAATATCTAATACTTAAATTAGATTCATTTTCAAAATGTTATCATTCACTTTCTGTAAAGGAATTAACAAAATTAGAAATTAAATATCAAGATATTATGAATAAAATCCAAGATTATTACATGAAGAGATTATAATTTCAGTTTTGAGAGCGAATTAGACTCTTATCGCCCACTATGAACGTAATTACGAAATAACTGATGATGGAAAACAACTTGACAATGAATGGCTCCTATAAAATGCCGAAATAGAAAAATTTTATTTATTTGTAAGTAATTATTTTAATGCATTGCAATCATTTAAGGATCCTGTTTTTTTTTTTTTTTTTTTTTTTGCTGTTGCTTTAATAATATAAAATAATTTAATACAATTGAGAATTAAAAAGGGAAATTGAAACGCAGTTACCCCGGAAATGACGGCAGGTTGACAAAAAAATTTATTAAACAAAAATCATCAAATTTTAAAGGCACCATTTTGATATTTAACTGTAACTTTAATTTCAATTTTTTGAAAGCACTGCGTGCCTATTAGGAGAGAGAGATTCTTTTTCTATTTAATATTTTATTAAAATTTATATAACGTATTAAGTTTAATTAGTATCTATATACATGATTGCACTATAGATATATGATCACTTATTTTCTATGAAAAAAAAATGCATTTGAGGAACAAATCAAATATATATATATACTAAACTTTTTGAATAATTTAAGATTGTCAAAAACAAATTCGTTTAATACTCTCATACCCCCCCCCCCAAAAAATTTGACATTTTGATAAAATAATGCAGCATCAGAAACTTGCTTTAAAGGTTCCCACCCACTCCTGTAAATACCAGAAAAGTTGAACAATTCTTTCATTTGTCACTATTATAGTATAAGGGAGAAAAAAAAAAAAAGAGTTCCCGTTTTACGAGTCGGGTCAATAACCTTTATGAAAGAATGCTTCATCTTAACGGGGAGCGCTGGAGAGGAACTTATGCAATTTTCTTTCCTTTAATTCAGTAAATTTCAACGGGATGAAAAGTATTAAAATGTCAAAAATATGACCACACAAATGGCCGATTTTACAAAACCAATGTTTCACCTGAACCACAAAAAATATTTTACTACATTAAATACTACTCTACATAAATAACTTTTATTCGATCAACTAGACACAAGCGATTTTTATACGACATTATTTTCTCATTTCGATGAAACTTATACTTTCACAAATCTTCTATATACGATCGACTAAAATAGAACGCAAGATAGACATATGATACCTAAATAGATATATGATGCCTAAAAAATCTAGATACACTTTTTTCGAAAGTATCACAAAAGGTAGTAAACCGGTTCCTCAGGAGGGTCATTTTAGAAAAGGATTTATTGGGGAGAACGAGAAGAAAAATAAAAAACTTAAGATGACCAAAATGTAAAATAGTACAAAAAATCATTTTTTTCACATTCTTAAGAAAGAGAGAGAGAAATGGATAAGAAACTTTTTTCACATCAGTAAAATTTCTTTCTCTGTACCATAGGTTAGAACCCTAACAAAATTTTTATTGTGTCAGAAAAATCAGATTTTATGACATTTTTAGTCCACATTATTAAAATTTATAAATCCAAATAACTTAAGAGCCAGTTCCCAGTATTTTTGAGAAGGAATCAATTTCTGGGGTAATTGGTTCACACATATTCAAAGTTAAATGGCATGAATTAATGAGCCTCCAGGAATATGCATAATAACATTACATAAAACTAACACATAATATGACTTTGACCACATAGTAAATTATAAATTAAAATACTTCATGTTACTTTAATTCACACGAAACTAAGAATTAATTCAAATTTATAGTGATGATACGGTTAATAAAGATTGGAAAGAAATTTTAGTCACTTTGTTAATGATAATTTTAAAAAAAACTGACTTTGGCGAATGACAGTGATTTAAAAGCATGAGAAAAGTTATTTAAGAATCGCAAGCAACACTTTCATCGTTCTTTCATTCGTTTTGTTAAGGATCTATACAGAACTTACCATGGTCTAGTGGTCGTGAGTTCGATCCTAACTACTGTTGAATAAACAGAGATAAATACTGCTCTTATATTTTCTGCTTGACGTCTGTTGGAGTAGATGTTTAGAAGCGATAAATGTTAAAATCGCGACACGATATTAAAATATGATAAACATCGTAAGGTTTATCACACGTCTTACGCCAAGTAAAATCATTTATAAACACACAAATGTAAAGCGTCGGTGTCCGACAGGAAAAGGAGTTAATTTAACAGCAGCACTCCGTAGCAGTAAAACAGATGATAATGATGTGAAATAGGGAACATGGTACATAATTTTTTGGCGGATTGTATGCTCCACAAGTCTTTAAAATGAGAATGAATCGGTTTCTTCATACTTCTTTTCAAATTTAAAAGGTGGGAACTTGGGAGTAAAAAAGATCCCCTTCCTCGGTTCACACGTGAATATGGACCGTTATTTATAAAAAGCATTTCGAAACAGTAACTTAAACGATAGATATTAAAATGCCTTACAACTGCATTCATCCATTAAGCAATCCAGTACACGATGGAAATTGATTTAATCGACGTATGTATAGTAAAGCAAAAAGCTAACTTAAGGCCATTTTTAAAATCATAACGATATTGGAAAAAATGGCGAAGTATAGGATGTTTCAGATAGAATGACATAAAAGAGAATGTCTGTAAATGCACTCATTTTAAAAATAAAGTATACAATGATAAAAAAAAAAGGTAAAATCTGTAAAGACGTTTTCTAATGTGCACTTTGTAAGCCTTAAAATATAATAGAAGCTAAAAATTTTAGTAAACGAAAATGTATATATTCTGGTAATATGCGGTAACTTTAGAATAATTCCATAAGAAATGGATTCTTTTTTTTTTTTTTTCAAAAGCGTAAAATGTTAAATTTTCAAAAAGGCCAAATAGTAACAGCCCGCCAAGAGAGAGCAAGTGAAACAGAAACATTCCAATTTTTAAACGTTTCCAGAGGTACGAGTCTAAAGTCATGACATCATACTCACGACGCATCAAGACAAGCTCAGCAAAGATTAATAGTAAATGAAAAGCTCAGTGAAGAAGACCGATGAGTATTGCAGTGACTAAAATGTGATCAACTGCAGAAAAGTGACCATTGAGCTCAATCAATATCTGGATTCTCCAGTGTCAGTGATTATAGTTAAAAAAGGCACCTTCACAAACAGAACATTTACGGCACAGCACTTGTCACAAATGTTAATGTCAAACATTCTCAACAGAAATGTCATTGATCGATTGATAAGTGGTAGATAAGAAATCATACGTTCGTGCTGGGGTCCTCTAAATGTGAAGCACGTTTAGAGGACCCCAGCATCTTTCTAACTGTCTTTTCTGTCTCTTTAACCGTCTAGGTTGCCTCTTTCTAACTATCAAGCATGGAGGTGGATCTGTCATGAAATAACTACATTTAGCTCTATTGTTACCGTATAACAAACATTATCAAATTTGCTTTCCAAATTCGTACGCATGATTATGATTGCAGTTTCACAAATGAGCCAAGCTGATCACTGTTTTGTGATCTAAATATGATCAATTAGGATTTTATAAGCCTGATTCATCTATCACAGCCAGCAATTGGCACAGTCAATAACGCTAATCTTCTACAAAGAATCTCTTTACGTGGATTCTAAAACACTTTTTAGCTTAGCTTGGTACGAAATCTTGACCAAAACTTGGACTTACCAATATACTGATCACAAAAAAAGACCTTTCTTAGCCATTCGCCACGGTTTTATTTTATCACAGTTTTATTAATTTATTAACATCTGTATAAATAAATATTACCAATTAAATATGCATCTATTTAATTAGAAATTAGGTATCAAAATTTATTTATAGAATTATTTTTCAGAAAATTTGGTTTATACATGACATTTTCATTTACACATGAAATGAGACATAGAAATTAGGTATCAAAATTTATTTATAGAATTATTTTTCAGAAAATTTGGTTTATACATGACATTTTCATTTACACATGAAATGAGACATATCAATAGGTAAAATATTTTTTAAAAAATGAAATATAAATTTAAATATTTCATGATAGATATAATTAAGGTCAAATTCAACCGAGAAAAAGATTTTTTTTTTGGTTAAATTTCTCTTAGCAACTAAGCGTATCGTCAAACGATTCCCTTCCTTAATAACGAAAAAATAGGCCTAAGTCTTAAAACTAGAAAACAAAAGCTGCAATTGCATCCGGTTTTACAGTGGGGGAAAGTATTTTTAGTATCAACACAACTGATCGACTGAAAATGACGTTGAATCACTTCATGTCTTTGTTCTTGACAGCAGAAGGCTAAACATAATATTCAGAAGCGGACGCGATTCTCTCTCTTTCGAACATAGCAATTCAATTCACAAAAGAATCATTAATGAAATTAAATGGTAATAGAAAAAATGCAGAATGGAACAAGGAGACAAATGAATCGACAGATAAGACCAATGAACAAATCTCAGGCGACTAATTTTCAAACAATTACTGTACCCTGATTTTTATTTTGAGTAAAACATTAACATCTTCATAGTAGTAACTAAGGAAATAAACAAGAAATGTTCAAAATACAGTTTTATCATTAGAAATAATTTTTCATTAGAATTGAAGGAAAGATGCCTTATAAATAAAACTTTTTATTTTTCAAATTTCTTTTAATGACTGCTAGATTGAAAAAAAAATTCATTAGTTTTATTTTCAAACATTTTTTGGCTTAGTAATATATGATTGCTTGTTAAATAAGTCTCCAGATTCACTGAGTAGCTTAGGATATTTATAATTCAGCTCAACCTATTTTTTATAATTGAACTATTTGTTAACTCTAATGAAGAAAACTCAGAAACAAACCAACTATCATAGGAATCAGATTTTAAGGATTCTAGTTATAAATAAAAAAAAATTTTTTAAAAACTTAACTTTAATGTAGAAAATGTCACAAATTTAGTTTTAATACCTAATTTTTAGGAAGGTTTAGTTAAATTACTATATCTTTTAATTCCCTAAGCATTTTTTACTTCATAGGATTTCGTGACATTGATGGTATCATCGATACTCACATTACCTAACAATAAACATTTTACGAGATGCTCTTTGAAGTTATCAACATTTCCTAGATTTGTTTAACTTCGCACTTTTACTATCAAAATGGTTTTTAAGAAGTCACCTGTTTCAAGCAAATTATTTTCTTTCAAAATTAAATTATTGGGGTAATTATAATACTCTGTAGTTTTCAAAAAATAAATAAATGGAACATTTTTAAGCAACATAATAGGAATTGAAAACAAAGGGAAAGAAATCTTACTTAAAAAGATAAAAAATATAAATGTACCGCATTCTGAATGAGATGTGATTTTGCGATTAAAAATATTAATATCTAAATTTCACAAAACGCTTCACATCTAATGGCTAATATAATTTATCTCAATGTTTGTATATTCTACATACTGAACAAAAATTCAAATTTGTATGGTACAGAATATTGGAAATACAATAATCTTCCGAATAACTGATATTAACAAATGTGTAAATTCATGGAAGCCTAAACAAATAACTAAACTTATATCTTTATATATAATTCTACCTATCTTTCTAAAAAGAGTGTAATTTTGATATACAAGCACATAAAATGTAAGCACAGCTTTAAATATAAGCAAATTATCAATTTTAACAAACTCTAAATTAATGAAACTTAGAAATTTCGAGTTTTTTCAGAGAAATACGTTCGATTTAAAGGTAATGATCATGCACTCTCACTCTCTCTTTGCATTTTAACAATACATTCAGAATAATAATAGTAAAAATGCTTAAGACTTTTGGAAAATGTGATAAGGTTTTTCGTCAGTTTTTTTTATTTACTTTTTTTTTAATAAAAAAGAGCAAACTATGTATTTATTAAACACATCGATATATTTTTATTTTAATATTTTGACTATTATTGTCATACTTTGAATTTCATTCTTTTAAGTTTTTATCTTTGGATTCCTTTGGATATAAAGATCATTTTTCATGAGCATGAAAAAAATTAACATTGTACTAAATAAAAGTAAATTTTTAAGTAGGGTAAATATAAAAGCATAACTACATACAAAATCAAATACACTGGAAAAATAATCATGTCACAATAAATTAAACATATTTTTATCATAAATTCTTATCATTCACAATATAAATATTGATATAAATAATTTAGTAATCTATCATCCAGCACACCTTAAAATCTATCTGCATACACATTACAAGATCTAGCTCAAGTTATAATGATAAAATTAAGAGGTTAATTAATGAGAACTTAACACTGCTTTTAACGTTTTAAATAATTCGCACAACAAATTCTAGAATTTGTTTGCATGAGGCAATGCATGACTAAATTTCGAGATCTGAAAGCAATCACATACAAACTAAATAGCTAAATGCCAGTATAAATAGCCCTTTGCAATACGATAACCAAATAATCTAATATTATGGATATTTTTATAAGGATATATATTTATTTAACATCCTTATAAAGGAAAGTTTTTATTTGGATTGCCCATACACTGTCCAAATAAAAAGGATCCTTAATAATTAACATTACAATTACCGCTCGCATTTTCATTACAAATTCCCTTTCCGGAAATATTTTTGCCACTCCAGAAAATCTCAGCCAAAGCTTTAAGCGTTACAAATGGCATCCTTAAAATAAACAGTACAAAACGAACTCTGCAAGTAAACCAAGGTACATTTAATTCGACAAGGAGCCACACATTCAGGAGAAAGCAATGTCTTTGACGTCATTCAAAAACAAAAGAAAACTGACTGCTGCCAGCTGGCTCGGCGTCAAGTCATGGGCACTACCTTGCGTCTTGACAGATTTTGCACTTAGGTAGACTTCAAACCGCTTTTTGATATTAATCTTTGAAAATCAAATTAAAGATCTTACAAGTATGATATTTAAAAAATTTCCTTGTACAAAAAATATTGAAAATTACAAAATCAAAATATGTCTATTAGTCACAGATTAACATAAAATTTAATATTCCGAATTTTATTGAAAAAATAATTTTTTTTTTTGCTTTTGAAACAAATTTCGTCTAACAAAAAGAATATTTACAATGCACCTTTTGCACTCACATTGTAAGTGGCACATAAACATTTTTAGATTTTTTTTTTCAAATTTAATAAAAATATTTTAAACTTTGCTTAAATTTTTTTTTATCAAAAATGATTTCAAAACTACAACTTTAAAAAAAATCTATATGTGTTTTTACGTGTTTAAACTTTATATTCGATATATAAAACAACACATCATATTTGTAAAGAGTAATTCAAAATTACTTAATTTTACAAAATCTATCATCTGACGTTATACTTTTCATATTTATTACATTATAATTAACTATCCAGAAATATAATAAAGAAACATTTTAAAGAATGGAAATTTGGAAAGAAAAAAATTTCGCCTTAACAATAACAAGACAAACTAAAAATCACATAAAGGAATAGGATTCACATCCAAAGAGTTAATAAAGAATTATTCTATGGAATAAAGCAACATCAAATGATCAAGCATCTGAATCCAGAGACAGACATCTAAAGAATCATTCCAAGTTGGTTGTCAAGCAGTTTAATTTCGTAGAAAGACGAGAGAGACACATCATAAATCATAAATTACACGGACAACTAATAAGAAAAAAAGAAAAGCTGTGAAGCATATACGTAATTAACATATTCAATTTTTTATTTATGAATTTAAGTAAATAAAAGAAAAAAATTGTAATAAGAAACTAAAAAAAGAAATATGAAATTAGATTTCGTATTGTTCTTGAATACTTCAATAGTCTGATGGGAACTATCTCATTAATAAAGGAAAAAAAATAGTTCAATTAAATTTACATAATTTAAAAAAATATTATACGATAGTAATTTACATTTCATATTATATATATATGCACAGTAAGTAAACTATATGCACAATTTAATCAATTAATTAAAATAATTAATAAAGAGAAATTATAGCCTGTACATTTTTATGCAGTTAAACAAATGTGAGTCTGTAAAGTGATTGCTTTTTGCAATATTTTATTTTTTATCTATAATATAAAATAATGTATATAAAAATCTTTATTATGTTTAAAATCATAAAATATAAAAAAATAATTTTAAACAAAATAAAATAAAATTGAAAACAAACTAGCCATTTTACAATCAAATCACATTTTTGGAAAAAAAATTAAATTGATTGAGTATGTACAGAAACAGATGAGAAAGACAATGAATTTTAGGATATCATTTTTAAGTTCAGAATTTTTTTATTAAGTGTTCTTAAAATGATCAATGTTACTATTATGACTTTAAAAAGTGATTGAATATTTTTCGGTGACACCACATAATAGATTTAGCAATAAGCAAGTTCAGTAAAAAAAAAATTCTTTAAATCAAATAACAAAATCCAATTAAGCACTAACACAACGGCACGGGGAGAGATAAAAAAAATTACATTTTTACTTGTCTATTTCTAGCTCAACGTAAATTTTTCTTACTCCCATCAGACTAGTTCTATCCAGTTCCTAAAGCAAGAAAAACAGTTCAGTTTTCAAAAATGCAGAAGCGATTTATCTTTCTTATTTCCTTAACATTTTTTCCACTGTGTGGAAAAAAGAATCAACGTTCCCAGAACACACAAAAGTTTTCTTTATCTGTAATAACGAGAAACACTCACATTGAGGTGACGATCATCATGGTTAAAACCGTTACGAATTCACTCATGAGTCACGAAACTGAGTCAAGAGCACAATTACGATAGAGTCAAGTTTACACACAGCAAAGGATTTTAGATATCTTTCCTTACAAAGGTTAAATCTTACCAGGAAGAACTAATTTAATTATTTATACATTCAATTTATATTATATGTCTGAGAGAAATAGAATATTTTCCATGAGAAAATAACTTCTTTTCACTCTGGGCATATAATGAAATCGAAAATAAATTTTCATTATTATTTTGTATATTAAACATAAGATATTTCAGACAACTCACAGTTGCAACAATTACATTAAATACACGCAATAAATATTTAAATCTTATCGACTTATTATTTTTAGTCTACAACTTATATGTCTAGTTTATTTTTCGAGAAATAGTAGAAATTTGTATTTTATGAGAATACAGCATTTTTCAAAGTCAGTTTTAGTATAAAATACTTTATATTATATTTTCTTAAATAAATGAAGTTCAGCGAATTGTTTTAATTTATTAACAAAGAGATTTGCTACAAAAGTCATCAAGAATTTTTTTTAGGTATTATGAAAACATTTTATAGACATTGAAAGTGGTTTCATTTATTTATTTTTTTAACACATCTACTGTCTAGCACGTTTTTGTAAGGAGACTAAAAATTAGATACACTTATAATGTTTTCATGTAAATTTAAACTTATATACGCAGAATTATTATAAAAATAAATGACACCCCTCCTTTATTTAATTAATACTCTACTTAAATTTTACCTTTGAGAGATATCTAGAAAATGAAAAAAAACTAATGCCTAGCAAAGCAAAAAACAATGAAAGACTGCAGCAAACATTAAAGAAAATATTTTTTTTCCTTCAGAAACAAACCAATTCACAAACCAGTTTTTTTTTTCTTAAGTTATATGCTTAAAAACAAATTTTTAATAACTCATGTTATAAACTGAAAGGTAAAAACGAATCTCAAAGTTACCATTAAGCAAAGTGTTTTCAGATCATAGTTGCACATTAAGAATAAAGTATTTATTATCATTAAATTATTAGCTTCATTATTGTTAAATATAAATATTTCCAGCTAATACTTTAACAAAAATGTAATGAGTTACATATGTATATGTTAGACTTTTTTAAGGATCAGAATTTAATATT
This sequence comes from Latrodectus hesperus, assembly GCA_037975125.1. Taxonomy (NCBI): domain Eukaryota; kingdom Metazoa; phylum Arthropoda; class Arachnida; order Araneae; family Theridiidae; genus Latrodectus; species Latrodectus hesperus. Next base: position 413,686 of record CM075862.1, read on the forward strand.
TAAAATTCTCAATTTAGCAATATTTTTCATCTAAAAGTAAAGCACAATAATAATTCAGCTAAATTTATATTTGATTCTGAACTCATTTTGTATCCTTTTAACTTTTTACAAAAAACATTGTATTATATATATCAATATAATATGTTATATATTTATATTATATTGATATATATATATAATACAAGGTTCATTATAATATAAGGTGATCATTATTGTGGAAGTATTATCTATTACTAAATTATATGCCGAAATAAATTAAGTAAAATTTAAAAAAAAATTTCAAATTTAGAAGTTGATATGTAGCTTAATAATGTTATAACAATGATGGGGTAAATTTCTTTCATATCACAGTTTATGTATATTTGAATTCAAGTAGCTATAAGTCCTCCAATTGAAATAATTATGAAACAAATTATGTATGCTATCGGCAATATGTAAAAATTGGGTATTTATTAGTATGTCTGGCATTTTCAATTATTATATATTTTACATAAATATTCTATGATAATACCTAAACATTCTATAGAATGACAAGAACTATTTCAGTAATATATATATATATATATATATATATATATATATATATATATATATATAACTTATAAGGCTTAATAGATGTTCTTTCCTCAAAATATTATAATTTTTATTTTGAAAACCTAATAAAATATATCATTGAAATATATTTTATTAGGTTTTCAAAACAAAGCAAAATTTAAAAAGATCCTAGTATGTGTAAGGCATTTGACACAATTTTAGAAAAAGTTGGTAATGGCTAAGTGAGTAGCTGATGCTTGTTGCCAAACTGTTCCCTATGACAAAATGCTGTTTTTATGATTGTTACCAAGAATGGTCATAAACTAAAACAAAGAAGATACTAATCTAAGTAAGAAAATACTAATCTAAAATTAGCAAATACCAAAACTTAAAAAAGTGAAAGCCGTAAATGCAAAACAAGTAAAAAGCAAAAAACCATTGATTGTTGCCAAATCAACTACAAATTGCAAAATATATTGCCTGTTCAATTGTTGCTAAGCATTACTAATATCACTAAATCCACCATATTATCTATACTAGAATTAGATCCAAACTCTATGTTCTTGAAAGGAAATAAAATATGAGTTTATTTATTGCATCAAAAAATGAAAGATTTATTTTAATTTGTTTTACATTTTATTTCTTATATAAAAAAACCCAACAGGTTTATTAAATAAACTTCCTGTAAAAGTATGTATAGAATATATTAAATTATTTTCCATTCATAAAAATTTTAAATTAACCTTCTTCATTTACACAATTTATTGGCTTTTAATAAGTAATTTTGGTGGAATGCATACTTTTGCCGCATTAATTTGAAGCTTAGATAAGTCTATTCATTGTCATGACATGTCTATTCATTGTGACACTTTTTCCAAGGCTCGCTTGCTTTGCCATTTTCATGCAGCTCAGTATAGAATTATTTTTTTATATATAATTTATAATACATTTATATTTTTTTATATATATTTTGATAATTGTATCATTACTTTTGTGTATTTTAATTGTTTTTGTTGTTATGTATTAAAGTAGCAATTTCTTTTTAAATGTTTCATACATGCTTTATTTTTATTAGTAATTAACACATTGTTTATAAAGTTTATATTTGAATTCAATTAATTTAAAATTTTAAGGCTAAAATATTTTAATTTTAAAAAACAGTAATAGTTAAAAAAATTCCTGGGGATATATTCTCAATTGAGGTTAAACATAATTGTTTGTATTATATTCATAAGTTGGCTTTTTATTGAAGAGTTTTTCTCATCACATTTACTTTTGTTCATGCCAAGCTATCAGTCAAAATGATTCATGCTGTGTTCTTTACTTTCACATTCAGAGTTTTAATTCTAACTTCAGGTTTGGAGGTTCTTAGTGATTCAAAGTCTATTTTAAACAGAAGGTCTTTGTTTTTGCATGAAAATTTCAAGTGACAAACCAAGTTTAACTAATTTTTTTTTAAATATTGTTTAATCCTATGTTGTAATATATATATATATATATATATATATATATATATATATATATATATATATATATATATATATATATATATATATATATATAGGTGCTCAATGACATACAAACCCAACTCTAAGAAGAAGAAGAATATATATATATATATATATATATATATATATATATATATTTCATAAATTATGCTTTATATTTTAGCTCAATTAATGTAAATTTTCTTTTTTATTTTATTAAACTACTTTTTCTTTTATTTTCAGTGAATGAGTTTTATCTACCATTAAGGAAATAAAATATAATTAAGGATTTTTGATCTGTAAAAAGTGTAGGATACCTGCAAAAATATTCTCATTTTGGAATCTGTAGCAGTTTAATATGTTGAAAATATTGTTTTTTTAAACTGTTTTTATTTCAAAAGATATGTTTTGTTGAAAAAAGTAAAATTTTAGTACAGAGGGGCTAAAAGGAAAACTTTAAATGAATTTCAAAAAGTCCAAATTGTGTCACATAAAGATGCTGGTAAAGGTGTAAGAGAAATTGCAAGCCACCTAGACATCACACAATCCAAATGCTGTTTCTCAGTTTTTGAAAAATCCAAAGTGTCAGAGGGAAGCAAGGACTGAAAAATTTACATCACGCTATCAAAGGAAAATCTTCAAAGAACTTTAAAAAATAAGTGGGAGCATTGGAAAAACACAAAACTCAGCTTAAATCACACACACATGTAACAAGAACACTTTATAACCACAGAAAAGATCAGAAACCTTCATGTTCAAAAAATGAAAGCATCATCTTAAATGGAAAGAAAGGTACATTGAGTACTGGTTACAGTAGGCCAAAGAACATATGTCTAGGAGCTTCAATTATTTTTGTGATGAAAAAGATTCATTTTAGAAGGCTCAGAAGGTTATCAATATTATTGGCATTGTTTGGATACATAAGAAAAAACTTATTCTACCAGACAGATGGGAAGAGGTAGTTTAATGATTTGGATAGCAGTTGCGTATGGTGAAAATACCAATCTAGTGTCCTGGATGGAAGACAGAAACATACGGAGTGTATTCAAATTTTAAATTCAGAGTTTCTTCGCTATGATGCTGAGCTTGGTGGAGAAAGTTGGATATTTTAGTAAGTTGGAGCATCAATTCAAAGGGCCAGTGACATAGAAAATTGGTTTGAAAAAAATTTTCAGGTTTTTCCATAGCCTGCTAAAAGTCCAGACCTCAATATTGCTGAAAATATATGATCAGTAATTGCTTGTCTTGTTTACAGGGGGGTAAGCAATAGGAATCTTTGAGAAGCTTTGAATTGTGTTTGGAACAGTTTTTGTCAAACCAAAATTCAAGACTTATATGAGTCAATGACAAATAGAGTCTTTGAAATAATTAAAGCAAATGGCAAAGGAATTCCTTACTAACAAGACTTTTATTTTCATTATTTTGATCAGTCCTTCTATGTTTTTCACACAGCATAATGTGGTTAAAACTAATTTTTAATTGTAATAAAAAATAAGTTTATTATTTCCTATTACAGATATAGTGATCTGATTATAAATAAGTTTTTATAAGTGCTGTAATAAAATTATTTTGTAAAATTTCAAAGTTCTTCCCTTATTTGAAAAAATTTTAATGTTCTACTTTTTTTTCTGCAGTGTAATACATGTTTGACATACATTAAAAATAAGTTGAATTTTTAAATTATAATGATATTCAAGCCAAGGTTTCACCATGTCCTAAAGGTAGAATGATACACTTTAGAGTGAAAATCTCTAGATTTAATCCAAACACTATCAAACAATGAGATAAATTCTGTATTTTGCTAAGGTATAGACATCTATCAGGATGGATACTTAGGAGCTCCTGGTTTCTTCACTGTCAATAAATAAATTTGGCCAATAATGACAGAAAGATATTTTACAATTGATATTGAAATGATTGATAATAAACATGTTCAATAAAGATATGTATTTTATGGTAACAAAAAAACAAACTTTATGGTAATCAATAGGAAACTTAACTAAATACTCATTTTTGCCATTACATTTTCACAATTATGTGTTCTTAATTTATGTAACTATCTATTTCTAAATTAATATTATATATATTTAAGTATTAACATTCACAGCTGATTTGTGCGTTTTTATTAACTAATTAAGTCCCTTTCATTTTAACATTTGTTATCAATGGTATTTTCAAAACATGTGAGAGAACAAGTAGTTAAGAATATATTTTAAGAATTCTAAAGTATACAGATATAATTTTTTAATGATTTAAATATTATAAGTATACAGAATTATTTTTCATTTCTGTAATAAAAAATACATGGGGTTCAGTAAATGTTACAATAATCTTAACACATTAATCATAATTAAGAAATGAAACAAATGTAAAAAAGGTCTTTTTATTTGCTTCATACATACTGGGGAAAATGCTACAGTTTGAAAAAAATTAAGCAATATAATACTGTGTGGCTCAAAATAAGTAACTGGAAATAGCACTAAATCAATAAAAATAATGTTCATTGCATAATTTATTTTGTATAAATCGAACAATATACATAAAAAAAACTATCTACATCATACTATTAAAGCACTGTAGTAAGCATTCATTTTTTAGTTTGTCACAAAACTAATATCAGCTATTTTATGCTTCTTTCTTTCTTCCAAATTACCATCTACTGTGTTAATTAATAATATTTCTAATGATCATTTTAGATCTAGAGGCAAGGCACTTGAAAAATTGCTTACTTATTTTTAAAAAATGAATATTTTTTTATGTTTTAATCAACAGTAAAATAATTATTAATGCCTAATTATCTGAAATAAAATAAATATGCATTAAAAGTTTTGCAATATCCTTTTGGTGTCAAAGGTAAAATAACATAAAAAGGTAATCAGGGTAAAATTAATCATATAAAGAACTGATACAATGTCCAACATGGTAAAAACATATCAGAAAGGACTTTTTTACATTTAAATAAATATTTTCATAGTCTGTTACATGAAGATTACTTGTACTACTTTGCTTCAAGAAAAATTAAAATATGTTATTGTTTCTATATATTATACTAGGTTTTTGAAGGAAAAAACATCAACAAAACATTTCTGAGCAGCAGCACAATAACAAGAACCAGGGAATATATTTAACACCAAGTATTCTTTAGGTATAACTATATATTTAAACTAGGCTAACATTTTTAATTAGTATTAGATAATTAAAAACATCTATCAATATAAATAGAATGTTCAGATTAAAGTTTAAAAAAATTTCAGTAATATTTTTTAAAATATATAAATTTTATATATTTTAAAAAATAACAAACATCATCAAATAATGATGAAAACATGAATTACTAATTCATCTAATCACTTTTTTCCTATATCTAGATTTTTAGATGTAAGAAAAAAAGAACCAAGTAAATTAATAGTTTCATATAAAGATTTAAAAAAGTGGATGCATAAATAAATCCCTTTTGAAACTTTAACATACAAATTTTCATGATTAATTTCTAAGCTCAGTAATATATTTTTAACTCAAATCTGTAAAAAAAGAAACATTCACTAATACAAAGTTGTAAAAACTGTACAAGATAAATCAGAATTCAGCACACGAACAGATATCATATTAAGTCTTTTAAAATGATAATTCAGTGATTAAGTAAAAAATATATATATTTAGTAAAATATAAATGCTGATTTCCGATTAAATTATTTAAAATTATTATTAAATTATCAGAACAATATTTGTTTCTAAACAGCATTAATTTTACTTATGAAATTAATGTCATAAACATAACTAAAATTCTAATTAACAAATAAAATTTCCCAAAAGAAAGGTCAAGAAACTATTGAGTTAATTTAATATCACTGATATTCTTAAAGTTGCAATTTCATTACATATGCCATACATTAAATAATTATAAAAATAACTCATACATGTTTCAAAATAATTTTAAGTGATTAAATGTCATTCAGTTTTTAATAATTATCTTGTAACTTACTACTTCCATCAAATATAGGATTATTTTCAAATTATTCAACAGTAATAAATAATGAGGTATCTAACATAAAATAATAAAATATTAGATCTGTTTAACAATGAGCTGTTTAATATCTGTTTAACAATGACCAAAAAATATATTTAAATAAATATAAATAATGCTTATCTAAGTCACTATGAACAGAAAATCTTGATAAAAAATTTAACTACCTTTCAGTATTATGTTCAAATGAATTTAATTATAGTGATTGGAAAAATAAAACTGTTACATCTTTAAATGATGCTATACATACGAACTGCTTTTGAACAAATGTATTAAATAAATTAAACAATAACTAAGCAGCAGAAATTATTCATTTAATTGGACTTACATACAAGATGCTTGAAAACAAATTTAGGAGAAATTATTTATTATCTATGATCTAATATTATCAGATGAAAAAATTAACATATTAACTGATCGATGAATAAATTTCAATAATAAATTTTAAAATTACAAATGATTTTTTATTCTTTTTACAAACTCACAAAAAAGAAATTATTACAGTTATATCTTAAATTTCATCACTATATATTAATATAAAAAGTAAATTTTTACCTCTTGTCCAGTTTCACGATTGACAGCCAATTGAACTTTTCCATAGGTCCCTTGTCCCAACTTTCGTTGGACGTCAAATCTTTGTTTCAACCTATGTTTTTTATCACTTTTTAAAGGTGTTGACACAAGGTCGGTGGACGAGCTGTTTTGCACAACCATGATAGTTAATCTTTATATAACTAGCAAAAACGAGATCAATTATTCTAGGAACAAATACTAACTCAAATCATACGAGTAGTAGTTATCACATACTTGAGCAAATTGAAAAGATTTGGCAAGTAAACAAACGTAAAAATTCCTGATCTATTAACATTTTTTGAAAAAAATAAATAGATGAGCTTATAATTTAACATTCGAGATCTTTAAAGAACAGCATTTTTGATTCAACATTTTAGTCAGTTCATCCCACACACATTAACAAGAAATCAAAAAACCAAAACAAGAAACCCGCATTAAAAACGGCTAATACAGATTGCTATGGTTGTGGTTTCTTCTTACACAGATCACCAATTGTGATTAGCAGAAAAGAAATTGCGTCACTGTACAGATGGCGCTGCATTAGCTACAGAGTTTTAAAAGTAAATGATATATATCGTAATCGATACGAGGAATTAATCGATATCAGCAGGTAATGTTGATTCAATTGTAACTACAGTACTGGCCATTAAAATTGATACACCAAGAAGGAATGCAAATAACAAAACGATATTTATTGGACACATACATTATAGTGGAAAGAACAAGTGATTAGATTTACAGGATATTAGGATGTATAGATCTTGAGAAATCAGTGCCCAGAGCAGCCACCTCTGACTGCAATAATAGCATTTATCCGCCTAGGCATTGAGTCAAACAGAGATTGTATGGCATGTATGGGGATCTCAGTCCATGAAGCTTCAACACTATGCCACAGTTCATCGACAGTAGTGGATGGTGAATGATGGCGTGCAATCGCTCGGCAACCATTGGCCACACGTTCTCAATTGGTGACAAATCAGGAGAACGGGCTGGCCAGGGTAACAGTCGAACCTGTTCTGTATCAAGGAAGTTCAGAACAGTACAGGCAACATGTGGTCGTGCATTATCCTGTTGAAACAAAGCATTAGGGAGGCCTCGAAGATAGGGCAGAGCCACGGGACTTAACACATCGGAAATGCAACGGTTGCTGTTCAAAGTGCCGGTAATGCGAACAAGAGGTGATTGAGACGTATATCCAATGGCACCCTATACCATCACTCCAGCAGATGGGCCAGTATGGCGATGTCCAAAGCAAGCTGGCAATGCGCGTTCTCCACGATGCCTCCAAACACGGATGCAGCCATCATGGTCCTGTATACAGAACCGAGATTCATCTGTAAAGATGGCATGATGCCATTCCCGCGTCCAGGTTCATCGCTGAACACACCATTGAAAGCGCTCCTGTCTGTGACGCAGCGTCAATGGTAGCCGAAGCTATGGTCGCCGTACATACAATCCATGCTGGTGCAAACGTCGTTGAACTGTTAGAGCAGAAACTTGTTGCTTTGCAAATGACTCCATTTCTCGACTCAGGGTTCGTGACGTGGCTGTACGACCCCTTGTGACCATGCGGATAAGATGTCTGTCTTCTCTGCTGTTAGGGATGGGGGGTCGCTGAGATCCTGCATGACGTTCCGTATGATTGTCCTGAACACATCGATTCCATATTCTGCTAACAGCCATGGGGTCCCGACCGACGCGAGCAGCAATATTGCGGTACGATAAACCGCAATCCCAGTAGGCTATAATCCTTCCTCGATCAAAGTCAGACACGTGCTGGTAGGCATTTCTTCTTCTTACACGAGGCATTACAACAACTTTCTTTGCCGAAAACAACGTTGAAACGGAAATTGAGTATGAGAAAACTGCTGTCAAATTTCTGGTTTTATACACATTTTAGATGCCGCTACTGTCGCCTGCTTTGTATGAATGCGCTGAAAATATAATCATTTGCATATCACAGCAAGTTCTACCTGTCATGCAAATTTCACGTGTGTGGTGTGCCGCTTTCCTGGTGTAGCAATTTTATTGGCCAGTAGTGTATTTATACTGACTAGCTACTTTGAAGTAACCAGTATTTTAATGGTTAATTTCAATTGCAATTACTTTTTTTGAGTTAAATTAAGAAATCGCTAAAAATTAACCTTAAAATTTAAGAAATCACTAAAAAATGTATAATATAATAATGAATTTATCATATAAATTATTATATTAAAAAAAGTGATAGCAAAATAATATGAAACTATTAAAATAAATAAATATAAATTAACAGCTTTTCTATTCATGAATATTTATTAATTTAGTTTGCATATTAATTTCTTTTATGTAATAGCCTATTACAGAAAAAATTTTATTAACTTTTTTCACGTCTGTTTCCGAGCAAACAAATTTTTTATTACATCAAGCAACATTTAATGGATGGAGTTTTCAATATAAACAAAAACAAACCTCAGTTGAACGGAAGCCATCTCAAATACTTCCGGTTTTCTCTCTTCCCATTGAAAATGAATGCAATCGAAAAAAAGTTCGCTTAAATATTTTTAAGTATTTAATCCTGCTTTTGCAAATTTTTTGACTTTATCTGTTAAAATCCTATTTAAATCATAATCATTTTTTAATGTTAAAAAAATTAACAATGTTATGTATAAAACTTTTTTTAAGATTAAGAGCAATTAAACATAATAAAATATTTATTATAAGCTTTAGATTATTTCAAATACTTTGGACAGAATTAACCAAACTATTAATATTATATTGGCGACCTCAATGTTGCCAAAGTTTGCTATCATTTTGAAATTAAAACTTCGTTAACTACAACAATATTAAATGAGCAATCTCTGCCTTTAAACCTCTAAAAAGCCCAGGGCCTTATGGAATTATGTCCATCATGATCCAGAAGGCACAGGAGGTTATCATACCAGTGCTAACTAGAATTTACAGAGCTAGCTTAGCACTGGGTTACATACCAAAGATATGGCAGAAGACTTGAATTATTTTCATTCCTAAACCTGGCAAGGACACCTATGACCAGGCCTAGTCTTACAGACCTATCAGTCTTTCTTCATTCTTTCTTAAAATTATGCAGAAAATCATTGATCGGCATATTAGAGATTACTAGGGTAGTAACAGTCCCTTGCATGCTCTTCAATTTGCATATCAACCCGACAAATCTACTGAAACTGCTTTACATCAGCTAGTTTCTAAGATTGAAACCAATCTGGATTAAAAAGAAATTGCCTTGGGAACTTTCCTCGACATTCAAGGTGCCTTTGATAATACTGCCCATCCATCCATCCTCAATGCACTTAGAGAGGCAGGGATTAATCAGACCCTGTGTACTTGGATTGAGGCCTTGATTTTGGACAAATGTATACAAAGGAGCATCTTCGGTGAATCATTTAAAAATGACTACTAGAGGCTGTCCTCAAGGAGGTGTTCTCTCACCATTACTTTGGAACCTAGTTGTAAATAACCTTATAAAATATCTAAATGATAGGAGCTATTAAACGCAAGGATATGCTGATGACATTGTCATTCTTATCCTTGGCAAAGATTTCGACATAACTTGTCATCTCATGCAGGATGCTCTAAGTTATATAGGTCAATGGTGCATGGATAAAGACCTGATGGTTAATCCTCAGAAAAACTACCTTGTACCTTTTACACGCAAAAGGAAATGGAAGGGTTTTTTCATACCAAGACTTTTTCATGTTGAAATCAATGTTGCTTCAGAGGTGAAGTATCTGGGCATTTATTTAGACCAAAAACTTACCTGGAAAAAGCATATTGATGATAAAATTAACCGAGCAAAGAAAAGCATTATGATTTGCAGGCGAATGCTTGGTAAAAACTGGGGTCTACATCCAAAACTGATGTTGTGGATGTACACACCTATTGTCAGGCCCATTCTCACACATATGCCTGTGTGATCTGGTGGCGTAAGGTGGAACAGAAGACTGTGACTGACAGACTAAGAGGTTGTGGCGATCGGACATACATTTAATCCAGTACATTCCACCAGATGGCAGCAAGAGATGTCAAATCCAACATAGACACCAGATGGCAGTACCGCACCAGTGATTCAGGAAAAAAGAACGAACTGTCAGTCAGACTGTTAACTCCGACCGAAGCTGTCGTCACTATCGTGCCTTATGTGTATCACTTTTGTATATAATGTAAATTAAATATCGTTTAAGTTTATAACCTTCTGATGAATCTTTTTCGTTTATTGGCTTTAGTTTTAAGATGTTATCAGGCCGATATATCGTGCATACCAACAATCAGCCAAATTGGTGACTCTTAGAAGATAGAACACGTGTATTTATTCTCGAACCGAAAAGCATTCGCTTCCACGGACAATTAGTTATCCGTTTCGATCGTGTAGCTGCCTTCTAATCTGGTAAAATATCATCTTTCAATGGCTTGCCATATCATCATACGTGAAATATTCATCATTATTTCGACTGAAAATCAAGGAATTTGTGAATTACGACAGATCGCACTTCACCGATGAAAATACTCGTGCTGGTGCCAAACTGCTTTCGTTTTAGCGGACAATACTGTTTTACTGAACGTGTTTGTGCTCTACTAAAGGTGCTTTGTGCTTTATCGTTGCCGACATCGTTATTTATATATATTTTTGTGTTTCTTACCGGTTGAATTCCAGGCGTACTTCAATCATCTTAAGTAAGCTCGTTCTATTCTTTTCATTTTTTCATTATTGCCATCGGATTGTTAAACGCTAATTTATTTCATTCCATATTTTGCTATCCATCTTTATTTATTTGTGTTATTTTTCATGCCTTGCTATTTTTTTCTATTCCTTTGTTTCATTGTGTTATATTACAAGTTACATATTCGCATTTTCTATTGATTGCTTAAAATTGTTGCTTTTTTTAATTCATAATTGTATTGCATCATATGTACTTAGTGGTAGCAGTCTTAATTTCCTTTCCTACATTTTGATTACCTTATGATCATTGTTGTTAAGGTTGTCCCTGGGAAATTCATTTTTTCTTGTGTTCTGATTTGTTTCTTGTATAATTTCTTGTGGCTCATTCCTATATTTCGTATCACCATGAGTGACGACGAGGTCGAAAAACAGGCTAGTGTGTCTCGTGTTTCTGTCAAACCCCCACCATTTTGGAAAGCAAATCCAACTTTATGGTTTGCACAGCTCGAGGCACAGTTCTCAATTTCTGGCATTACTGAAGATTCAACCAAATTTAATCATGTAATTTCTGCGGTTGAATCTGACGTGCTCAATACTGTCTCTGACATTGTCTTGCAGCCTCCGACCAAGGATAAATACAAAAACCTTAAAGCTCGTCTAATAGACTTGCATTCAGAAAGTGAAGAATCCAGACTCCGCAGACTTTTGCAAGGTCTCGAACTTGGCGACCAACGCCCCTCACAATTGCTTACCCGTATGCGTTCCCTTGCTGGCGCAACGGCAGGAGAAGCTATTTTACGATCCTTGTGGCTTTCCAGACTTCCTACAAGCACGCAAAGCATTCTCGCTGCACTTAGTGATGATCTCGCTCAACTTGCCGCAGTAGCGGACAAAATTTCAGACCTCACTAATGCTTCAACCATAAATTCCACAAGCTTGCAACCATCTCCTCCGACGAGCACCCTTGAAGCACAAATATCGCAATTGACTAAACAAGTGAGCGAACTCTCAACCATTGTTCATCAAAACGCACGTTCTAGGCAAAATCAGCGCCACTATAGAAATAACAGCAGGCGACGTAGTCCATCCAGGGGACGGAACCGCCAATACAAAGAGCCTTCCAATAATTTATGTTTTTACCATACAAATTTTGGATCAAAAGCTAAAAAGTGTACACCACCTTGCTCCTTCCGTCAACCGGAAAACTAGCATCGCGGTCACAGGTGGCCACGATGGCTGACCGCGGCACTTCCCGAATTTATGTGGTCGACAATGCTCTAAACATGAAATTTCTTATTGACACTGGGGCTGACGTGTCCGTCATTCCTCGCCCTAAGAATTTTAATACCCAAAGAGAAAAACTGACTTTATATGCAGCTAACAACACTCCTATTCCAACTTACGGAACGAAATTATTAACTCTCAACTTAAACCTACGAAGATCATTTTCCTGGCCTTTTATAGTCGCTGACGTCTCAAATCCTATCATTGGTGTTGACTTTTTGAGACACTTCAACTTACTTGTCGACGTCCGGCGCAGGCAACTTCTGGACCCCACAACCAACATCTCGGTCACAGGAAAAATTTCTACGGAGCCACTTCAGAAAGTTATGTTAATAACTGAATCTTCAAAATACCACAAACTTTTGTCTGCTTATCCCGCTCTTCTAAACACCTCGGGTCTCAATGGTGATAGGCCCAGTTACGAGGTATATCACCATATTGAGACCACCGGCCCTCCAGTTTTTTCCAAGCCCAGACGTCTCAGCACCCCTCTCCTAAATTCGGCAAAGGAAGAATTCCAATTCATGCTACAACAAGGCATCATCCGTCCATCCAAAAGTCCTTGGGCAAGTCCTTTGCACATGGTTCCAAAGAAAAGCGGTGACTGGAGACCTTGCGGTGACTACAGACGACTGAATGCTGTCACAGTTCCGGACCGCTATCCTGTTCCACACATCCAGGACTGCACACATCTGTTAGCTGGGCGAAAAATTTTTACCACTCTCGATCTCACACGCGCCTACAACCAGATCCCTGTTTTTCCTGACGACATACCAAAGACGGCGGTGACGACACCTTTTGGACTCTTCGAGTTTGTTTTTATGCCATTTGGCCTCCGAAACGCTGGGCAGACCTTTCAGAGATGCATTAACAATGCTCTTCAAGGTTTAGACTACTGCATTGCCTACCTTGATGACATCCTGATCGGTTCTACAAACGAAGAGGAACACATTTCTCACTTGAAAGAAGTCTTTAATCGCTTGCAACACTTCGGTTTCACACTCAACCCATCTAAGTGCATCTTCGGCCAATCAGAAATCAAATTCTTAGGTTGTCTGATTACCCAAGACGGGGTTCGCCCACTTCCTGAAAAAGTTGAAGCCATATCATCGTTCCCAAAACCCCAAACTGTGGCTGAGCTTCGACGTTTCCTGGCCATGATAAATTTTTACCGAAGATTCTTACCAGCAGCCGCCCGCCGGCAAGCTCCTCTCACTCATTTCCTAAAAGATAGCAAGAAGAAGGACAATCGCCCAGTTGTGTGGTCCGAGGAAGCTAGCACAGCTTTTGAACGCTGCAAAGAGGACCTGATTCAAGCCACTACCTTGTCTTATCACACAGATAATGACAAACTCATTCTTGCAACTGATGCTTCAGATATGGCCATTGGCGCCACTCTGCAAGCTGAAACTCCACATGGCATCAGACCCCTCGCCTTCTTCTCAAGGAAGCTCACTTCTACGGAAACTCGATACAGCACATACGATAGAGAACTTCTAGCCGTCTATGCAGCTGTGAAACATTTTCGACATTCCTTGGAGGGACGACAGTTCCAGATCCAGACAGATCACAAACCTCTCACTTTCGCCTTTACTACAAATTCCTCATCCTCTCCAAGACAGCTTAGGCAACTGGATTTCATCGCACAGTTCTCCACCGATATTAAACATGTCAAGGGATCGGAAAACGTCGTGGCAGATACCTTATCACGCATACACGACATTACCATTCCTTCTGCCATTGACTTCTCGTCCATCGCAGCAGCACAGGAGAATGACCAAGAATTACAGGCACTTTTGTCGAATCCTAGTGCCAGCAGTCTCAACCTTCAACCCTTGAAGTTAGACCCACAAACTTCAATCTTTTGTGATACATCTCAAGGAACTGTTCGCCCTTATCTACCTGCATCCTTCCGGCAACCTGTTTTTCAGCAACTCCACAACTTGTCACATCCTGGCATACGGGCGACGAAAAAACTTGTTCAACAGCGATATGTATGGCCATCCATGCTCAGTGATATAACTGCCTGGACTAAGGCATGCCTCTCTTGCCAAAAGTCCAAAGTTCAGCGTCACACAAAGAGCCCGATCCAAAAAATTCCTGTGCCAGACAAGCGTTTTGCTCATGTCCACATCGACATTGTTGGACCGCTATTACCATCAGAAGGCTCAAGATATATTCTGACATGCATAGACCGCTTCACCCGGTGGCCAGAGGCAATTCCCATAGCAGATATCACTGCTGACACGACTGCCAGAGCCTTCTATAATCATTGGATAACACGTTTTGGTGTTCCCGAACTTGTTACTACTGACCAGGGGCGACAATTCCATTCGAATCTCTTCAAAGCACTCACCAAGTTACTTGGAATTCAGCGCATCAGGACGACTCCGTACCATCCGTCATCCAACGGAATCGTGGAGAGATGGCACCGCAGTCTTAAGCAATCGCTCATGGCTCATATGTCACAGTCACAGCGTTGGACCGAAGCCCTGCCGACTGTCATGCTCGGTCTACGTTCTGTTTTTAAACCAGACCTGCAATCGACTTGTGCAGAGATGGTCTATGGAACCACCATTCGCCTTCCAGGTGATTTTTTCAACCCAGCATCGGTTAGGCCATCACCGGATACTCCTGACCACTCATTCTTACAAGATCTTAAAGAGCAGATGTCAAAGCTGTCACCAACCCCTGCATCGAGACATCTCTCTTCCACGCCTTCCTTTTTGTACCGTCAGAACTCTCCTCATGCACTCATGTTTTTGTGAGGCATGATGCTGTCAAGCGTCCTCTTCAACGCCCTTACGATGGACCCTTTAAAGTCATCACTCGTCACGAGAAAACTTTTCTGCTGGACGTCAACGGTTCCCAAACCACCATCAGCATTGACAGGCTGAAACCAGCATTTCTTCTCCCACCTTCGTTCAACGAGAGTTCTAACGAGCAACAAGATGTTCCACACACTCCAAGTCCTGTTCAGAACAATACGGCTGAGACGTGTCCTGTTCCCGCTAGCAACCAACCTCCAACTGTCATCACTCGTTCAGGTCGTCGTGTACGATTTAATCTTCGATACTCCTCTTAATCGTGCATCGCACTAGGGGGAGTACTGTGGCGATCGGACATACATTTAATCCAGTACATTCCACCAGATGGCAGCAAGAGATGTCAAATCCAACATAGACACCAGATGGCAGTACCGCACCAGTGATTCAGGAAAAAAGAACGAACTGTCAGTCAGACTGTTAACTCCGACCGAAGCTGTCGTCACTATCGTGCCTTATGTGTATCACTTTTGTATATAATGTAAATTAAATATCGTTTAAGTTTATAACCTTCTGATGAATCTTTTTCATTTATTGGCTTTAGTTTTAAGATGTTATCAGGCCGATATATCGTGCATACCAACAATCAGCCAAAAGGTCTACAAAGACTGGCCTGTCTCTGTATCACAGGAGCAATGTCCACCACACCAACCAGAGCATTAGAAGTTATGTTGGATCTGATTCCCTTAGACATCTTCATCTGCAGCACTGCCAGAATGACTGCATACAGAATGAAGCTACAAAACCAATGGTACGACCAACCTGTTGCTAAAGGGCACAGGGGTATTATCAGGAAAATTCAAGATCCTACTTTCCTTATGCCTCCGGACATCATTGAAAAGTCATACATGTTTAAAAGGACATTTGAAATAGTTTTTCCAACTAGAGACGAATGGGATAACAACATGTTCAAAACTAAAACAGAAGATCTAATCTGGCACACAGATAGATCACTGAAAAACAGCCTCTCAGGACTGGGAGTAAGTGGCGTGTCACCTAGAGCCAGCCTATCTGTAAGCCTTGAACGATACGCTACGGTCTTCCAGGCAGAAGTTTTAGCCATTATCCACTGTCTGCGACTAAATATGAGGAAGGGCTACCACGATAAGCGGATTCTGATTTTTAGTGACAGTCAAGCCGCTTTAAAAGCGCCCAGTTCTTTCGAAATAAAATCTAAAATGATTTTGGAATGAAGAAACCTTCTCACAGAACTGGCAACTAGAAACAAGGTGATCCTTGTATGGGTGCCAGGGCACAAAGATATCGAAGGTAATGAAAGGGCTGATGAACTTGCTAAACAAGGACCGTCTTTTGCTCCCATTGGTGCAGAACCTTTTGTGGATCAATTTGAAGACCGTAAAAACCAATGTTCTTGGATGGGAAAAACGGAAGATGTATGAAGCTTGGCTCAACACTCCTGGTCAAACTCACGCTAAAAGTATGATCTGTGGATCATCAGCGAGGATTGCCTCTGAAATTCTAAGATGCACTAGGCAGAAGATACGTTTAATCGTAGGCTTCATAACTGGGCACTACTATTTCAGAAAACACCTCTATAAAATGGGACTCTTTCAGCAACACCCTATCTGCAGGAAATGTCATACGCAAGAAGAAACGGCAAAGCATATCATTTACGAATGCGAAGCTCTTGCCCTTCTAGATTAACTTCTTTAGGCATCATCCATACTAGAGAGTTACACCTACACTCCATTAAAGGGTTATATCGGACTTTATTAATAAAGTGGGTGACCCGAGCAACTGGAACTAGGAAACATTGGGTTTGGAATTAATAGTACAAAATGCTGATAAAAGCAGAGGTGCCCAATGACATACAAACCCAAGTCTAAGAAGAAAAAGAAATTAAAACTTTTAAAATAGAGAAATGGACCGAAAACATTTTAAATAAGTATTTAGAAATAAGATATATATATATATATATATATATATATATATATATATATATATATATATATATATATATATATATATATATATATATATATATATATATATATATATATATATATATGAAGTCTTAATATATTAATCTGTAATAAAATGCTCGCTACATAACTTTAAATACTTCGTTGAATTCTAATTTTCCTGATTTACAGCTTTTTCCCACAAAATACTACGTTCGGAATGCATTGAGAATTGAACATTTTCACTTGCAAAAGTAAATTTGTTCAATCTCGCATATTGCAACCAACTGTCTCACAACAACTACAACCTTTATTTGCTTTCTGCGTATCAAAAATGTTTAGTATCGTTACTTTTAAATGAATATTTCAAAGCAATGAAAAACACAGAAAAAAACCACAATAGTATAAAACAATAATGGAACAGTAAGCAGGAACTTCTGTGCCGGAAGTTTTCTAGAACTCCACGATTGTAGCTCACTCTGTTCTAAGCTTTACAGAAACTTCCATCCATAAAGCATGAATTAACATAAAAGGATAATTCTTATTTATTGCATCCTATCAACTTACAGTTTTTTAAACTCTTGAAATTTTTTAATTATGAAAATTAATTTCGTGATAATTATTCAATTTTCACACAATGACATCAAACTTCCTTAAAATTGCTAAGGTATAATATTTTAATTTAAGATACGAAAGTAAAAGATACTTTAGTATACTTAAAATAAAAGGATGGAAAGATTTTTTTTATCTCTGTCTTCTCACTCTCTGTATACTTACTTTGTTTAACTTTTCATTTTAATGATTTCTAAATGGTGAGAAAGAGGCTTTGAAAAAAATAACAAGAAATCTGAAATTATCTTTGTTAGAATAAATAGAATAAAGAACATTTGTTTTAATTTTGTATTAAAAAAATCATTCAAGCAAAATTTGCAAATTTAAATATGATAAAAAGTTGTACTTAAGGGAAAAAAAGTAATTTCAAACATCCATAAGAAATAATAAAAGGAAAAGTAAAGCATAAGAAATAACATCACTTAAATGAGAAAGACAAAACTAAAATTATCCTACCATTCAATACAACACGTGATAAATTTGAAAATAAATGATAAACATGCAATATAAATTAGGTTTTTTTATTTACTTGGCTCACTTATTACATTCTTTAGGATGGAACAAATAATTAAATTCAAGAACCGTCTTTATTTACAAGAACATCCTTCATCTTAAGATCCTATTATTTATATTTTGAATTGAAATGAGTCCTACATTTAATCATGTACTCGATCGTTGCTTTGTTGTCTTCGTTAATAATTTTTCCCTCTTTTTCTTCTCCCTTAACAATTTCTCGTTTCACCTACCTGTTTCAATGTATCAATGAGCTGGTTATTTTTAATTTTCCTATATGGTCTGTAAATGGGATTGCTAAATCGGTAAAAGATGTTATGCGAGGCCTAGCGCCCTATTGAGATTTCATACCATGCTCTCCATTTAAACGGTGAGATAACTTTTTGCCTTACTTTTCGGATTTTACACTTGCTTTCTGTAATGGAAATAGTCTTTCCTCCTTACCCTGAATAATGAACAAGAAATGAATACGGAAAATTCTCTTGGCAGCTTTACCAAAGAAGATATGGCAACTAACTTTGCACCGCAAATTTTGTATCTTGAAAGAAATTTATCCCATCATAGAGTAAAAGCTTCAACGAGTTAAAGTTTTGGAAAAATATAACGGAAATAAAAATAAAATGATTAATAAAAATAATAAATGATATCTTTAAAATTAGGCGATTCAAGACATAAAAATAAAATAACAAAATAAAATGATCGGTAATATAATTTATTTGGGAAAATTTATAAAAGAGATTCAAGAATGTAAAAGCTTTTAACTTATAAGCTACCATTAAATTTTGAAAATTGGACCATTAAACTACTCCGAGATAAAGGAGAAAAGATTTATTATAGATTTATACCACCTTGTCATCCCTCACCTATCATCATAAAATAAAATAAAAATTCTCTCGCTACAGACCATGATTTATATTCATGGTTTCTGGGAACTTCATTAAAATCTCACCAGAGACTACAGATTATTTCCATCCTCAATATAAATGCTACTCTGAATTTCAAACCTAACAGGCGCATCTAACGTCATTCAGCATGATATTGATTATGGATTTTTTATTAATCATAGATTTATAGGAAATCCCGTTAATCTAAAAGAACCTTTACAAAAATAATAACAAATACTTTAGTGATTCTTCTTCTGATAAAGGAAATATTAAAAAAAAAATTCTAAAAAGCCTAAAATATCTCTGACAAAATAAGTACCTGTTTCTGCTTCCCCGCAGTAGAATTCAATCCCCTCTTCCTCGTTCAACGGAGGACCAATTGGAGTATTCTCCTTACTTTTATTAAATGAAATGCAACCTCACTTAAAAGTAAGCTTTTTGAGAGCTTCACGACAACTTTTTTTACCATCATGGAGTACTTTAAATATATGAGAAGAGTATCTTGTAAAAAAAGTTGCACTCCCATTTAAGAAGTCAAGAATAAAATTGAGTTCTTGAGTCTTTAAGTGCTTAACACACGCTTACCAATTATCCCATCCTAATAAAAAAACGTGTTTTAATCCACCTTTTTTATCTCCAACTCTGCCAATGTAAGGAGGTTGATAACTTCTTTAAAGTTACTCAATTCATAAACGAAGATCAAGACTAGCATATCGGAGTCACAAAGGTGGGAAAATTATTCGAAATCTCTTCATTGATGTGCACATTGCCCATCAATTTCTATGGTTATACGGCAGCGCATCTAATCAAAGAGTGTCCTACAGCCTTTAACTGTCCTGTACAATGTATCAGCTTTGACGGAAACCCCGACAGTAATTGTATATTATGTCCAAAATTCCTCGTATATTATTAAAATAATTGTATATTATTCCTCGATCACACACACAGTGTGAAAAGCAAAGGACCAAGCTCGGCTGCCACAGTTGGTTCAATTTAAGCCGCCAAGATAGGACCAAGCTATGCTACCGAAATTGGTCCAATTTTGACAGCTTATATGTTTAGACCATTTCAGTTTTTTGATTAAGGGACATGAATATATATATATATTTTGAAATTACGATAACGGAAAAATTGCATTGCTATCAAAGTA
Source organism: Latrodectus hesperus (assembly GCA_037975125.1). Taxonomy (NCBI): domain Eukaryota; kingdom Metazoa; phylum Arthropoda; class Arachnida; order Araneae; family Theridiidae; genus Latrodectus; species Latrodectus hesperus. The sequence goes on from CM075862.1 coordinate 434,166, forward strand.
AATGATGGTAACTCATCATACTAAACTCTTAGGCCGGTGCAAACTACAGAATTCCCCCGAGAAACCTAGCCAGGTGAATTATCTGAGAAGAAACAATGATGTCATGTCAAGTGACGTCATTGTTCTGTTAAACAAATGAAACTATTTACTTCATATTGAATTCTTATTTACATTTTGACGGATGGGCAACATCAATTTTGTGAAATTATGACAGCTGATTTATCGAAACATCTGGTGTGTGTATGTGTTTTATATATATATATATATATATATATATATATATATATATATATATATATATATATATATATATATATAAAACACAGAATGTGTAAATTTTTGACAATTTTTTTTTGAAAATTTAGTTATATATAATATAGAAAATATATCAACTATGATTATTCAACAAAACTAGCGTATATTTCACATTCCAAATTTAGTTAAACTCATTCAATGACATCATTGCTTTGAAAATGATGTAACTATATTTTTAAAATATATATTTGAGATAATTTTTTATAATAACTATAAGAGTCTTTAAATATATGGCACAATAAAAATAAAGTATAGATAAATTTTTAATAAAATAACCAAAAATAAACGGTAGTTACACATAAAGACTTCAATCAATGCTTTCTAAGAACGTAATCCTCAATAAAATTTTTTTACATTATTGTATCTTTATATTTAAATTTAATTTTGCTCAGTAATGTGAACATGAATTGTTAATAAATATTACTTTAATTAATTCCAAATTTTTAAATTAATTCACTATGAAATTGTTTTACAAAAAATCTATAACATCTAAACCTCAACAACACATACAATATATAACAAAATTGTTTTGTTTACTAGAATCAATGTGTGTGTTTTCAATAATATTAAATAAAGTATATTTAAAAGTAGAATATGTTCTTCTGTGTTTTGTTTGAATTAATTTACAGATATATTTAAGTATAAAAAAATAAGATTTTGAATTTCAATCTGCTTTTCATAAAAAAATCCATGTTTAGCATTAATACAAATTATAACCCATCTCACTCTTCAAATTTTTTGTAAAACCTATGATTTATTTCCTGAAATAGTAATTTTTTTTATTTGTCAAAATAATTTCGATCTTTTGAATCTCACGGATATCTTCAATCTGTATAATTTCATAAAATTAACAAACTTTTTTCATTTTTATAGAAATGTTAATATTTATAAAATAAATAATTTCCTTAATTTTTAATAATTAAATAAAAATGGAATATTTAATTTTCAAAAATTATTCTAATGACCTTTGTAAAAATTTATCATGAATTAATCTTCATCATAAAAAAAATTGATAAGTTAACTGCAAACATTATTTCCACAAAAGAGGAAAAATAAAAATAAAAGCAAAATGTAAATTATTTGCTTTATCGCCGGTGCCTTACCAGATATTTCCAATTTTCAGAAAAACTAAGTCTCTCTCGGAACGCCTATTTTGTGATGTTTTCTGACAACACTCGATCGATGGCGAATTGCATATAATTTAGGCTTTATAGGAAAACTTGATTTGATTGACCTAATTTCCCCCATACTATAATATTTGAAATAGATATGAAAATTATAAATTTAAAACTAAAAAAACGAAAAATTCATAGAGAATATTAAGCTAAAAAATTTAGTACATTTCGTATGATACATGTAAATATAAGTATTGTAAGAACATTTTTTTACAAATGATCTATAAATTAACAACAGTTATTTATGTGATGGTTTGATTATTTTGTTTTTCGACTTTTACTTCTTCCATACAAGTGCTTATTCGATTAAAATTGACGACTTAGATTAGATTCCGAAGCATTAATAATACACCTATAGTAGAAATGGATACAAAATTAATTAGAGGCCAGGTTATTCATAAGTTGACGTGTATTTTATGGGAAAACTTTTTATCTCGTATCAAAAACCATATGTGAGGCAGCTAATACTGTTACTTCATAACATTAATCGTGATTTTTTGTAAAAACGTTCTTATGCTAACATTTTCACCAAAGAATCACGCTTAGTCTTGTGAAATATAGTTTTCACTTGGGAATATATTCAACTTGGTTTTCAATTTAAGAGAAAAATGTTATATATAGGTGAGAGTATTCAAGCATATATTTATGAACATACATTGTATTCCAATAAATACTTGAATAATCCTGTAAACGAAATAATCTGCGATTCCGCGATACATCACGTTCCTTCTCCAGATACATAAAATGTGGGAAATAACAGTGTAAATCTTTAAAGACATGATAAAACACAGTTTGGTGCTCTTGAATTCCGAGAAAGATATGAGCATTGGAAGTGACAGGAATGGTTAATCCACAAACACATACATTTTATTTCCAGCAATTCAAAACACTCAAAATAAGCGGTGGCTTACATTTACAAGCTAAATAGTGATTGTAATATGCAACTTGGCTTGTCAAATCCACAAAATTAGGAATGCTAGGCTGAAGGGTGTAGTCCCGTGTGATCCGAAATTGTCGAGTTAGTGAAAACCATTTGTAAAGAACCACAATTCTCTTATCATTGACACGTCATTACAAGCCCATGATCATAAAATCTAACAAACTTACTCAACGAAGATCAATGGCAATGAACTGAAGAACAATGGAAATAGGTGTTATGGACATATCTAGATTCAAACTATATTGTTTGAATGGGATGGTTTAAGAAAGAAATTACTAAGGCGGAAACATCACCAAATTTGGTAAAAAGCCTGGATAAGCAAAATCCCAAGATCTCAAGTTGAATCCCCAGGTAGACAACTAAAAATTTGAATAAAACCGATCGTAAAAACTTCTTGTCAAAACATTTACAGAATAAAAACATTCTACCTGATGATAGGTTAGCTGCACTTAAATGAAAATGAACACAGGCAATTTAATAAACTTGAAGTGTCATATGATACAGTCGCTCAAAAATCTAAAATCAAATTTTCACAATAAGCGAAGCATATTTAGAATGTGCAACAGAACGTTTTCATCTGTGTACAATTAAAATACTATGCATAATATATGATCAGTTGTTATATGCCGAAGAATGACATGCAAAGACTCCAAAATGGTTCAATCATTTGTCAAAGCATACCAGTATGTAACAGAAGCTGATATTATTACAAGGAAAAGGTGATAGAGATGTGTTCTCATTCAATAACATTCCTTACTATATCTTGGGTAATTGGTCATGAAATGAAAACTATTAACGTTTATTTTTCTGTGGCTTTCATAATGATATTGACATCAATTAATTAGGTTGGTACATCAACTTAAATTTATATTATAAATCGTTGAGATGAGAATTTATATTTACTGTTTATACAATTGAAGTAAGTATTTGTACTATAAAATGCCAACCCTGACAGGACCTATATAAGTTAATTTAAAACAGTTCCAAATTTATTTACTTAGGGATTTTAATATCCATACTCATCATTAGTGTGGTGATTACAAGAATCTTTATTGCTGGAAAGAAATGCTTTAATATGGGTCTGTTTCCAAAATACTGATAAGTCAATTGAAATGTTACATGCACATAAGTTGGTTACTTTTACCTTTTCTCTTTCAGATAGATGAATAATGACTTTTATGACAATTATTATTATTCATTGTCAACTCACAAATTGGACAATTTTTAAATTGGCTTATTTTTAAGGTTGTCATATAAGAACACTGTTAATTTGCTATGGAATGAGGAAAAATGCTTAAATAATAATTTCAACTTCTTCAAATATTTCAAGTTCATTTAAAAAATATTGCAGCAGAATTTATTAAAGAAAATTAAAAAGAGGTAAAAAATTAAAGTATATACATATCATTATAATATTATGCACTACTTGATATTTAAATCATCATATTTTCTCAACAGAATGTTTTTCTTAATCCTGATGTTCCTGTAATAAGTGATGGCGTTTGGCTTGAAATCTTTTTTATTAAAATGAAATGTGTATCTAGGAATTCTCTAGTATTTTTTATTGAAAAGTAAATAGGAATTGTTTGGGAAATCAGAAATATTCAAAAGAAGCACTGTTTACCTACCCAATAATTTATTATTAAAATAGTATGATCATTCTAATGTCAAAGTTTTGAACATTCAAATGTTACAGAAGATACATTTGAGCTGGGTATGGAAAAATCAGCTATAAAGGAATTAATTACATTACACTAAAAAGTTCTAATCTGCTTCAAATCCAAGTAATTTTAAATTGGACAACAAAGAAATCAATTATATCATAACTACCACATTAAAAATATAGTAAATTAATAATAAAAATTGATATTTTTATAGTCAATGATAATAATTATTAAATAAAAATGTTTTCTTTACTAAAAAAATCTATTGAAATTAGTGAAGATATAATAATATAATGGTAACAAAATATAAAATATGATGTAATATTAACAAACAAGAAAAAAATGCTACTAATTACATTGAAAGGAAACACAGTAACATAGTTAAGATACTGGAAAACTCACAAAAAATTAATATAAAATATTCTTAAAATATTCTTGATATTAAATTACATATTTTCAATTATTTTATATTTCATATTATTATATTATATACATTAACTATTCAGAGATCCTGTTTAAAAAATAATGATAGTCAAATAATGAGTATCAAATATCTGACAACATAAGACATTACTATGAAATTTAAAACACATTTTTGTCACTGTTTATAAAATCAAAGTGTAAATTAATTGTATATTAAGTTTAATTTCCTTCCATTTGGCAAAAAGATTTTAATAAAATTAATGTCACAATTATGCATCATTTACTTAATAAAAAATCAATAATATATTTTGAGAACATGAAATAAAAAATAAAGAAAATATGTAAAGCTAAAAAAATTAGCACAATAGACTTATGTTTGTAGTATAGAGTTCTTCTAAAACACAAAGTTAAAAAAAAATTAAACACAAAGATGAACTTAAAATAAAATAGCAAATTATGCATGAAAAGTAGTTAAATAGCATGGAAGATGAAATAAAGTGAAATACTGAGTCATATGAGGCAATAACTTTATATTATTTTTTAAACACCTAATTATTTACACACATTAACATGGGACAGTGTGAAAATTTACGAACCAATGAGATATTCAAAGTAAAATACTTTTTATTTATACTGATACTTTATAATATATTTTTAAACATTCAATATAAATACGAAAAGAATAGTATTAACTAAAGTTATATGTTGATAAATGTAAATAAAAAACAGGAGATGAACTTCATATAATTTGGTTGGTAAAACATTAATAAAAAAGTATCATACATAGTATTTAATGAATTATTTAATTTCATAAGTTATCAGTTTTGAAAATATATTACTGATATACTCATCTTTCTGAGAAATATATGGTAACTGATTTAAAATACAAAAACTACATTTTATCACTGGAAATGAAACTTTATTTTACATAACACAAGTTCTAAGAATTGATTTAAATAATCCAATAAACAAAGTTTTAAAAAAATATTTTCTTGGTTAATGCCAGTAATTTATTTTTTGCTTTTGTCATCTTTCTTGGTAGATGATTTTTTATCTTTACTGCTATCTAAATTTTCTACTGCATTTCGCACAACCTCACTTTGAGGGTCAACACCAGGTAAATTTCTAAGAACACTTTGTAAAAACTCTGGATCATCCATAACTTCTTGTAAATCTTCTTCCTCTTCCTACAACACACATACATTATAGAGAAAGATATTTTATAAATGGATTTCAGATAGAAATATGCAATTAAAAAAGTACTTTTACAAATTACAATGCAGAAAAATCAAGTACATTAACACTGTGTGATACTTTATTCATTAATACAGCCAATAATTTTAAACACATTTATTAAAAAAATCTGATCACAATTTTTAACTATAGAAATATTTGTGACAGTTTTTATTATAAATATCATTATAATTTTCAGAAAAATAAAATCATTAATGCATTTATGAGCTACAATATCAAATTAGTTCAGGAGTTTTATAGAATTTATTTTTGAGTTATGAAATTTTTTAATGAACATTTAGAATTAAATGTTGACAAAAATTTCACAACATTGTTGAGTTAATAACAATTATAAAAGGACAATTTTTTTCCATTAAAGAACTTTAATGATTTATGAATACATAAAATACATTAACACAATTTAAAAAGTGCAGATAATACTTTTATATATCTAAATTGTAGAAAGATAAATCCATTCCAAACCAAAGAATCAGAGTGAAACTTAATTTGCAACTTACAAAAAACCACAATGGAAAGTTTTAAAAATATAAAACTTTTTTTTAAAAATATGGCTAAATTACAGTTAATGCAGTCATGAAAAAATGTCAGGTGAAAATCTCTTTTACATAATGTAGAAATACACAAGTTATGCTTATTATAAAACAATGCTATTAGATTCATGATGTATATTAATTTTTATATAATAATTTCTAAGTTTACTCTTTTTAAGTCTAACATTAAAAACAAGTTATTTGGAAATAAATTAAACCAGATTAGAAAAATTAAATGATTAATTTAACTGTCTAAAATTTTTCCTAATTTGTTTCTATGCTGTTAATTTCATTTGTCCAAATTATTATGAAGCTACCTATGAGAAAATACACTCATCTTTGAAGCTAACTTAAATGTTACCATTTCAGTATTAAAGAATAATTAGTTGATAGAAAATACAACAGTACACCAAAACTTTCAAAGGCACAATAGTTTTTATAGTCCTTGTTTATAACATTTATTAAATCTTAAAATGTTTCACCTCATTTTTTCACACATATGATTACTCTCGTCAACAATTTATTTTATTATAATTTTTGATATACATTAAATATGCATCTGCTATTAACAAAAATTTCAATTTGTATTATTCCAATTTTTTTCACGATTTTAAGATGAATAATCGATGTTTTTTAGAAATATAAAACTTAACACTTGCATTTGATACTGAAAATTAAGCTTATTATGTATATTTTTAACATTACCTTAGTTTGATCCTTGTCATCAGTTTCCATAGGGACAGAAGCTTCTTCTTCATTATCAGAACCTTCACCAGCTTTAAAAAATAAATAAAAATAAGTCCCAAAAATCTATCTAACTTACAGAATATAGATTTTTTTATATAAGCAGGTTAACAATTGTAATTATTTTTAATGCTAAGTTTTATTAGTAGAATATAATTTAGACAGACTTCACAATTCCATTATCATTTAGAATTTATGTTTGAATAACAATATATGATTAAGCTCCATACATAATATAAAATAAAATTTTAAATGATCATCTTCAAGATAAGAAAACAAATTGTAATTGATTGGCACCATTAATTCCATATGTTGATATCTAAAGTAAAAGATAAAGTTTATTCAATTTAGAGGAATTAAGAAAAACATACAATTTATACACTTATATAAATTACCTAGCATTAGTTTTGTTTTTGATGTTCAATTACAATATTTTTACAGCAGTTTTCATATTTTAGAACTAGCAATGAAACATTATAAAAACATGTTTCAAACTTCATTCATGTAGCACATTAAGAAACTGAACTACATGAATAAAGTTTGAAACATCGAATAGTTTATAAATGGTTATTTTAAAAGAAAAATTGTGGAACTGAATTAGGATGCATTATTACATTTGGAAAAAAAAAGTTATAAATCTAAAATTAGACTGCAGCTGATTCATCAGTATGTACAGATGGAAAACCCTTAGCAAGAGATCAAGTCAATTGTACTGTAACATGATTTGAGTATTTTTTCAATTTCACTAATAACATTATTGTATTATACAAAAAAAAGTCACTGTGCCAAAACTTTAAATATGCTCTTATATTATATTAGATACAGTTAGTTGATCAGTATGCCACTCAAAAGGCAACTATATACTAGAGTCAATTAGACAATAGTTCAAAGAATTCTATTTAAATGAACATAAATGTGATAATATCAATAATCCAGTTCATTTCATAGAGAATTTTGAAGAATCTGAAGCCATTAAGAAAACTATCAAATATAAAATTATTTATAATGTAATGAAAAATAAAACTTATAAATAATAGCTCACCTCAATCAAAGCAATATGAAACTTGAAACAGAAAAAGAAGATTTTAAGGGATTTTTTTAAATATAAAAGTTTGGTTAAAGATGACTGAAATGTTTCGGATGCAATTATACAGACCATTTATAAGACTACTAAGCCATTTAATAAAAATATACCCTGAATCCATAAACAATGTACAGGGAGAATTAGTCAGAGTTACTCAAATCTAACAGATATAGGGAAAGTTATTGGAATTAAATGTGAAATTTTAATAGATATTGGAGCAAGAACTAATATTGTTAGTAGAAAGTTGAATTACTAATATTGTTAGTAGTTAATTTGCCAGATGATGACTGGAGAACATATTTAAATATAACAATCCTTACATGTAAATCCTACCTGTTTACCAGTTAGTTACCTGAATTGTGTTGGTGTAAATCAGAAAAAATAATTGCAAAGGATGATGTTATTGCAAATGAACCAGATGATAATAGATTTTTGTGAGAAAACTATCCTGCTTCATTAATAAAAGAAAAGATAACTTGCCAGATTATATAAAAAGTGCCAACCAGAAGCCAGTAATGGATAAAAGAATTGAAGATGAAATCAAACAAACCAATACATATCTGATAAGAATTTCTTAAGAGAGAAAGATATGGAAGAAATAATAGTTTTACCATAACAGTCTGATGATTCCTTAATCTCCTTATTTAAGATTGATCAAGAAAAATTCGAAGGACAAAGAAAATGTGTACAACATAAATCTTTATTTGTGCAAGTTGAGAAAACTTGCTCTGAATTATTAAATCGAGAAAATAATATGGTAAAAGTGAACTTATGTGTGTAAGGAAAATGTATACTCTGATAAGGAAAATTTTTTGCTAGTTGTCCTGAAAGAATTAAAAGAAAATCTTAAAATAGCTTGCCATGAAGATATTTGTGCTTATCTTGGAATTACCAAAACAAAAAATAAATTAGCCAGAAATTACTGACCAAGCTGTTATAAATATTTAGAAGAATTCTTAAAGCCTAGTGATCTTAGTTAAAGAGTCAGAAAAGAGGGAAAGGAAGAAAGTTTTAATGATATAATAGTACTAATAGCATTTGAAATTTTTAGAAATACAATACAGATGCCGTTGGTCTCTTGCCAGTCACATATCTTCTGGGAAAAAGGTATATTATTTTTGTTATGAATTGTGCACCAAAAAATTACAAATTTTAATTTAGAAGTCATCTTCTACTTTAGTAATTTAAGTATCATTTCAAATGTTTAGCTGAATGGATTTTCCTGAAGCATATAACATGTTAAAAGAAATTTGCCTCTGAGTGGCTAACTACATAATTCTTTCAGGTTTGGAATAAAATAATATATAAGCCTGTGTATAATTCACAAAGCAACTTAACTGAAAGATTCAACAGAATCATAGATAAATAATTACAGTGTTCTGTTCAGAATCTTCCCCAGATTAGGAGCCACATATTGATCCAGCTTTGCTTGCTTTACAAACTATAATTCATGAGTCAGCCATATTTAGTCCTGCTGAATTAATTTATGGAAAAAATTTAAGAGCACCTATCAATTTGTTTGGTTACAAAATTCTGCTGTTGAATATACTTTAAATCTTATTTATTATTTGAATCAATCTGAAAGTTAGCGGAAAATACAGAAGTATCAAATAAAACGAAAAACTTACTACAGTAAACACAATGTTAAACAAGAAATCAAATTAGGTAGACAAATTCCTCAGTGACACTTTTTTCTGCAAATAAATTAGCTTTTCAAGAGCATGGCCAACAAATGAATCTACAATTTCCGATACTAACTATATTTTTTCCTTACTTTATATGAAAAAAAAAATTAAATTTTTTTCATGTGAATCTATTGAACATACATAATCTATTTAAACATTACCTTAGCATTTAGATGGCACTTTCCATCAATTTGAAAGAGCGAATTTAATCAAAAATATATCAAATATCAAGATCATACAGTTGGCAATGGTAAAAGAGATCTCCATCAGAATTAAAATTTGAAGTCATAAAGAAAGAATTCTCAAATTCCACTGAACAGAAATTTGAGTAGTTTTAAAAAAAATTGAGCATTTAAATTAAAAACAAAGTCATGGAAAGAAAAGGTTATGAGATAGGATTAATGTGAAATTGCTTTTGAAGAACTGAAAAACAAACTTAGTAACAAATTATCATTATCAGTTACTGATTAAAAGGAATGCATCTAATGAAGGAATCTGTGTATTTTCTCAATTTGATGAACAGTAAGAGGAATATTCCATTTTATATCTTAACAGGAAATTCACAGAAACTGAAAAGAAATTATGTACCATGAAAAATAATGTGCTGCAATCCTTTGGACCGGAAAAAGTAACACTATTTATAGATAAAAAAATTTACAATCAAAATGGATCATAATCCATTTATATGCTAAAATTCTAGTTCAAACTTTATTTGAGTATTGAATATTAGCATAACAGCCCTTAAATTTTGAACTTATTAACAGAAAAGATTGTTTACATAGGAATGCAGATTCTTCTCATAGAATTTCTTCAATAAGAGAATAATTTCAGTTATATCTTAAACATTTTTTTACTTAATTAAATAACAATTAACAAATAATAATTTTTTACTTAATTGATATTTTATAAAATTTGACATTGTATCTTTTTAAATATTATAGTATATATAAGCACACAGTTTTCACATTATTTTACAAATTATGTTAATGATTAAGAATGCAGACAATTAGTTCATATTTCAAATTATAATTCTTAACTAAATCATATGATTAAGTATCGCGAGATTTTTATATAAATCCTCACAGTACTTATACATTGATTACTTTTTTCTGGAGCGTTAAGAGAGGATGATGATAAGAAGGAAAGCAAAGATTTGTACAGTGCACATACAATGGTAACTGCTGCTCTTTTACACCCTTCCAATTAGGTTCCATTTGTTTGCATTTAATTCTTCAGAAGATTTGAGGCATGGGCAGATGATATGCTTTGTTAATTTTGTTAAGAAAATTAACAAAACGTAAATATTAAAATTTATTCATTTCAATAATCAACAGATTAAATTGTAATTGCTATTCTGAAACACTAGCCTCCAAATCCTTTTAATCTATTCCTTTAATTGTTAAATATCATGAGTTATTTTTTATTTATATAAAAAATATACCAAATATTAGGTTATCAAAAATGTTAGAAATTTAACTAAATCCTTTAAGCTTTCTATTACAAAATAAGAACAAACAGGCTGTATCATTACATTATTACCTTTTTAGAAATAACCTACATTAAACAAATAATCAGATAATATGAAATGAAAAACTAGGAGATTCTTAACCCCTTACATGTCTGAAGTTCTTTGAAGAATCTAGTTTAAATTTGCTTGTGGTGGCAACATATTTTGTGCTTTCACTGCAAAGCTAGTCCGTGCGCCTCTAAGTACATGTCAAGAGTGTCAAGAATACAAGAAAATTCCTAATTAGACGTGTATACTCACTTTCCCTTATTAACTCAGAATAGTGTCATCTCAATGACTGAGTTACAATCGCCCCATACACCCGAAGAAACCAACACGTTTGTAATTTACTTTGTAAATGTTCTTTCTATTTAGAAATTTTCATATTTGTTGCAATATTTTCAATACAATCAATATGAAATCATTTTTTAAATAATTTCAGTATTTTTGAAAAAAATTTAATATAATTCTAAGTAATTTTATCACGTGCTTAAATACAGAAAATTTTTTAACAATTATTACTGAAGACCATATTCTATGTATTCTCAATTTGAATATATTTATAAAATTAATTTCAATGATACACAACAGCTATATTATACTTTTTTTACTTTTACATAAATTTCTTCTCAAATACTTTTGCACTTTTTCATATTTATACCTGAACTGTGGGCTTGATACATTGGAAACATGTGACTTCGTGACAAATTTGAAACAGCCTTTTTTAAAATTGTATATTTTTGACTAATTTTTCTTTAAAATTATATAGGTATAATAAATTATAAACTGACCGAAATTGTTTTAGCATTATAAGCAGATTCAATGTTATATTTCATGCATTCTCAATTTTGAAATGAATCAATATAGCAATTTTTTTACATTAGAGGCATTATTAATATTAGATGATATATTTAATTAGTAAAATAATTAATCCTTGTAGTTTCTCAAACTTTAATTAATTTCACAAGATTTTTAATTTTTATAAAAATTTAAGATACGGTACTAGAGTAAATATTTCAAATATTTGACTGCATTTATGATTTACTAATAAACAAGTAGAAAATCTTAATTTTAACAAATAACTTTAACTTTAAAAAATAACTCAATAATAAATTGCATTTAAAAATAAGCATTTGAATTAAATAAAAATTAACTTTCTCATTAACATAATTTGTTTTTCTTCCATATAATATTTTAAATTTTTTCTTATCACTCTATTATTTACATTAAATTTCATTTACTGTAAATAAAATCAAAAATATCAATCACGTGGGTTACACATTTTGATTATGGATATAATTCCTTTCGTAGTTTGAATCAGATGATTATTGAAAGTAGGCAATATTTCCTAATTTGGGTTTGTTGGTTTGTCGATCAACAGTCATTTTTTGCACACGAGGGAAAATTAGACCGGGACCTACAATTTAAAGTTGATTCTGAACCACAACAAACATCCATGCCCAAGGTGAGTTTCGAACCCACGAACTGTTGAACCGAAGGCAAGAGCGTTAACCATTCGGCTATCAAGCATAGAACTTAAATTTCTTACGATAGAAATAAATAACAACATTTATACATATATACAAACAAAAATGACAAAGCGACAAATATACTTTTGAATATTTGCATATAACTACCTGAATGAGATTTACAGAATACCACTTTTTTATGGATTAAAAATTTAGAATATTTCATTGGCAAGCATTTTTCAAATGAAATCATGTCTATTGAATTAATGTTATATACATTATCTCTCTCAATTTAACATTCACAATTTCCCCAGGAAACTTGCATTGATGCACAATATCCAATAGTTGTGAATTTGTAATCTAAATAAATTTTTTTGTTAACTGGGTTTAATTAGTAAAAATAATTGATCAGTTTGCTATCTTTTGATACTGGGCTTGTTAATAATTTCAATTTAACAATATGTGCATCAAATTTATTATTTACTCTAGAGAATTTAGTTAAATGTCTCCATCACAATTCCAATATTGATTTCTCAAATTCTTAAATACCTTGTATGAATGTTACAGTTTATGTTTACACTTTTATGAAATATACATAGTAAATAAGCACAAATCTATGTTTTTTTTTTCATCTGATTGAGTTTTCAAAATTAAATTTTAAAAAATTAACTCTGATGTTAAGACTTTAAACTTTCAATAAGATGTTTCTAATATGAAAAATAAATCATTTTAAAATGGCAAATTAATAATTTAGAAATTAAACAATTTCTTTCTTTTAAGTCAGTTTATGTTTATATATATATATATATATACATATATATTATCTACTATTTTAGTCAATGCTATTTAAATATTTGATTAATCTAATAAAAACTAGCAAGGTATTTTTATTTTATAATGATTAAATGTAGAAAAAAATATAATTATGTTTACAAAAATGTTTTTTTGAAAATTCTTTCATTAAATTTAACATTTCTAATCACATGTATTACAAAACATGTTTTTCATTAAATGAAGAAATTTTTACCAAAAAATTTAAACTTGGAGACAGCTAAAAGTATTCTTTATAAATATTTAATTATTAGAATACTATTGTTAACAATATAGTGTTAAGATTTTCAGAATTTTTATTCTTTTCTTCTTACTCTTTGACATTTTTGAAGGACATTTTTATACAGGAGATACATCCATTTTAATGTATATTCAAAACAACTGGAACAACACTTAAACTTAAGTAGTCAAAAAATTAGATATATTCTTTCTTAACAAAAATTTATACACAAGTAGTATAATAAAAATCATACTATATAAACATTTATTATAAAAACATTCATAGATTAAATATTCTAAACAAAAATTTCAATTATACTCTACATCTTGTCGCCTTAACATTTTCCTGCTTAGTTAAATTAGTCTTTTTTAAATTATGAAAATCTGAATGAAGGAACACTTTAACAGAATTTTTTTTTACTTATATGTGTTGAGGTAAAATTAAAAATCAGATTTTCTATTCTGTTGCTTTTATAATTTTAGAAATTATTTTATAATATTAGAAATATTTTGTTGATTTTAAAAAATGACTGCAATGGTTCAAATTAACTAACATTTTAATAAATTCACAGATTTAGTATTACTATTTGAAATCGTAACAATTTCATTTATTTGGTAAATCAAAGGAAATGAAGTTTTTCAGTTTTCAATATGAAAAATGATAAAAGCAATGGAATTCGAACAACGATTAAAATTATGGTTTTATATTTCAACAGCAAATTTTACTTTGAAAATTATTAAAATGAAATTATTAACTAAACGATCCTCAAAAATAGCGAATGTAGTATTTTCCTATCGTCCACAAAATTTTAAAATCAGATTCATGCTTGAACTAAAATCTGTTTCAGTTCTTTAATATTAACAAACAGAATTCAAAAATTAATATGCAAGAAATGTACTGATAAATTTGCTTTGGTTAAAACTTTATACCATAAATAAATATATAAAGAAATAATTTAAAATATAATTTGATGAAATATGAAAACTAGAATGTGAATGAAAATAGAAAAATGCAGTTTAATTAAAAGCAAAGATAATTGTACCTAGCCCTGAAGCAGGTTTCAGACCATTTTCAAATAAACGCTCAAATTATTTAAATGAACTGTGACCCTTCAGTCAGCGAATTCCCAAGCCCTGATTTCACACCAACCTATCAAATCTAGCGGTTGAACTGGAAGCTTTGCAGTGAAGCTAGTAGGCCATTTTATGAGGCTTGTGATATCAGGTTAATGCAACAGAAATTTTTGCCCAAGTTGACTCAGGATAGCTGGTTAAGAGTTTAATAATATGCCTTATATGATAATATTGAGAACATAATACAAATAAACAAAGTTAATTAGCAAAGTAATCCTTTAAGATACCGAAATATGGGTTTGAACACACTGAAAAGTAAACCAGTATTAAAGACTATTTAAGGCATTTCAATCCTGTAACATCATTGCATAATTAAAAGTTATTTTAATAACATCCACAAAATAAAGCTCACATTTACATTTTTAAATCAAATTTTGGTTACACATGGAGTTATCTTTAAAAATAGCTTTCAGAATATAACAAAACTTCAATTTTTGGCAAAACAATTTAAGTAATAAAGCATGTTTATTTTTTTTATCAAATGTCTAAAACTTCAGTTGTCTTTTATATTTTGCATTTTCTTTAAAAAATTCTTACACAATAAAATGGAAAACAAGCATATTTTGCAGAAGCAAATATGCTGAATGTTGTGACAAAAATAATTCTCAAATAAAAGACATGTTAAACTTACGAGCATTCTGCAGTGACATCTGCATAGCATATGCGATTTGTTCCTCTTCAGTCATAGCTGCAAAATCTGGTACAACAGGCCTAGATGTTGGGAGTGCCTCAGTATTAGCAAGAGACATTGCAACAGCTTGTTCAAGCATAGCCTCTTCATTGGTATCTAAAATAGATAAATTATACATCATTATTAGTAAAATATTGATTTTTGTTATAACTTTTATTTAATTATTTATATAAAAGAATAGTAATGATTATCTACAACTAATATAAATCAACTTAAATTAATAAAACAGCATTATGTTAAAACAGATTTTTAAATGATTTTATCTTACCAGTTTAATTCTTGATAATACATACTGAATTTCAGACTTATCTTTTATGGCACAGAAATTTTTATGTAAATAAGCATGCATATGTGTTTGTATATACATAGATACTCACATACCTGCCAACTTCTAGAGGTGCTTCAGTAAAAATTTTTGGGTTTTAAATTATGCAAGTTTACCAGATATATTTTTTGTACTTCATTAGTAATAAATTCAATTACTTAATGTTACATTATAAATTAATAAAAAATGCAGTTTTTAAAACTTTCTACAACTTATTCATTAATCAAAAAATAAGTATTTAGTTGAATTAGCCATTGAATTTAGAATACTTTCGTAAAATAAAATCATTAATGCTTTTTGAATATTAATGAGAATATTTATGAGGAAATGTTTTGTAAGTCAGAATAAAACTAAATTGCACTTTACAAACATTAGTTAACTGAACAAAATTAGCTTACATATTTATTAGAATTTTTTAAAATCAAATAAAAGTAAACAATTAGAAACATTTATTCACATTTAATGAAATAGAAATTCTAAGTTAAGGGAGAGAATTCCATAAAAATGTTCAATTAAATAAATTTATTTTTGAGATTTCATTTATTGGAAGAGTTCAATATTACAACAGTGGACTTCATAATCTTTTCTAATATACTCTTTTACTGAACTCTTTCTCATAATAAAATCTATCACTTAAAGATTTCACAATAAACAAGTTTTTTAAATTATTATTATTAGACAGTGTGGGTTTGAAAATTAATTTTGATTATTTTACACAAAGGCAAAAACTTTCATATTCTGCAATGAATTGAGGCATCACTAATAAAGATAACACGAGCTGAAGTTATGTCATATTTGTGATTGTCTATTCTCCAAATTTGACTGGTTTCAATTCAGAAAATTAAACTTTTTATTTACAGTTTTAAACTAAGATAAGGAAAACTACTTCTCTAGCGCATCCATGATCACATCTTTAGATTCATCATATTTTAATTCACAACAAAAATGGAAACATTTAAACGAAATCACATGCTTTAAAAATTGGCCTCTTCCAATTTATACGCATTTGGTAAATGGAAATGTAGTAAAACACTACCAAACACCAGAAAAAAAATTTTTTTTCTCTATCAGATAATATTGTCACAATATCAGATTTATTGTTTCCTATAACTAAAACATAAAATTCTTTTTGATTATTATAAGAATGATAATCCACTTCAAATAAAAGTATACTTCTAATTATGAATGCCTTAACAAACTTAGTTAATAGTTCTTTCAACAAGTTATACATGCTATTTTTTTAAGTTTATTAATTTGTGGATGACTAGACTGTAATAAAACATTCTTTTCATATGTAATGGTATCTTTACAGTGTAAAGCACAAAAGTAGACTATATACTTTGAGATTTCAATTTATCATCATTATCAAAATATTTTTTTGTACATATCTCTGATTCTATTTCACATCTTTTTAGTTTTAAACTTGGTTTGATATAGTGCAAACTCACATCACAATTGTAAGCTACTATTCTTAGAATGCCGAACAATGGCAAATTTTCAGAATATGTACACTTTTGCGATATTATTTTTAAAATAAACATTTTAAAAGTGCTAGCTGTACTTTTTGCTCTTCATATTTTGGGCTTTTGAGAAGTGTTAAAAAGACCACAAAATGAGGCATTAAAATCACAATAGCAAACTATGCAACCAGCAAGCTTAGCTCCTTTGGATGCTTTAATACATGGATATTCTACACTAACTATTTTTAAAAGATTGAAAATAAGATTTGTTAGGTTTACTATTAGACATTTTCAACAAAATATCAGCAAGCACATGAGTCACCACACAGACGAAATGCTTACTATCATCCAGGAGAGCCTCAGAATTAACTTCACCCATCAGCAACAGTCCACCAATCACAAGAGTTAAAATGAATGGTGTCAAGTTTTGCTCAGTGACTAAAGAAGAACAAGATTATATCCATATCCATTTTATCTCTAAATCTATAGTTTCTCAAGCTTGCGGCTTCCTTCCTCGATTGAGAAAGGATAGGGATATGTATTCTCTGACTGCTCGGTGTTTTCACGACCAGAGAGGCTGGAAAGTTGTTTTTCTCCAACAGATGGGTTGAAAGTGGGTGCTAATTTTTGTTTCTCACTTTAGTTAATGAGATAAGGTCGCTAAAATGTTTTAAAACTTTTTTAAAATATTTTTTTCTTTCTAACTTTGATCAGTAGAACAGAAAATCATTAACATTTTCATCGTTATCAGTAAAAACATGAAATCCAGCAATCTTGCGAAAAAGTTGGTAGGTCTGAGATATCGTAAGGCACTTGTGCAGAGTGATAAAAGCTTGGATTTGCCTATGAAATTGAATTTCCAGATACAATGTATTTGCCAATCCAAACCTGGTACGATGTTGCTGATAAAACAATATCTAAATCATTTTGACATTTAGGTACATTAAAGTAATGACTATACCCGAAGAAAGACAAGAATATTTTGCTGATTACTTTGAGTAATCATGAGTATACCCACCCATAGACTTTGAAAACTAAATCCACTGTTACCCAAAATTTCATTTTAGGAATTTTTGTCATAGTGTGGATTCAGATATAATTTGTACATAAATACTGGAGGTTAAAAATTTAGAACATATTGAATGAGAATGGAAAAAATTTTAGACATTAAAAACGAAAATGGCAGTGCTATGAATTTCTGCAAAACAAGTAAATGAATGATAAACAAGATTTATATACTTCTTTGAGAAAAAATAATAAAATTTTTTCATGGATTGAAAAGAATGATTTTAAAAATGTAGTTTTGTAACAATAAATGAAAATAAGTTATCATTTTCCTTGACCTTTCATGAATAAAATATAGAATTATTTTTAATCATGAACCTTATTTTGCAAATTCCCATTTATTTCATGTGTTTGGCATCTGCATACTAAGCGAATATTTTCAAATAGTAGTCCATAATTTAAAAATAAATATCCTAAACTTGGATTGGTTTTGAAAATAGTTTTAGTGTTACATTTAACATATAAAAGCTAATTTGATTTGATCTCACCATGTAAAGTTGATTAAAAATCACTACACATAGAAATGCTGGAAGCAGCAACTATTTAGTAGCAATTCAGAATGTTGTTTAAAAAACACTGGAAACATAATAGTAAATATAGTACCATCAGCAGTGCTCTGTCCAGCGGATTCATTAGTTGTAGCAGAAACTGTACGTCTTGCTTCTTCTTCTTGACGTTGTCTTTGTTCTTCCATAGAAACCCTTAAAGCCTATTTTATGCAAAAAAGAAATATAAAAACTACACTTTTTGAAAGAATAACTTATTGATAATTAAAGTGATTTCACCAGATTAATATTAAAGTTCATTTAATACAAAAAAATTACTTAATAATTAATATTTATAACTAACTAATTATAATCATATTTTTTAAGGATTTTTTCCTTCAGTCTATCAAAGCTACATAAGGTACATTTCAATATAAAACAATTTGACTTTCTAAAAATAAACAACTTTCATTTCATAATTCAGAACTGTATTTTTAATTAAGTTTACCAGCTTGAATATAATTAGAATATGAAAGAATAAACATCAACCATATTCTCTTAAATGTTTCTAGAAATTTTAGTTCGAAAATGTTTTCTTTTGAACTTGTCTTGCAAATAAACTACTTAACAAAAATATTAAACTAGTAAAATACGTACACTATTAAATAAACTTTTAAAATTGTCATATTGTATTAAGCTCATATTTTAATCAGTTATACTAAGTGGTGCAGTTAGAAAAACAAAGATTACATACAGAAGTCATAAAAGCTAGATACATTCTGCAAATGTATAGAGATGCAGAAATTTAATCAAGTGTAATGCATTTAAGAAATTAAGATACTTAATCTACCCATATGCAAGTGGCTTCTTCGGAAATCAGTAGGAGTTTTTCGCGGCCCCGACCATTGTGTCAGAGTAGTCAATGTACGTACTGTTCATGGGATTTTACAAAGAACCATTACAAAATTGTGCATACTTGCTGTAAA
The DNA here is from genome assembly GCA_037975125.1 of Latrodectus hesperus. Classification (NCBI taxonomy): domain Eukaryota; kingdom Metazoa; phylum Arthropoda; class Arachnida; order Araneae; family Theridiidae; genus Latrodectus; species Latrodectus hesperus. The sequence continues at coordinate 454,152 of CM075862.1, forward strand.
TACTCAATAGAATTACTGTACTGTCAGAGTATTGTAGTCTCTCGATTGTTAATAATTCATTATTATTTGTATTGTTTAATTGTGTTAATATATTATTTCTCACCATTTAGTACTTTGAACCAGTGTGTTAATTATGAATATTATTTGTTGAATCTATGTAATGTTTATTTAGAATATTGCTTTAGAATTGTGTAAACCATATTATTTGCTATTGTTTTATTGGATGTTGATTGTTAACCATTCCACAGGGGTTGGGATGTTGCCGTCTTGAAAACCTGTTTGTTAGGTGATAAAGTGTTCTGGATATGGCAACCTCCCATCCTCTAGTCTCACTCTGAAATTTTTTTTATTTAGAATTAAAATTGTAGCAGTATAGTCCTCTCAGTGTCAAGCAATAGAGCTCAAATAAATATTTGTTATTGTTTTAGCCATGGAATCTTTATTTAAGTCCTAGCAGAAATGCTGTTTAAAATTGAATGGCATTTTTTGATAATAATATTGACATAAATATACTAAACATTTTAGATAGCCCATGTTAAAGATTTATGTTAATTTAGTACAAATTCGTACAATTTTGACAAAATATACATTCACAGCACAGTTTAAATAAGTTAAACTTGTAATATTCACAATAAATTACATTATATATATGTTTCAATTAGTAAAATTGTTTTATATAATCATTTTAAGTTGTTTCATGTATTTTAAAAATTGTTTAAAAGAGCAAATTATATATAATGATAAATAAATTAAGCATTAATTTGAGTTAATTGTGGCTGGTCAAAAATATTTTTAATAGTATATAGTATTTGGAATCACACTTAAATATTAAATAGATTAATCAGAGATTCGAGAGAGTTTTTTAAGGTCCAAATTTAAAACTAGAATCTCATACCAATGCTAATTCAGGATCTTCATTAGGATCAACACCAAATTCATAACCCATTCCACCAATGCCAACAGCACCACTTCCATCTTCTCCTTGAACAACAGGAGAGCTTACAAGAGCATCAGATAAATGAGGTCCAGGTGGGACCGTCACCAAATGAGAACTGAAATAAAAATATTTAATTTTCAATTATCAAAATCAAAATTTTAACAACTTTTCTACAATAATTTAAATAAAAATTATGATTTGAAAATGTCTCTAATATACCTTGGGCTTTAGCATCACGAAAAATGGTAAATGAAGAAAAAAACAAAGTTAATACAATTTGACCACTTCCTTTATATTAAATTAATGATTAAAGTAAAATATTTTAAATATATTGAAAAGTGCTGTAGAGATAATTACAAATATAATGATGCCAATGAATTAATTTTAATTTAAAAGTTTTCTTATTAAATTATTTTTAATTTAAAATTATTATTTTATAACTACACAGAACAATTTTGTGTACACAAGATAATAAATTTATTCAGCTGTGTTAATTATTTAAAATAAAATTCTTCATAATTTTTTAATTTTATACATAATTCACAGATATAAAACCTATTCCAAGTTACCTGGATGATAAATTTGCATTACCTACAAATATTTCAATATATTTAGCTATAAAAAAAACGGTATCACTTTTCTGGAGTTAAAATTGTTCAAAAGAATTCTACATTCATTCAAAAGAAATCTTCTAAAATTAGAATGCATGTTCTGATGAATAAGAAGAATGAATTAATAGAAAATGCTTTAAATAGTTCATTTCAAAATAAAGCTATAAAATATGCCATGTGAAGGATGGTACTTAAAAACAAAGAATAATCATGGTAAAACTGTGCTAGCTTTTCATAAATAACAGACATCTATAAATAATAAATATGATTTTAATTGGTATCAACACATGATGAGTTGAATGACAAAAAGATATACAAAAATAAAGTGTAATTCTTATTGTTACAATACAATTGAGAGAAACATTTTATCTGGATAATTTATACCCTGGTCTGTTGACTATATATACATAAAAATTAATATTAATATTCATATATAGAGAAATTCATGCCAAGTAACTTGCTGAATATCTAACATGTTGTGAAGTAACATGCTAGATATTTGGCATGTGAACTTTTTACCACATTAAACTTCAAAATATTCCTAAGAATCTTGAAATTTTGAATAATAAAATGAAAAAATATGTACTAACAAGAATGTTGTGTAATTATTTCACCTGATTAGATTGCTTATTTACACTATCTACATTTTTGCTCATAAAAACTGATATAAATGAATCCGCCATTACTAGGACACAGTAAATGATAATGAATCATCCATGAAAGGTTATGACAAAATTAAGGTGGAGCAATGCATCAAACCAAGTACTAAGCCTGATTAACTTTTTTATACACAGCCTAGCGCATGCTTCATTGTTTGGTATTCATGATGTATGAGTGATTAGAGTTTAAGCTTTCTATACCTATTATAGAATATATCAAATAGAGAAGAAAGTTAATTTTAATAATTCAATATATCTTTTACAGTTTTATTTTCTGTTTTATATGTACATATATATTTTGTTAACTTTTTATATATATTATTTCAATAAATTAGGCACACTAATAAAAAAATGCTTGTAAAATATTTAATTGGTTAAAATTTTTAAAAACAAACTTCTTTAGAGCAAACTTTTTGGAAGTTACATAATATCAGGTATATCTTCCAGCCTAAATTTACATTTAAAATAGAGACCTTTTGAATATTTTTATTTAATATATTGCTTGTAATTTAATAAAATTCATTTTATAAAAGGATAATGAATATATTTATCATTTTTTAAGAACAAGATGAACAACTTGATAATTATTATATTACATGATTGTGCATTCTTAAATGGTATGATTTTCAGTACAATAAAAATAAGTTTACACATGTATGATTATAAAACATAAATTAATAAAATAAAAAATGAAATATCTTTGTTTTTAATTTGATGCAAATACAATGATGTCCAACTAATATAATTGAATAATTGAAATTTTTTCTATCATGAATGGGAATATGGTATATTGTTGGATTTGATGATGATAGTGCTGTGTCCAGTACATGGTATTTTAGAGTACGTACAAAAACCCTAAATGTCCTTGAAGTTGTTGAAGACAGCACTGGCAATGTCTACAGCTTTATTTGTAAAAAGAAGATCCACAGGATTCTCTACGCTAATGTTAAAAAGCTTGGCCAGCATTGCTGAACAGCTGAAAGTAGGTATAATTACACAATTCTTAGAAAAAAGTTGACAGAACCTCAAAGGGGCTGGACATCTGCCTGTTGGTCCATGGAGAATGTTTTATTTCCTCTCTACAACCCAAAGGAAATCAATGGAGGCATTCTCCTATCCACTGTATGGGGACACACTCTCCAGGGGTTACAATTGTTGGATTTAATATTGTTATTTAACTTTCAATGGTCATGTTTGGAATGATGTCTTCAATCAGGTGAAAAGCTAGGCCATTGATAGACAAAACAGACACCAGGAATATACAACACTTACAAAAAGAAACTGATGTACTTATTGACAAGGCCTACCTTACACTTAAGATGCAAAATGAGACAGAAGAAAGGAAATAACTTTTAGTAACAATCCAATCACACTAAGACTATTAATGATGAAAAAATTTAATTTCTCTTAATAGAATTAAATAAATATGAAGAGATTATTTTAAAAGAAGCTGCACATTACTTTTTAACAAAATTTATGGCCCTCTGAGAAATAACATAATTTTAAGAATTGTATTTTTATATTTGGATATAAAATTTTTTAATCTTTAGAAACAATTAAAATTTTCAACAGTAACTTTGTTTCTAATCTTCAAATAATTAAAACACATTCAGATTCCTAATAGCTGATATTCAAATTTTTAATGAATATTTATTACTATAAATTAAAATTTCTTTTTGTAAATACATTTTAATGGCATAAGTAAATTTGAATATTTTAAATCTAAGTAATATACAAAACATACTATTTTCAAATGAAATATTTCAGTAACTTAAAATTAACAAGTTATATAGTTGACATAATCAAAAAAATAAAGTAGAATATTATACAAATTTACCCAGTGCCATCTTTTCCATTTAAAGTATTAATAAATAAGGTTAATTTGTCTGTATTGACAGCCTGAAAAATAACAGAATAGAAAAAATTTTAAAATAACATTCAAAACATTTTTATAAAATACAATATTTTGAAAATATAAACAAAAGAAAATCACAAAAATACTCAAAATAATAATTTAAAACAATCCTAATTAATCAACACTGCAAGGATTTTATGTGAAATATTAACAAATAAATATATGTTTAAATAAACAGTTATCAAAAATTAAGCTATATAGTACACAAATGCAAGGAAATTTTTTCCTACAGTTATTTTAATTGAAAATGCCAAACCGCACTTTTTTCAATTCTTTATTCGAAACTTGTAGAAAACAACTTTCAGTAATATATAAGCACTGACTTCTACAATCAATATAAATTTTAAAAACTTTAATGAGCTCCAGTGGCTCAGTAGCTTCACGCCGCTTCCCATAAGCTCAGTAAAGTGAAGCATCATTTGCTGCGGCAGTGGTTGGGAGGGTGACCACAGTATAATTTCCTTCACTGGGTTGCTGGAACTTCGTTGGTTGGGGACGTGTCCACGTTAATATGTGACGTCCAAAGTCCTTCTGCTGGTGTGGCGTGGATGTGGAGAGGAGGGTGCCAGCTCAGGTGTGGCCTCAACACCTGACCGTGGTTCAAAATTACGAGGCACCTTAGAGCAAAGTCATACTTTCACCTTTGTGGTGCTCTGTTCTAAACGAAAGACACTCTCTACTGACTTAATTCGCACAGCCAAAGGCATAGCGAGCTTGGCTTGTCCAAATGTCATAAGCAACAACACAAAAACTTTAATTTATGCAAATTTGTTATTTAATCTTTCATAGTTCTACTATATAAAAATGAAGCAACTTAAATTTTAAAATTATATGAATTATAATTATTTTGGAGATTAGGAAGTTAAAACTAAGTGGTTCCTTAAACTTTTATGCTACAGAGACAGCAATTCAATTCATAAATTCATTGTTCATCAAAAATTTCATTTAATAACTTTCAATATGTTCAAAAAAGTATAATTAAGTTTAATAGTAACATTTCAGAAACTAGTAGAACTTGGCTAATTAAAAGGTAGGTCTGCAGCCTGAACAAATTCTTTATTTTAAACATTTCCATTATTTAGTAAGCAATTTTTTGAAGGTATGATATTTAAATATTTTTAATATAAATACTATATGCATTAAAATTTGATACAATTGAATAATAATGAAGTGAAATAAATCTGACACTATTTTGAACTGATGATTAAAATGCAGAAAAAATCAGGTAGAGAATTTTAAAACAAATCTTATTTTATTCTCAGCAGAACTTCAGTAATAAATTAAAATTCTTAAACCAACAAAAATGAACATTTATAAATTAATAAACACAGTTGTATAAATAATTATGCTTCCAAAAAAATTCTTATACAAAACAAAAAATACATTTACTTAGACATTTAGAAAGAATTCAACATTAAGGATATTTTTATAATTAATTTAAAGAATAGAGAGACAAATTTATTAATGACATGTTTAATTTTTTTCTGATGAGATTTTTCAAAGCAATTTTAAATATATAAATGTACAAAAACTGAAAAATTAACAAGCAATTTTAACTTATGACAATTCATAAACAATAACTTCAAAAGCTAAAATAAATTAAATAATGATAAAATTATTTCTATATATTCTATAAAAACAATACTTACATCTTCTCCAAAGTTTACAATATCTACACAAACTTTTTCCTTTTTGAATTTTTTTGCAAGTTTTATTATCTAAAAGAAAAAAAATGAATAAATTTTATTAAACTATTAAGCAGTTTTACTAATGCTTAATAACACGAATTCCTAAATTGATCTTGATTAATATCCAAGTTATATATATATTTGGACATTGACTGAGAAGGACAAAGAAACCATTTGCATTTTTGAAAGAAAAAGTTTAAGAAGCATATTTGGTTGAATAAAGTGTGAGAATACATGGCGAAGAAAAACTAATTCTGAACTCTATAAACTATATAAAGAATAAGATATTGTTAAATTTATCTCAATACAGAGATTAAAATGGGCAGGACATTTGAGCCGGATGAACGACAATCGGATGACAAAAAAAATTTTCTTGGCTCGCTCCATTGGCACCAGAAAAAGAGGACGACCGAAACTCTGATGGCCTGACTGCCTTTAAAACGACCTAAAAATGCTAAAAGTGACAAACTGGATGACCTTGTCCAAAAATAGGGGGTCTTGGTATGCACTTTTGAAGAAGGCAAAGGCCCAGCCTGGGCTGTTAGGACAATGAAGAAGATATATATATATATATATATATATATATATATATATATATATATATATATATATATATATATATATATATATATATATATATATATATATATATATATTTAATACATTACATTTATGTCAAATGCTTAACTGACAAGCAATATATATATTGATATTGCTAGTCAGTGAAGCATTTGATACAGCAGTCCAACAAATAAATGGCAAATTCAAAAAAGAACAATTTTAAATCTATGAATGAGTTAACAGAGTTTGTATATATTAAAGAAAAAAAATCAAAGAATTTTCCAATTAGATTAAATTTTTTAAGAGATAAACATCTTATGTTAAACATTTTTATATTTTTCTTTAATACAGGACAGTAATTCAACATGACTTTTCTGCATTAGGTTTACTGGCCACAAATATAACATCAAACCAAGCAGACTGAATCATTATAAATGATAAAAATATAAAATGGTTGCCTAAAAAAAGAGAAAATTCAAAATTAAATCAAAAATTTAAAAAAATATTGTATTGTTAAAAAGTAATATAGTTTAAGATATATTATTTTCTTGTGATTTCAAATATTAAATATAGGCTCTATTGAGGATAGGCTTAAAAAGCAATGGCTGAAAATGTTTTTTGATACTATAATAAACACTGAAGTTCGATTTTAATCATCCTTCAAATAAGCATGAAACTATGAGTAGTCAATAGTTTAACTAATAAAGCTATATTGAAAAGAGCAAAAAATATCTTGAAGATCAGTAATCAGCAAACTTAATATACAAGCAATTTTTTAAAAAGTGATATTTATCTACTGTTGGAACTTTATCCCATTTTAATTAAACTGTAACAATCAATTGTTTGTTTTGTTTGTCGCTCAACGGTAATTTTTTGCACACGAGGGCTAATTAGACCGGGACTTACGGTTTAAAGTGGATTCCGAACCACTACAAACATCCATACCCAAGGTGGGATTCGAACCCACGAACTGTTGAACCGAAGGCAAGAGCGCTAACCATTCGGCTGCCAGCTCGGCACTGTAACAATCAAGATGTATTATTTAATGCATTTGTAAATTTATTTTTTTTAACAAATTGAGTTTCATTAGCTTGCTAATTTTTTATATAAATTTTTCACTTGAGACTAACTTAATCAAAATCAATAGTTCAAAGTGGACTCCACACTAACATCCAGTAGTTTAAACTTGGACATTGATAATAGATATTGCCTTTTTATACTTTAATCAAATGTAGATCAGATTCTCAATTTATTCAGGATCCAATAATTCAGGGATTATTAATGACATTTATATGGACTTTTTGCAGATAGATGAAAATTTAAAAAAACAGTATAAAAATAGAACAAATACTATAAAAATTATAAGCATAAACCTAATGTATCACTCTTTGTATGTTTTTTATTACAGTTTTAGTCAAAATGGTATTTTTAATATTTTATTTACAATTATAATTATAGTGTTTACAATACATTTTATAGAAAAGTGCGAAATTTATGAAAAAATTCATTTATCCTTCAGTTACAATTTTTCTTTTAGCTATAAGAAACTTTGTTTTAAAATAAATATTTTTTTATTAAAATGAAAAATTATTTGATAATTTTTTTAAATTTTCAAAAAATGATTTTTAAAAACAGAAAAATTAATAAAGTTCTACAGGTTTTATATTTTCGTTAATTGATCACCCATTGTGTCAAGAATACATGTAATTTTTGTAAGGGCAGAACACATAAAATAATCAGCATTTAACAACATATCACTGCAGCAGAGGAAAGTTAGTATTACAAAAAATAAAATTATAAAAATTTCAAAATTGATTTATGTTACTATTTAGTTTTATTGACTGGTTGTTGGTTCTGTCTAAGAAGATTACATAGGATGCTTTTTAAGGAGTGCACCACTGACTGATTAAATGAAAACCAAACTTTTACAAAAAAACCAATATTATTGTTGATTTAGCTATGTTATTTGATTACTGAAACAAATATAATAAACATGACTGTATTTACTTGATTAATGAGGCATCTACGTGATATTTTTAAAACTTTTTAACATATATTCTCATATATAAATTGAGTGAGATTAACTTTCTTGCATTTTGTCATGAAACATTGAAGTTAATAAAAATAAGTACTAGAAAATGCTACATGCAATGTACCAAATTATTTGAAAAATAAGTATTAAATACTCAAAATCAGAAATCGAATGAAATCATCCAGTTTCTGTTTAGAAGAAATTATTTTTTGCCATTTTTTTCCACTTTCAATAAGCAGTATACTGAAATAGGATTTTACAACTTTTTTTTTAAATTAATGTGCTTATTTATTTTATTTTTTTTAGTATTAGTCAAAAGCGTACTTTTTGCACCCTGAACTAAGCAATTTATTACTTTAAATTTCCCTGTATTTAGTCTTTACAATTATTTATTTTCAAAGCAGCTAAAACATTAGCTTATAATATCTAATCATGTCTTTTTTTGAATCTTTAATTTAAATATTTCCAGTTTATTCCTAGTATTCAAAACCTGATTGACATATATTACTTCAATGATTCAACCATGAATTAATAAATCAAATTATGTTCTCTTGCTTGTTTAGATTATCAAATAGATTGTTTTCAGTGCACCTTTGAGTTATTTAATTTTTTAGTCCAAAAATAGAAAAAATATAATTTACTGCTATTTTTATTTTTTTGAAAACGTAAAGGCTTATGTTACAAATAATACAAGGTTTTTTTTTAAATTGTATATTATATGTAATTTCTAAAATACTCAAACAAGGGTAAAATTGAAATTTTTGAAGTAATTTTTACTGTCCATAGAAATTGATTTTAATATGAAATATTTTCTTAAAATATTTTTCTTTCAAATCACAGAATTTCATCAGCAATTTACAAGAGAATTATAATTTACATTCTTGAAGGATTGATAATATGAATTCTATTCAAGCAGATTCTAAAGCTTTTTACTTTGTTTGTTTAAAAGAAAATAGCTTGGTTTCATAATATATTATTAATAAAAAATTACCTCCTTATCGTCATCATCAATAGGACTTCCAACAAATATAACAATTCTCATTTTATGATGTTTTCCTTGACGATGTTTTAGAGCCAACTATTTGAAACAAACACAAAATTAATTGCTAAAATAAAAAGATTAATAGTAAAATAAACAAAAAAAAAACACTTACATGCGCAACACGAATACCAGTACAAAGATTTATGTATCCTTTTGGTTGTACCTGGTGTAATTTTGATAGAATTCTTCCAACATCAGTAGTTAAGGTAGCAAGAACCTCCGGTCTTCATAAAATAATAACAAATAAAATAAGTTTTTAACTGCTGTAAATCATATTAATATAATTAATTGCATTCATTATTGGTAAAATTTTAGTGTATGTAATGCAATTTCAAAAATGTCACCATTGAAAAAATTGCAAGACACCTAAATGTAAAATGCCTAAAAAGCAAAAACCAACCAAATCAACAACAACAAGCAACACTAAAATTGTAGTTTTTAAAATCCTGATCTTGCCCTACCTCCAGCTTAGAATATGACAATCTTGCAATATATTCTATTTCAAATGTCGAATATTTTATTATACTTACAGAAAAATATTTAATGCAGAATGTTGCAAGGTATTTTCATTTTTATAATTTTTCTTTAATCTATTTTTATTGTTACATGCATTAGCAGAATTTATCATTAAAAACATTTGCTATTGTAAATTTTAGAAATAATTGTAAATATATAACATAAATGTCATTCATGTTTTCTAAAAAAATTTTAAAATATACCTGAAAATGGTATTAACTTAAAAATAAAAAAACAATTTTGATCATGTTTTTTTTAAGCAAGTAAAGCTAATTAGTTCAAGGAACAAGATTCATATATCTAAAATAAAAAAGAAACATATTACTGACAATTAACATTGTAACAACATGAAAAACAAAATAAAAAATATTTATTACACATAAACAGTATGGCACGAAAACAAAGTTATTAAATTTGTAAGCAGTTTAAGAGTTCATAGAAGTGCGATATTGATAACAGTTGCACACACACACACTATCTCCATCAGTTAAAACATCCCTTACGTTATTAGGCATGGAAAAGAACTGGACTTAATAGCAGAAATGGATACCTTTTCCAAGAATGCTAAGCATATATCACATTTTATCAACTATAATAACTGAAGAGGGAATGGTGAAGCAGAATAACAATCAAATATTTTTAAACCAAAGATAAGGATACGACATGTATTCTTGAATAATGTTTTGAAAAATGGCATTTGGCAGATACAGAAAATAGATTCATCATTGGTCTATTTTAGGTATAAGAATCAAACTAGATATTAAAAATTTAACATAACCACTGGCCTTAAAATATCAGAAATGTACTGACTGCCATTCAAATTATAGTGGATGCAAATTAGAGCTATGTCTATCATACTTGAGCTACTTTGTCTATCACACAAGGAGCAAAGCCTCAATAATAAAATTAAATGCAACCAGGCAGTGATCATTATATTTGGATACTTCAGATACATATACAACCACCAGAGAGTTGGAAAGCTTAGTCAGGACTCATTTGAAAAGATATTGCACCATCCTTGAATCCAGCTTTGTTATTGAATGCACCAAAGTCACTGCCAGTCTTTATCCTGCTTTGTCAAAAGAAGCAAAAGTTATAGTCATCACCCTGATAGTTCATACTGCTCCAAACATAGTCACATTGTATAAGTGGATACAGGGCATACTGTAAATAACAAAATTCTGATCTCATAATCTCTGATATCTGACTCAATCTTGAATTCACTGCTCCAACTTTTTTTATGCAGTACTTCAGATGTCATTTGTACCTTTCATACTGCCCAGATGCACTGAAATGCTAATCATTTCCATATTATAACCTCTTCTGCCTTCCATTTTCATCTCATATCATCATCTTCATTTTCCTTTCATCATTCATTTCTGGTGTTGCAACTTTAAAGGCCAACAGTGTATAAATTATCTTTTGATATAATTTTAAGTTAAATTCTTTGGCTAATTTATTTTCAGGTAAAATAAGTAATTTGAAATGTAAACAAATCTTTAATAGTTACACAAATTAAATATATCCTGAATTAAGACCACTGATTCTTTTACATGCAAGAATAGTTTTAAATTTTTCTTTCCACCACTTATAAAATGTATGTTTGACCTGTTTTGGAATATGGGGGAGAGCTCATTGCCACTGTGTCAGAAAGTTGCTCCAAACTAGTGGAATTAACTCCAGGCCAATATTGAACCATTGAAATTAAGAAGAGAGAAACAGCTTTTAAAACTTTATTTTTCATAAAGCTTGAAGCTTTAAAGCTTTGCCGGGGACTTGACTTAGACCATTGGAGGGATTATATCCCCTCCACATTAAGATTAAAAGCTCGTGCAAATTTTTTGTCCAAGGCTGATAGTCTCTAAAGGGATTACGCTCTGACATTCAAACTTTCCCGCCCTGTCAAATTTGAGCCTCCACCTAATCATAAAATCCCAAGATCTTGCCTCAGAATCGGCACTTTAGAAAAGAAGTGCAATGCTAACCCAGAGATTCTCAAAATCCATTCTCTAGAGACTATCGCTACAAAATACCCAATGATGAATGGCTCTACATTTACACAGATGGCTCAGCAACAGGAGACTCAACTGGAGCTGATGTGTACTGCAGGGGATTTTTTAAGGAATCTTTACCTGGGGCATCAGGGGTCACAAACTTTGATGCTGAAATTGAGGCCATAAAGTGTGCCACTGTGAATCTTCTTGGACTGAGCACTCTAATAAAGAAAGTTGTCTTTTTTATTGACCCCCAGTCTGCTATTGTGGCTATCACTTCAAACTCAATAAGCGATTCATTTCACGTGGAAGAAGTAAAATCACTCTTCAATCATGCAATTTCTGTCGGGTGAGAGATTGTTCTTCAGTGGATACCTAGCCATTGTAATAACTATGGGAACAAAAAAGCAGATGACCTTGCAAAGAATGGATGTAAACTGCAACAGCCAGATTTTATTTCATCATACTAACAAATCTACAACTTAATCAAAAACAAGCTCCTCAAAGACCTTCATAATTCATATACCAAAATTACTAAAGGCAAGGATTGGGATTCTCTGTTGAACTCTCCACTCCCCATGTGCCTTCCACGCTCCATTTTCACAACCAAATTTCCGAATTTTGACTGGACATGACTTTCTCCAGGGACACTTAAGCCGTATCGGCGTGGTCAACTCACCCTACTGTACCCTGTGTCCTTGAGGAGCTTTTATGGACTTTATTCATTTGACAAGCTGTCCTGCGCTTTCTCCTTTTAATTGTTTACCCGACGACTTCCACAATAAGGCTAATTTTTATTGGGCTGCCAAAGGACTCATGGCCTATAAGGCTGCTGTCCCAGCGTAGGATAAAAATTTTTTTTTTTTAATTTTATCTCTCTGGCTGGCTTTTCAGAAGAAATCTACAAGCTTCATTATTCAGATAGATTTAACTCATTGAAATATAAACCGATTTAAAAGTTATCAATTAATGATAAATTATATTCTATACATATAATAATTCAGTAATTTCTCATAATAATTTAAAAATAAAACATAATTATTTGAATGAATAGCAACAAAATAAATTTATATTTGATAAAACTATTTTCCAATAAGAGATTATTTATTTAATTATAAATTAAAACTAAATACCCACATCTTTTATGGTATGGATAAAAAATCCTCTGAAAGTGTTTTACTTTAAAGTAATGTGATTTTTAAGTAAAAGATAAATGTTTCCTTCATAAAATATAAAATCGAAATATAGTATATAATTCATATTTTTATATATTACAAAATATATTGAATTTTACATTTTCAATTCATTCTTTTAAAAATTATTCATGAACAGAAATTCACTACATATCCTGAACTCCCAGTGTTCATAAAGTATCAATATAATATTCTGAAGCCTGTGAGTATATTCGAGTTCTTACACAAATAGTTACTGTTTGTCTTCAACTTTTGTTTTTTCAATGACAGTTGATTACATAAGAAGCTATGCTTTAAAATGGATTCTACACCATTAAAAACACCCCATGCCTGAGATAGAAAGTAAACTCACAAATTTTAGAACAGAAATCTGGAAGGCTAATAATTATTAACATATAAAGTGTTATGAAGAAAGAAAAGAAATTTGAGCTAGTCTTATTTCATGTGAAAACATTGTCATTTTTAAATTTTAGTAAAATAAAAATTAGTTTCCAATGTTTTTTATAAATGAATCAGCATTTTTCTAAATGTAATAAAATTTAGAAATGAATTATATTTTAACAAAATTTTAGGGCTCAAACCAATATCAAAATAATAGGATTTTAACAATTATAATGCAAACATTTTTCATTCAACTTAAAAGTTAGTTACTTCAGAATCTTTTCTGTTAACTTGACTTTATAGCCTGAAACAGGATTTAACCTATTTCACTATAAAGTCAGTCAGTTAGATCAGTAAGATTTTTTCTGTAGGACTATCTTCTGTCTTCTCTTTCCAGTTGGTTATTCTCAAGATTAAAGTTTGGTTTGTTTGTCACACAATGACTATTTTTTGTAAACAAGAACTAATCTGATCGGGACCTGCTGTTTCAAGTTGGTTCTGAATCACTACAAACATCCATAGTTAAGGTGAAATTCAAACACACAAATTGTTGAACTGAAGACAAGAGAACTAACCATTCAGCTGTCAGCTTTGCCTTCAGGGATTAGAGCATTATTTAAACATGATTTTAATCTATTTCTAGGTCTGTAATAAATTGGTTTTGAATGTAAAAATTGTCAATGAAATACCATTTTCTGAATGGGGACAAACCAAGATAATCATTAGGCATTAATGAATGTTTTATTTTATAAGTATTTTCTATTAACCAGAGTTTGTCTACATATTTTTTTCTCAATATCTTAGGTTGAAATATTTTAAAGTTATAATACACAGTAGATGCTCATCCTTCTAACCAGTCAAATAATTCTTAAAATCAAAAGTTAGTAAAAATAAAAACATAAGTTTTAAAAACTAATATTTTACCAAGCTGGAGGGTTGCAGCACATAAGTTTCTTCCTTATTCAATATTTAAAATAATTATTTGAGATAATATAATTTGAAAGTTATATATTCTCAATATGATCTCAATGATTTAATCATCTGTTATATCTCATAGAAAGAAATTACATTAATTTCATATTCTAAAAGCACTAAAAAAATTTCAGGAAGCAGTAGTTTTCTTTGTAGTAGTTTATGGATGAATAATTCATCTTCACTGAAGTTGAAAGGTAAACATTCTTTGCTTTCTTCATCTATACTCTTAATAAAGCCTGCATGTCTAGGTCAAATAATCTAGGTTTCATTTTTTAAACATCATTCATATAATAAACATTTAAATCAATTCCAAAGAATATAATTTATTCCCAGAACAGAAAAGAAGATTCATTTGTATAAAAGCTTCATGAAATATTTTCCTTATAAAACTTTGATGAATTTCAGGTAATTATAAATAGAAAGAGAGAGAGAGAGAAAGAAAAACACTTTCAACCCCAGCAAAAATAAGACACAAATTGTCTGAAAAGTATTTCTAAATAAAAAATGAGATACATATAATAAAAAAGTAAATAATATATTGTTAAATAACAACATATGAAGATCAGAAAGAAATAATATTTGAAAGTGAAATTGAAAAAAATAAGTTCCATTAGATACGCCAATTAGACGAATATTCAGTACATATTTTAAGGAACTCATTTTAATTTTATGACGCTCTTCCACATAAAAGGAAAAAATATATATATAAAAGGAAAGAACTTGAGCAATCAAAAGTTTTCTTTCAATATTTAAAATATAAATATGAAAATTCAGACTAAAAATATTTAAATGATAAGTAAATATTAACTTACTTTGCTAATGTTAAAAGACCAACATTATTTTCTGGATTAGACCTAATTTTAGAATGGCAAATTAAACTAACAGCATCTTGTTGAGCTTGCAGACGAGTTGGTAGAAAATCACCATTTCTCATATAATCACTATTATCAACACTAAAAATATAAATTATATATATAGTACATTCTATATAATTCAGAACAGAAATATTTTTCGATATAAGAAATTTAATAAAAATGAAATACAAAAAATCTATATTAAATAAACTAATGTTTTTAAAAAAATCAACAAATCTCCTTATCAATATACAAATACAATTCTAAACTAATTTTTAATTTCAAATATCTTTCTTAATATTTAAATTTTAAGTATATAACACAACAGACTAATAAATCATTTAATTCAAGTTATCAAATGATCATAAGTCTAAATAATGAAACTATAAATACTATATTTATAAATCATTTTAGCTGTAATATAATCAATTCCTCAAAACTTTGAACTATTCTTAAAAGATATTTATTCAAAATTAAGAATCAAGTTTTAACATGAGTCAAAAACTGGCTTGAATTCTTCATTGTCAAAAAGTTTTAAATACAACATAAAAAGCGTATTATAAAATATATTTTTAAATAGAAAAAACTTACCAATAAACAAATCGCATTTCAAATATGAATTCATTATATATATATATATATTTATAATTAGAATTTTAGAAGTACTGTTTTTCTTTTATTTCTAATAGCAGATTATAAATAGTTACAGCAAAAACAGGTAAGTCTAAAGATGGAAAAACACAGAAGGCAACAAACAAAAATAGCTGAAATAGAGTCCATTAATCTAACATGTTTCTTGCCTCTCAGTAATAGTGTGCCAGAAAACTCTTATGCAGAGCAGAAGAGTAGAGAAGATGTGCCGAGTTCATCCCCACTTCAGAGCTCCACAGAGTGCATATTGGAGAAATAACAATTTTGAATCTATTTTAAGAAATAATGTATGAAATAAAATTTGACTAAATTCTTCAGGTTAGCACAATAGCCAAATCATTACTTTAATTTCCAGAAAAGATTCAATCTTATGACAAATTTAGAACTGTATGATATTTACCAATAATTCAAAGAGCTGAAATCATAATTTTTGCTTTTTAAGAAACTTAGTTGATCAATATTAATGTTTTACTTCAAAAAAATGGATAATAACAAAGTTTAAATTCTTAAATTTTTCACATTGTGTTAACAACAAAGATGGGTATAAATATGTATTACTATATAATTATAATACACTTCCTCTTGCATTACAGTCTAACATGCTTTTGTCAAAATGATTATATAGAACAGATGAAATTGCTGTTACTAAAAAAATGAATCATTATAAAAATCAATATTTTATCGATTTAGTATAAATAAGAGGTTATAACTTATATGTGATTTTTTAACTTATATATTGTGACTAATTATATAAAAATAGTTTTTCAATATTATCCCTATTACACTTATGTAATGGAGAGTTTTGAATTAAAATTACACACAACTCATAGCCCTTACTTAACATGATTCAAAGTATCAGATATCAAAATGAACAAGGAAACAAAAATTTGGTACTTATATAAGATCTCACTAATGATAACATTACAAAAATGCTGAAACATAGAGTGGCTAGAATTGTGAAGTGAGGAACACAAAAATTTAGATTGACAATTCAGTAGTCAGACTTTCGACAATTAAAAAAGAATAAGAGATCTAAAACAAATCCAAAGTCATTGTAGAGAGATCTTGATAGGAAGGCATAAGCCAGCAAAAAGAGACAGGAATAAGAGTTTGTCTTGACAACTATAATGATAAAGAATTGGTCTATTAACAAGTTTTATATAAGCACTCAGTTGTTTAATTTACTTAGCATAATAATTTTATGAAATTCTTTTCAAAATATATTTTTAATTTAATATGCAGAAAATCTTGAAATTAAATAAAGTTCAATAGAGATGATTTAAGGAAAAGAACAAAACTACAGAGAAAAATGAAAATAAAGATGGCAATCTACAGTTACAACCAATATTTCATTATTAGAATTTCAGTGTAATATTTTGGAACAATTATTTCTTATTTAAAATAGTAATGATTAGAAATATAATTTAAAAAGGAAATTTCAAAATAAAAAAACAGCTTGTTATGTATGAAATGTTAATATTGTGAACAAAATTACACTAATTTTTTAAACAGATACATATATAGAAAGTATTATACTTTAAAAACATATGTTTTAAATATTTTTTTTCAAATAACAATATAGAAAAAAATGATTAAGAAAATTTCAGAAATATTTTTGGTAAAATCCTGATTGGTACAGTTTTTGTCAAATTTTTAATTTATGTGATAAGTGTTTTATAGTTTCCATGTCCACCAAAATTGCACTATTTCAATCGATGTCTATTTTCCATTAGGGAACTTTACATTTTAATATCATGATTTGCCGCCCAGCTTGTCTTGTGGTCAGTGTGTCTGACTGCGGATAGGGAGGTCCTGGGTTCGAATCCCGGTTCGAGCATGGATGTACTTTATCTATCCTGTCTTTGTCCTTTCCTTATATGAATGTGTTGTGAATGGTTGCCTACCCCATAAATGGGTACCTATGGCATGTGTGTACTGAGGAAGTTGAACTCCACACCTAAATATGGTTCAGTTGGAAAAGTGGAGCAGCGCACCCTAAATTGCCAGCCTAGCTGGCACATGACAACAACAACATCATGATTTGTAATATTTCTTTTTATTTACTATACAAATGCTACATTTTATAAACAGATTACAAAACAAACATAAAATAATTCTAAAAATAAATATTTTATTAGTACTTGACTTATAATATATATATATATATATATATATATATATATGATATTTTTTGAAATTTTCCTTTAATTTCGCAAGCAAAAAATACTTTAGAAAGAGAAATATTTTAAAAATACACTGTATATAAGACTGAAATGATAACAATGCTATTAAGCAAAATCAAAAACAAAATTAAAATTTTTATGAAAATTCAGTTTCAAATTAGCCAAAGAAAGGTGGCAACCTTTAAAAATCTATGGAATGCTCAAAGGCTGTGGAACCATGAAATAAAGCTAAATCAATAATGTAACTAAGATTTTTTTTATAACAATTCAGTTTTTAATTAATAGCCCACAGTACTCTTGTTTAATTAATCAAGCAATTCTACAATATAATAAAGTAGTAATATTAGATACCCAATATAACAGTTTTTAAAATTCAATAAAACTACATACACTTCAAATATTTCTGTTTAGTACATAAGTTAATTAACCAAGAGTTGATTAAATTTTCTATTTTAAGTATTAACATAAAATAAATTAATCATCATTTGTTGAAATATTGTGAACACTGGGCCAATAATAAATTGTCTTCAAACACATTTCAACTTAAAACTTTTTAATGAAACAATTATAATTTCCTAAAAAAATATTTTTATCAACTTAAAATCCAGACAAAAATGAAAAAGCAATTTTGAAAATTAATCACATTTATTTTCAGTTACAAAAAAAGTTTTAAAACTTTTTCAAATTATTAAAATGAATAACACTGTATAAGAATCAAGAGTCACTCAAACTCCAATTAAATTCTGCACACATCAAAGCTTGTTACAAAATAGCAGATAACTAAGATAAATATTGAAATTTTTTAAACATAAGAATTTATGTTGGCATGGTTAATCTATCAGTTTTGTACATATAGTAAATTGTTTATACTTTTATTTAAAATTATGAATTAGTTCATAATATATAAATAAAAATTCTAAACTAATATTTCCCTTTCCATAAAAATCTGTAAAATTCAGTTATTGAAATATTTTTTATATATCTGTACAATATATGTATTGTAAATTTATTTCAAATAAGCACATTAAATCTTTTAAGTATAAGTTTTGTCAATCTAGTCAATTAACTTTGTAAACTTATTTATTATAATTTTACCAATCTAATAATTATAGGCAGTATATTTAAAATTGTTGCCTAATGATATTTTTATACATTAAAACTATACTTAATAATTTAGTATTTAATTTCATTGATTTAAAAAAAAATTACTTTAGTTTAAAGTTTTTATAAGAAAATTTACTAACATTAAAAGTGAGATCTCAAAAATCAAAATTTAAAATGTATTTATATGTAGCATTTTACTGGTCTGAGATTTTCTTAAGCAAATTCTAACTTATTGCACAAAAATACTAATAATGTTTCACATTTATCATAAATAATAAATAAAATAGCATGTAATTTATTTTTATGCAATAAAAAACACTGATTTTATAAAATTAAATAAAAAAATACATTTTCTTAAAATATTTTGTTAGTTATAAAAATTAGAATGTAAAGAAATTATTGATTATTAATTAATTTCCAATTTGGTACTTTACATACCAATACAAATAATTATCAGTTCTTAATTGCTAATAAGCTGTCTTGAAAAAATAATGATTAATGTGTTTAAATATTTTAAATTTTTATCTTTTAATTTATATTAATAGAAGTAAAAAAGCAAATTTACCAGGATTCAAACAGATTTACCAGAATCAAAAATTCCTGGAATTTTCCAGAAGTGAAATCAAAAATTTCCACATTTATTATAAATATGTTTTTGATTGTAAAATTTGTTCTTAACTAAATATGCATAGTTATGTTCATGCAACTTTTTTAAAAAATATTTATAAATAAAAACAAATAATTGCAAAAATTAAATAGAATATTTTTTTCACAGTATATCAAGCTCAGAAGGCGATTCAAGCGATGAGGAAGATTTATTTTACTGATTATGTGGAAATGACAGCTTGCATGAAAAATATTTCTGATTTCCTAGCAGTTTTTTAATGATGAGATTGTAAATCATATTGTTACTGAAACCAACATTTTTGCAGCTGAAAATTTTAATTTAAGAGCAAAGAACATTATTCATCATTGGAGTGAAACTAATGCAAATGAATTCAGAATATTTTTACAACACTAATTTTGCAAGGAATAATTACGAAACTAACCGCAAGAATGTATTGGTCAAAAAGAAAGTTAATTGAAACTCCTAGTTTTTTTAACCTCACAAGTTCAAGAAGGTTTGATTTTATTATGCAATTTATTCATTTTGACAGAAATGAAAACACTGATTCTTCTTATCCGAAGCCAAAACTAAAAAAAAAATAGAGACCATTTTAAATTACTCGCAGAAAAATTTTTCGGAAGTTCATGCACCTGAACAAGACATATGTATTGATGAAAGTCTATTGCTGTATAAAGGGAGACTTTCTTGGACCCAATACTTACCACTTAAAAGGGCCAGATTCAGTATCAAAATGTTTATGTATTATGAATCTCATAGAGAATATGTATGGTCTATTATAATTTATGTTGGTAAAGGCACAGATATATCTGAAGAAAATAAAGCAAATTCGTGTTTTACTCAGGTAGTTTACCTTGTCTAAGCGGCTATTAAATAAAGGATACTGCAATACTATGAACAATAACTACAGCACTCCAGAGTTAGGACAAATGTTATTGAAATCTAAAACTGATTTTTTGGAACATTAAGACCTAAAAGAAAAGATCTACCGAAGGCACTGAAATGACAAAAGCTTAAAAAGGGAGACTTTCTTGCCCATCAAAGAGGTTAGATGATGATCAATGCAATGGAGAGATAAAAAATATGTTCATTTTATAAGCTCAATTCATAATCCTGAAATCGTAAAAAAATTGTCCCAAATAAATTGAAAAATGTGGAAATAGAGGAGCCTAAGATAGCTTTAGATTATTATACAAAGGTGGTGTAGATTGCATGGATCAGCAAATTGGATACTATGTCATAACTCAATCTCGTCAAAGAAATATTACAAGAAAATATTTCATTATTTATTAGACATAACAATTTCTAATGCTTTTTAGCTATGGGAAAAAAAGGAATAAAATTTGAAATTTTTAATTCAGAATTGAACTAGAAGAAAGAATTGTTGAAAAATTTCTCACTCACAGACATTTGAAATCTAAAAATGCTGAAAGTTTTTAATACTTTGAAGATTGTTGGCACACCAATTTCCTGATTAAATTCTACCTATGGAAAAAAAGAAAGAACCTACTAGACAATGTATGGATTGTTTCAACAATAATGATAACAATGGAAAAGGAATTTGTTGTGAAACACATATTTATTGCAAAGACTGTAATGCTCCATTATGTCCAATTCCATGTTTTAAAGTAAATCACACACAAAAAGATTTTTAGGTAATTACTGTATTTAAATGCTTCATAAAGTTTTACATTAGTTGTATTTATGTATTCCTTTTAATTTAATATTTTTCTTATATTTATAATTAACTTTTATTATTTATATAATTGATTATAATCATTTATTTACTATTTGATAATTATTTATTAATTTTAGAGTACTTAAAAACTATAATTTATGTATTACAAATATTTTAAGAAATTTTTAAAACGTGTGAGGCGAGCTATCTACTGCATCACCAGAGAAGGGTGACGTTTTTAGAAGAACGGCGAGGTGAAAACAGCTGCCACTTTTGACTACTGTTTACTCGTAATATAGCGTGAATTAAGTAAATGAAATATGCTCATTTTTTTTAACTGCTCATTTTTATAACTCTTTCACAATATTATTTTTTTTTACTTAACCAAGCAAAAGCTAATCTTTGCATGGCATTTCCAGAGTTCATTGATTATTGAACAAACACTTTCTACCTGGAATATTAAATAATTTAATTCAGGCTTTATTTCATTGATAAATAAATTAATCTGGATACACTGAAATTATATGGAATTTTTACCAGAAAAAATATGGAAAGTATGTTTTATATATATAAGTCAAAAATTTTAAATTTAAATATTAAGTTTCAGTAAATTTTACACAATATAAAGGAAACAGAAACAAGTAGAAAAAAAATAAATTAAAATCAACAGTCTGATTGCACGACATGATCTTATTACTAGCTTCACTTCATGCACATAAACCTGAATACTACATCTA
Organism: Latrodectus hesperus; assembly: GCA_037975125.1. Lineage (NCBI taxonomy): Eukaryota > Metazoa > Arthropoda > Arachnida > Araneae > Theridiidae > Latrodectus > Latrodectus hesperus. The sequence continues at coordinate 476,488 of CM075862.1, forward strand.
GTTCCAACTGAATTGGATTATCCTAGTTATTTCTGAACTGGACTTTATTTTAGTTAACAGTTATGAATACAACAATGTAATATCGATCATGCTGCCATGTAAAAGCTAACACTCAGTAAAGTTTTTCAACACAATTTTAGTGATAATTTTAAAATATTAAAACAAAAAATATAATATTTTTTTTAAAAAAATAAAGGTATCCAGGTAAGTAAAAATTTCAGGAATATTTTACAATTTTCAAGGAGTCAAAGTATTAATTCCAGGAATTTCAAAGGCCATTAAAAATTTGTTTTACATTTTAAGAGCTTCTAGTTGTACAAATCCCGATTTACTTTCCGCAATAATATAGATGAATGATTTTGTTAAAAACCTAATCATTAATATGAACCTGTTAAATATTTTTACCAATGCTTGTCTACTAAGCTTTAAGCCCTTCACCACTACAAAAAGCGGAAGTGACAGCACCTTTAGATAGTATGGTATCTAGAGATCAGATTTACTGTACGGTCACCCTTGGAGCATTTTTTTGGCACCAAATTTCGTGCACATTTTTACTGGAAATTTGGCAAACTAGTATTGTGGCAACCAAACATAAGAATCCCAAACTTTGTTTGTCCCCCATCTTAAGAAATATAACTTCAAATGGAAGATTCTTCTACCCTGACATTTAAATGCACTCTAGTAGTCGTTAGTGAATAGCATGACCTATGCTTGGGTTGGGATTCAAACTCGCTGTCCTCTGGTAATGACAATAATAATGACAGCTAAAACCAATCAGGACACATATTCTTACACATTTACAAATTAATTTTAAACATTTTATTCTTTCTGATGAAAAATATTTTAAAATTTACTCAAAATTTACTAAATGCTACAAAAATTATTCCTGTGTTAGAAAGTAATTAACAATCATGCACAATTTTTATGTAAATAAGAACTTTTAAATACTTAAAAGGCAGTATAATCATGATTTGAATAATTGAGGCTTTAGCTAAAAGGTGCATATATTTATTTTAATAAAAAGAATTAAATAATGAACATGTACAAGCAAGTTATCACAATAATAACACTTAGAAAAAAAGCTCTTCAAATAACAAAGAAAAATGCTGATATGTGATGCAGAACAATTACATTAAAAAATTAAGAAAACTAAAAATAACAGCACAAAATGGATTCTTTGAAGAAAAGAAAATACCAGAATAAAGCAGTGTTTAAAAGCTAGCATTTTCAATGGTATATAAATCTCTATATACTTTCTTAAACCTGTATAACAAGGATGTTTAATAAAAGGATTAAATCCAAGAACTTAACAAATGTACAGTAAAATTAAAAAGTAAATAGAAATTTGATAATTTACAAAATATAAAGGAAATTAAAAAAATTATTTTTAATTTTCTCTGACAGACTAAATAAAAAAACTGAATTCCTTACTAAATGAAACAAATTAACAATAAAAAATAAGTTATGGTGAAGTATATTAAGATTATTTATGTTGATATATAAATCATATCACTTAAAGAGATAATTATTAACTACTAATAGCCATAAGCAAAAATAATTTGAAATATAGCAATAATACTTTTTTATGTAGCACTTATTCTGATATCATATCATAAATAAAAAGAATAGTAGTACATCTTACTTATTGATTGATCATTATGATTAGATGTTCATTATTCTTCTATTATGCTACTTTTTGCAATCAATTCGAAAATTATGAATTTTGATTTTAGTTTTAAACTGTTGAAAAACCACACTAAACATTTAATAGAAAGCTTTCTCATAAAATTAAAAGACATTCTTTATACTGAATACTAAATAACAAAAATATAAATCAAATGCACATCTTCAGACACATACACAGATAAGAGGGATCAATCAAATCTTCAATGTCAGATGATACTGACGAAAACCAGATATTTAACAATATTTTATATGAAACTTATGGAAGTAACAACAAATTTTTTGATGGTTGCTCTACACAGTAATTTGAAAATCTTGACTTTTCTAATGGTGCCAAAGGTATAATCAATAAAAAATTAATAAAATTTAATGTCAGTGACTGAAACAAATTTAAAAAAAATTTTTTTACAATTTAGATTAAGCAAGAACTTGGTTGGATCCCTATTACTGGAATTTTGTTCTGGCTTGGAACTTTTCTTCAGTTTGTCACCAAGGGTGTGGGATCTCCTAGGATTTTACTCAAAAACTTTAAAAAAAGACACTCATGTCTTAAATGTAACTTAATAACTTCTCATTTGCCAGAATATATAAAGTAAACAAAGTGCAGTAACCTTTAATTCAGAAAATCATTGAATGAAAATTATACACTAATATGTACAATATAAACTGTATATACAAATTCTTACCATATAATTGTACTTTCCAACACCATTGTCAATAATTATAATTTGAACACAATATCACAGAAAATTACAAACAAGCAACTTTCATTTACTTTCTTCTATCTTCGGCAAAGAAACTATTATTTAGCAAATTTTGAGTATTGCCAGATTCTCCAAACAAAAGTGTTCCTATTAATTTTTTTTTATTTATTACATACATATATATTCATACTTGTATGCTTGATTCTTGAGATCCGCTTCTAAGTCTTCGTCGATATTAGGACAAATAGCACAATGACAGATGTACAACCACAGAAGAATTACGAAGAAAAAACCCAGGCCCACGGTGGGAATGGAACCCTACTCTTACGCTCTCAAGCGATTAGCGGAGTGATACTTTGACCACTCAGCCACGGAGCGCCCTGTTCCTATTAACAACTTTTAAATATTTTTGAAAATTTTTTAAAAGCTTAAAAGTAATACTGTATATTCCATAAACTAATTTTTTTCCTTTCTGATCATAACAAATAATTCAATGCCAAATTTTTACATTCTCATAATAACAAATAATTAAAAATATTTTTATACAATAAAATAATATTAAAAACTTTAACCAATCAGGTAAAATTTACTTCGGTTGGCAAACTAAGTTGTATATAAACAGCGGTGAGGTCCTCGCAGCGGTGAGCCATTGCCTCATTTCGCAGAAGGATATAGAATTTAAACATAGCAGGCAAAATAAGCCTGAAGGATCATTGTTTGCGTACATTTTCTCCTGTAGATTCACATTCAGCGGATGGACAGTGCTAACAAAAATACTGAATGTTAATATGCAAACACCTCCAAACACTTCACCATCGTCACCACAGTCTTTTCTGAACCAATTAAAGCCGCGCATCCTAATATTAATGATAGACAACAGAAACGCTTACGGTAGTGCTACACACGCGAGGTTATAAGCTGAAATTATTGACTTGATGTCATTAAAATGCACACGAAAACCATGGTAATTCCAAGAAACAAAGGAAGTCATTGTTCAAATGGAAACGCTCTATTCCTGGAGCTGGTAGGCAAGTCTTCTGGCAAGTCCTAGAATGTTACGTCATTGTCTGATGGATGCAGAGAAACTGTGTCAGACTCCAGGCAAGAGAAGGCATCCTTTTCAATATTCAATTTCATTGATCTTTTGCTTCTCGATTTAGAAAAAGGAGCCTTTCTAGTGAATGCCGGAGATTTTGTAAATTTTAGCTTTGCTGATGTTTGGGGTAACCTAACAGGGGAAGGAGAAAATGATTCAATTTGTGTGCTGCTCTATTTGGTGACCTTCTTAGCTGCGGTGGCCTAACTCATCTCTGAATGTGGGATACGAATCTTCTCGTCTTGCCTTAGAAAGCGTAAATTTTTAGTAACCTTTAATGTGTTTATTTCTTTTTCCAGTGTGGTCATTTTTTGTGGTCAAATTCTAGAATAAGAGTGGTAGTCACCATCTTATTCTAGAAATTAATAGTTCTTCATGTCAGTTGACAATCTTCATGACAGTTGACAAACCTCTCCTTCGGAGTGCATTTCAAGCTATCGTGGCCAACTGCTGCGCAACGAGCGCAAGTCAGTATACCTTTGTAAGCATTCTTCGAATATATTGAAAGTCAAAAATATTGGCACTGGAAACATCGTAAGGGATTTGGATATTAGGCCAGACGAGTAAGTTTAAGTAATCAACTTTAATGTTGTCGGGAAGGTCAGGGATCGTAAAAGTCAGCATGAGATGTTTAGTGTCCATGAATACTTTTATCGCCCCTGATCCTAATGCGTTCTACTTCACGGACCTTCTGATTTTTTAGATTTTCCAAAATTATCTACGTCAGCGTATGCAGTAAATCCGCAGCAGATATTACATCACGTAAATAGTTAAAGTTACTATGAGGCATGATTCTCCAACCATAACGGAAATATTTTTTGTATTAGAAAAGGTGAAACCCATTTAAAAGTGTTATCCTTTTTCTTCCTAATAAACAATTTTGCATTAAATCCGACCAACTGTTGCTCCCGTGGGAGAGAAGAAATTTTTCTGTTTTCTATTTAAATATTTAAAATTTCGGGACCTGACCACAAAGGCCACCACCGAGTCCAACAGCGCCAGTGCTAGCCAGGTCCTATACGCTCACAGTGCATTCCTGTGATGGCCTCTACCCTTAACGAGTCATTCAGTAGATGTACCGATCACTTGATCCATAAAACCGATTGATGCGCAGAGGATCACAACACATCCCCCGTTTACTTGAAGCAGAGGACAAAGTAATGCGTTGGTCTCTGGAGATTTTAATTACCAGGACCCTCCTTCCCAGGGACACGGGTCACAACGCACGTCAAACAGTGGGTGATTTAGTCCCTGAGAGAAGCTAATAGCAACTGAGTGGAAATCACTACTCAAAGAAAGCCTTCAACATCTTATGAAGCAACCACAACGATGGAGAAGAGGAAGAAAAAGCAGAATAGTTAAGGAGAGAGAAAAATAAAGAGGACAGATCACTAGGTTACCTCAGGATTGCGATACCTATGTTTATCAAATGAGGTAAACTCCCTGAGGGGTGAGACCATTGGTGTTGTGTCCGATTTTCCGAATTGATAAAAATGATTGATGATATTTATCTGTGAATCACACCAATGAGGAAGAGAATGTAGTTCGTCTTTCTGAAATGGATATCACATAGGTCTGTAAATAAAAATGAGATTTAGTTTGAGGGAGAAAAGTTTGGATGCTATAATAGCGAAAATCAGGTAATCTCTTCGGTCAGGAATATTAGCCAAGGAGCGAACAGGGTGTTGGGAGTCAGACATATCTCAGTGTAATAATTGAAAGATAGCTGCATTCATCTGAGGTCTAAAGGCAATTGTAGGCAAATCGTAAAAAGACTTTAGATGGATGATGTGCAGAATGCACCTGAACCTATTCCCAAAGCAGACTGATGCGCAATATCCGATTCTCGTAAAAACAGAAGCACTAGCAGATCCATATACAACACATTCGTTATCAATACGGGATAAAATTAGTGACTTTTAGATTCGGAAGTGTGATGTGCTATCAGCATATCATGTCGCTGACATATTAACAGATGTTTGCAATTGCCACTCAATTAAACGCATGTTTCATCTTTGGTAAGATATTTTTAACTCATCCTACTAATTCTGTTATAAATAGAAGGTGAGAGAAGATGAATGATGCTACTGATACATAAATTAAAAATTATTATCAGTAGCATCATTCATCATCTCTCATCTTCTATTTATAGAACCCTAATGCACACCTTCGACTAGACTAGCGTTATGAATGTAAATGATCCAGTACGTTCCTTAAAAACAAGGAATCGTTGAAAATTCTGGAAGAATACCGGTAGATAACCACGAAAGCCAAAACCATATAAGGTACGGAGAATTCAATAAAGCCATGTACGGTCGTATGCCTTTTCTAAGTAAATCTCAAGTTTTTGAACGCTAACAAGCTAACAACTTTAATAAGAGTCCAAATAATTCTCGTTATCAACGTCCAGGTAGCTTTAATAACAATAAATTTAAAAAGCAAGTTCAACAAGTAGAAACAAATGAAAACAATAGTGCATCGCGTTTCCACAAGCCAATTTATAATGAGAAGGGTAAACCGAAATGCTTCAATTGTAACTACAATGGACACATTTCTAAGGAAAAGGATTCTAAGAAGGCCGTTACAAATTTGATATCTAAAACATCAAACAGCTTAAACGCATTACTCTACATTAAGAAGGCAAAAATTAATGAAGAAGATTTAATAGATTCGATGATTGATACTGGAAGCTCTTGCTGTTTAATGAAGAAATCAGTTGCTGATAAGTTGGGTATAGTTATTATTCCCGAAGTAACTGATATTTATGGATTTGGAAATCAGATTAAACCAGTAAGTAGAGCACTTGGAAAGGCAATAGTGGATATTGAAATCGACGATGTTTTAAGTAAAGAAACCACCATTTTTTTAGTTAATGATGAGTCTCTGCCAGTGGATTTATTGGTTGGGAGGACGTGGTTAGATTTGCCTCATATTGCTTATGTTAGAGTTGGAAATGAGCTGCACATTGATGAAGCACCATTCAGTAAACCACATATCAATCTAAATAAAACGAGAGTTTCTTTGAAAGCTGTGGAAGAAACAGTGTTAGAAAGGAATACGGTTAATTTCGTTCAATGTAAGTCGGATGAGCAGAAAGAAGGCTTTCTGTTGATGAGAGACAGACAAAATGTTGACTGTTTATTAGAAATGAAAGAAGGAAGGTTAATAGTACCCATTTCAAATATACATAGTGAAAGTTTTATATTAAAGAAAGGTCAATGCGTCAGGTGATGTGAAGCTGTAGAGTTCTATTCATGTGAAGATGGTATTCCGGTAAATGAAGACTACAATGCTAAAAATCCAGTTATTGTGGCACTAATGTAAGAGAAAATATTTTTACATTGACTGAAGATCCAACAAAATCAGAAGATGAGACTTCTAAAAGACCCCTTACATTGGAAGATATAAAAACTGATGAAAATGTAACCGTAGATCAGAAGCAAGAGTTACTTACTCTCTTGAATGAATACAGAGATTGCGCTACAACAAATATTAGTGAACTTGGATGCACGAATTTGATTACGACGGAAATCAAGGAAATGCAAGGTAGAAAGCCAGTTTGTTTGCATCCTTATAGGACAAATGCAGAAGTACGGGCCATAATTAAAAACAAAGTGAAATAATCGAAAGAAAATGGAGTTGTTAGCGAAACTAGGTCTCCTTACGGAAGTCTTGTGATGGTTGTAAAGAAAACAACGGGAGACCTTCGTTTGGTCGTGGATTACAGAAAGTTAAACTTACAGACGGTTAAAGACAAATACCCATTACTTAGAATTGATGACCTGTTTGAGACTTTGAATAACTGTAATGCATTTACGATATTGGACTTGGCCCATGGATATTTACAAATTCCACTAAGTGAATCTGCGAAAGAAAAGACTGCCTTCATAACACCTGATATGAAGGCAGAAGGCCTGATATGAAGGCACCTGATATGAAACCGGGCAGTTTGAAAGGATGACTTTTGGACTAACCGATGCTCCAGCAGAATTTCAGCGCATGATCCACTTGGCATTGGGACTATTGTTAAGATAAAGAAGTACTACACTATTTAGATGACATTCTTGTACCGGCAAAAACTTGGACGGAAATGATAGAGAAAATGAAGCATGTTTTAGAAAGGTTGAAATTTGCACATTTAACGTTGAAACTTTCAAAATGCGAATTTGGTAAATAAGAAATTGAATTCTTGGGTTTTGTGGTTAACAAACATGGAATTCAACCAGGACGAAGAAAAGTAAGTGCGGTTACCCAGATTCCAATTCCAAACAACGTACATGAAGTAAGAAGATACTTGGGTTTAACTAGTTTCTTCAGACGTTTTATACCGAATTATGCTTTGCATGCTGAATCTTTGACACGACTTACACACAAAGATGTTGCTGATTGGTTGGTTGGTTGGGTTTTATGGCGCAAGGTCCAAATAAGGAAAAGCTGCGCACGAATTTTTTTTGTATAATATTTTTTAGTTAATTATTTTTAACCAATCAACTTTTAAAATTCTTTTAAAAATATAAGAAATATTTATAAGATTATTAACATAAAAAATAAACAAACACCCAACATATAAATGATTAAAAATTATATCTAAAACATATAAGATAAAAAAAACTAAACTAAATCTGTAAAATGTTATAAGTATTTAATTAAAAATCTTTAATTTAAAATTATATGTAATCTATAAAACCAATGCTTCTTAAAAAAGCAAAAATATTTTGATGCGGTGGTTCGCCCAGCAAATCCCGCATCGTTAAAAGATCAGTCTTAAAATATTTAAAACGATGTTGGTTAAAATCAGAACATGAAATTAAAATATGAAACACAGTGTATGGTTCATCACACGTTTCACACCAAGGTTTTGATTCATTTAAGAACAAACGCTTATGAGTGAAATGTGTGTGTCCAATACGAAGGCAGGTTAATTTAACATCCGCAATCCGTAAAGGTAAAACTGGAAATGAAATGAGGGATGAAGTTATGGTATACAATTTGTTGCTGACTTGCATTCTCCATGATTCCTGCCAAAGTTTATGGACAAAATTTTCACACCTTTTCTCGCATCACAAAGTGGAAACGAAGGCTGAAGTGGAGTAGATGCAGACTTTGTAGCTGCATCAGCCTTTTCGTTACCATCAAGACCTACATGCCCTGGGATCGAACAAAAAACAATATCATATCCCTTGTAATTAAGAGAGTCTACTTCATCGAAAATCTGCGACACAACCGGATGACTAGTAACATTAAAATTTTCCACAGCATCTAAAATACTCATGCTGTCAGTGTAAATACAAAATTTGTTTGATTCTTTACTACCCACATTCTGAAGCGCACTTAGTATAGCAGTTGCTTCAGCAGTGAAGATGGAGCAGGACATATTAAGGTTGTAACTAAGGGCAATATTATCAAAATAAACTCAACAGCCAACATGTCCGGCAGATTTTGAAATATCTGTAAATATAGGTTGATAAGAATCAAACTGACAGCGATGAGAAGAATAGAGCTGATGCAAAACAATAGGAGATGTGTCCGAATTTTTTAATTCTGCAAAGGGATTAATTATTTTACACTGTGGCTCATACCAGGGTGGATTTGCAGTTCGATTTGTGGTAGTTATTCGAACGTAATGCAAGTCAGACAATATTAAGTGAGATTTTATTCTAATGAGAAAAGGTGGTATGCTCCTTGGACGAGCATGGTATAGTCTTTTAAGAGCAGATGTAGGAATCATGGAATGTAATAGATGATGAGGGTCAGACATGATCTTAGCATAATAATTGAGGGACTGCTGCATTCGTCTCAGGTCTAAGGGCAGTTGTTGGCAAATTGCATATAGATTCTGCACGGGTGATGTGCGGAATGCGCCCGAACATATTCTCAGAGCAGAATGATGGACAGTGTCCAATCTGATATGATAATCCTCTGTATTCACGTGCTGAAGCGCGTAATAGATTGCTGTTGCTTCAGCAGTATAGATGGAGCAGGACGAATGAAGGCTGTAGCTAAATGACATATTATTGATACAAACCGCACAGCCCACATGTCCTGCGGTTTTAGATCCATTCGTGAATACAGGTTTGTATGATTGCTTCTGACAGCGATGAGAATAGTATAGCTGTTGAAAAACAATAGGTGTTGTGTCGGATTTTCTGAATCGGGAAAAGGTATTTATAAAAGTATTTGTTGGTTCATACCAAGGTGGATAGAGAAATTGATTTATTGACTCTATCCGACCATCACATAGGTCTGTGAGCCAAAGATTTGATTTGGCTCTTGTGAGAAAAGGTGGGATGCTCATTGGACGAGCATCATATAGTCTTTTAAGTGAGGCATTAGGTATCATGGAATCTAGTGGATGGTCAGGGGTCGACATGATCTTAGCATAATAACTGAGAGACTGCTGCATTCGTCTCAGGTCTAACGGTAATTGATGGCAAACTACGTATAGACTCTGGACGGGGGATGTGCGGAAGGCCCCAGAGCATATCCTCAAAGCAGAGTGATGAACTGTGTCCAGTCTGCGTAAAATAGAAGACCTAGCGGATCCGTAAACAACACAACCGTAGTCTGTGCGGGATAAAATTAGTGATTGGTAAACTCGGAGGAGTGACGTGCGATCAGCACCCCAAGATGTATTTGAAAGCACCTTGAGGATATTAAGCGATCACTCGCACTACTTCCGCAGATATAATATATGCGGAAGAAAGGTTAATTTACGATCAAATATCACTCCGAGGAATTTTACCTCGCTGACCACTGGTATAGGTGTGTTGTTTATACGATTGACGGGATCATTGTGGAGGTTAGTCTTCCTGCAGAAATGGACACAATTGCTCTTGATAGGAGTTGGTGTATGGCCATTCTCAGCACACCATGCAGCAATTTTATTAACAGATGTTTGCAATTGTCTCTCAATTAAATTCATGTTAGACCCTTCACAGGATATTTGCAGGTCATCAACGTACAAGGTACCATGCACATGAGGTGAAAGTTGATGAAGTATGCTACTGATATGAAGATTAAAAAGGGTGACACTTAAAATACATCCCTTAGGAACATCTTCAGGTTGGTTAAAAGTATTGGACAAAAAAGTACCAATACGAACTTTAAAACCACGGAAGCGTAAAAAGTTTTGAATAAATATCGGCAAATTACCCTGAAAGCCAAAATAATACATTCTATGGAGAATTCCATAACGCCACTTACGGTCATACTTACGGTTGCCTTCTCTATATCAAAGAAAATGGAAACGAGATAATTCCTTCGCACAAAGGCGTTTCGAATCTGCGTTTCCAAATAAGTGATATTATCAAGAGTGGATCGCCCTTGGCGGAATCCACTCTGATTGATATGTATACATTTGTTTCTTTCTAAGATATATACGAGACGGGCATTGACCATACGTTCAAGAGTCTTACACAAGCAACTCGTCAGAGCTATTGGTCGATAGTTTGAAGGAACAGAAGAATCCTTACTAGCCTTAAGGATCGGAATCACTATTGCTTCGCTCCAAAGTGATGGAAATTTATTTTCAGTCCAGATCCTATTGAACAGGTAAAGTAAGTTCAACAGGGAATCTGGACTTAAATGACGAAGCATTTGATAGCTGATTCCATCTGGTCCTGGGCTAGTATCATGGGCCTGCTGAATGCTCTCTTCAATTCCAACATCCGAAATTCACAGTTGTAAGGAAATGTTGTCCATGGTTGAAACGAATTGGTATTCGCTCAGCACGACTCTTTGTCCTTTAGAACGAAGGACTGTAAGAGTCGTTGCTTGAGACGCTAGCAAATGTTTCACCAAGGACGTTAGCGATATCCTTAGGAGAAGAGTATATAGCAGCTCCGGGTTTCAAAATAGGAATTGAAAATTCTCTATAAATTCCATTGGCTGCTTTTAACTTCTCCACAAGTGCTTACTGTAAGTTGAAGATGTTATTGAAGATACATAGCAGGACCAGGATTCCTTCTGACTTCGACGACGAGCTCTGCGAGCTAGTGCTTTCGCTCTCTTAAAGACGATAAGATTCTCCGTTTTGGGGTACCTCCGAAATAACCCCCTTAACTTCCTTTGTTTTTTATAAGTTTGTTTACATTCATCATTCCACCATGGTTTGAAACGCCGGTGTGGTAAAGAGGAACTTTTTGGTATTGATGCCTCAGCTGCATTTATAATTGTATCAGTGACTTTAGATATGGCATTATCAATATCATCGATCACAACCATTTCGATATCAACAACTGCCAATTGTATAAATAACGTCCAATCTGCCCGACTGTACACGTAAGTAAGTAAGTGTTGTCTTACACTACTACCTCAGGTCTGGGAGATGACAAGAGGAAAATGATCGTTATTATGCTGATCATTTCCTACATTTAAATTTAAAAATGGCAGTAGTGAGGGAGAACTAATGGCCAGATCGAGAGAATGAAATGTTCTTGTGGGTATGTGGAAGTAGGTCTTCTCGTCGGTATTAAGCAGACAAAGATTATTATCTGAAATTAACCGCTCTATCTGCCGACCGCGAGAATTAGTATCATTACTTCCTCACAAAGAATTATGGCCATTAAAGTCACATAATAGCAGAGATGGTGTTGGCAGCTGATCTATTAATGCATCGAGTTCCTCTTGGCGGATGACATCGTGTGGTGGCAAATACAAACTACAGACTGTCAACAAGCATGATGTGTGAATTCGCACAGCTACAGCTTGTAGTGTAGTATTTAAATGCTGGGCAGTGCTGGGAGAGTTGTTGGATGTTAAAATGCAAACACCTCCAGACACTGCACCATCGTCACCACAGTCTTTTCTAAAGCTTTTAAACCCACGCATGGAAAAGTTATGGCTGGACTTCAGGAATGTTTCCTGAAGTGCAACACATGCGAGGTTGTAGGCTGCAATTATAGACTTGATGTCTTCATGATGAGAACGCAAACCATGGCAGTTCCAAGAAACAAAGGAAGTTATTATTGAATTTAAAAAGCTCCTTTCCCGGAGCTGGAAGGCATGTAATCTGACATCTCCTTGAGCGATAGATCTTCGTCCGAGGGATGTAATGAAACAGCGTCAGCCTCCAGGGTTAAGGCTTTACGGGTGGATATTGAGGGCCTAATATTGCCCTCTTTAGCAGATTTTAGTTTTAAAGCCTTTAGGGCTTTAGATTTTGCAATCGGAGCTTTTCTACGGGGAATGGTTGTGGAGGTTGATTTTGGCCTCTGTACAAATGTAAGGGGTTATTTCACTATTGGAAGTGAAGAAGCATCAGTTTGCGTGCTAGTCGTGTTGGTGATTTTTGCGGCAACAGAAGCATAGCTAACTCCTGCTTGAGGTGTACGTGCGGTAACAATACGTCTCGCCTCAGGATATGAACAATTGTTCTTAACTTTAGTGGTTGTGATCTCCTTTTCCAGTATCCAGATAGGGCAACTTCTAGCGTAGGAGGGGTGGTCACCCTTACAGTTGACACACCTCTCCTTTGCAGTACAAGACGAACTGTCGTGGCCAACTGCTGCCCAGCGAGCGCAAGTCAGTTTGCCGCTACAAGTCGCTTTGGAGTGACCAAATCTCTGGCACTGGAAACAACGCAAAGGATTTGGAATAAACGGCCTAACGGGTAGATGCATATACGCAGCTTTAATATGCTGCGGTAGGTCTGGCGTCGCAAAAGTCAGTACGAGATGTTTAGTATGAATAATCTGTCCATCTCGTCTGATAGTGATGCGTCTTACAGCACAGACCTTTTGATCTTTGAGATTTTCTAAGATCTCATCCGTAGGCGTGTTAAGAAAATCCCTTGCGGATACCACACCACGAGAAAAGTTAAGGTTCATATGAGGAGAGACAGACACCTCAATGTTAGCAAGCATAGTCAAGTTGTTTATAGCGTTAGCTTGTGCTTCTGAAGCGACTTCAACCATTAAGTCTCCAGAACGCATTTTCCTAATGCTCTTCACTTCGCCGACATTTCCACTGATAGATTTTTGGATTAGGAAAGGGGATACATTATCGAAGGTACCCTCCTTCCGTTTTACAACATAAGATTTTGCCTCTAGTAGTGACAACGAGTGCTCCCGTGGGTGAGAAGAAATAGTAAATGTTTCCATATTAGAAATGGAAAATTCGGGACCTGACGGCACCACCCACCACCGAGTCCAACAAGGGGATGCAGACCAGCTGCACCAGTGCTAGTCAGGTCCTATACGCTCACAGTATATCCCTGAAGTGGCCTCCACCCTTAACGAGTCACCCAGTAGATGTACCGATCGCTTTATCCATAAAGCCGATTGATATGCTGAGGACCACAACACACCTCCCGTTTACCTGAAGCAGAGGCCAAACTAATGTGTTTGTCTCTGGGGGCCTCAATTACCAGGATCCTCCTTTCCAGGGACACGGGTCTCCACGCACGGCAAACACGTGGGTGATTTAGTCCCCAAGAGTAGCTAATAGCAACAGAGGGGTGAAAGCTACTCAAGAGGAGCCCTCAACCTCTTGCGAGGCAACCACACTGAGGGAGAAAAGGAAGAAAAAGCAGAAGAGTAGAGGAGAGAGGAAAAGAAAGAAGAGGACAGATCACTAGGGTACCTCGGGATTGTGACACCCGTGTTTACCTAAAGAAGGTAAACCCCCTGAGGGGGTCAGGATGGTCGAATGTGAGCGCAAACTTTCATACGCCTGAGTGGCAACATCAGTAGTTCTCATGGCAAATGTTTTGGTAGCTAAGTAAAAATTCATGAAATGTAGTAATTAGTAACTGAGTAACTTAAATTAGTCAGTTCTCTTGTAAATATATATATATATATATATATATATATATATATATATATATATATATATATATATATATATATATATATATATATATATATATATATATATAATTTTATAATTAAACGACTCATCTATATAGAAATAAGCACACTCAAATAAGAGAAGCCAACAACGAAGGAAATTTCCTGTTTCGAGAACTCGGCTTGTATCCTGTATCGAAACTACGAACGAAAATCTTGTATCGTATGGATATCGATTCGACACCTGAGTCCGAAAGATTGGTGAACCGCAAAATATTGCATGAAAAAAATTCAGGGACTAAAGTTTCGAGCCATTTTCAAAGAACGGGATGTGAAACCATCAAACGAGCTCGAACACATCGTGAAATCAATTTACAGTTAGTTGAAAAATAATTGTTGGTTGGATTTTATGGCACAAGGTCTAAAATCGACATGCTGAGCCAAGAAAAAGATTTTTGAAATTTTTTTCTAATTATTTAATTATTATTATTTTCTTAAAACGCAAACAAAACATTATAATTTTAAAAAACGAAATAATTATATATATAATTTTAAAATCCAATGATAAAATATAAAGAGGAAATATCAAAATTTATATAATTTTAAAATTTAAAATAGAAATTAAATATAATTTAAGAAACCTATTGCCCTCAAAAATCGAATAGATTTCTCCTATTAAATCATACAAAATTAAAATATTAATTTTAAAATAATGTAAATGTAATTTGTTAAAATTATGACATGAAATTAAAATATGATAAACAGTGGATGGTTCATCAAACGTTTCGCACCAAGGATTTAATTCACTTAGAAACAAATGTCTGTGTATTAAATCTGTGTGTCCGATACGAAGGTTCTTATCAGCTTCATCAGCACTTCGAATCGGTAAAACTGTTAATGAAGTGATGTACGCCAATATGACAAGCACAATTTATTATTGACTTGCATGCCCCATGACTTCTGCCAAAGAGAATAGATTTACATTTTGACATTTCTTCTCACATCAGACAAAGGAACTGATGGAAGACATGGGCCAGATGCAGATTTAGCAGCTGAATCAGTCTTCTCGTTGCCATCAAGACGTACATGACTTGATATCCAGAAGAAATAATGTCATATCACTTGCCAGCAAGGGAATCTAATGCTCGGAAAATTCTAGACACAACAGAATGGCAATCAAAACTACTGTTGCGTAAAGCTTCCAACACTTTCAAACTGTCAGTGTACACACAATAATTGAAAATATCACTATATTCATCTGCTGAAGAGCTTGATAAATCGCTGTTGCCTCAGCAGAGAAGATGGTACAGGACGAGTGGAGGCTGTAGCTAAGTGTTTTGTTTTCAATTATGTAGATTTTCATCTATCGGTGAAAACTGGTATGTATGTGGCATACTGACTGCGATGTGAAGCATAAAGCTGCTGAAAAACAGTAGTTGTTGTGTCTCATTTTCTATAACGAGCAAAAGGATTGATGATTTCAATCTGTGGATCATACCAAGGTGGATGTAATAGATACGGTTGGTTGGTTGGGTTTAATGGCGCAAGGTCCAAAAACGGACATGCTGCGCCAAGAATTAAGTTTAAAAGTAGATATTTAGTAGATATTTTATTATTTTTTTTATTATTTTATTTATATTATTTTATTTATTAATTTATTTTAAAAACCCAAGCAACATTAAAATTTTAAAAATCAAAAATCAGTGTATAAATATATTAAAATCAAATTACACATAAAAGCAAAATCAAAATATATATACTTTTAAAATTTAAAAAAAAATAAATTAAATATAATGTATAAAACCTATTGCCCTCAAAAAGGCAAATAGGTTCTTGTGGGGTGGTTCCCCAAGCAAATCAAATAAGGTTAAAATATCACAATTAAAAAAGTGTAAACGATATTGGTTAAAATATGAGCATGAAATTAAAATATGATAAACAGTGAATGGTTCATCACACGTTTCACACCATGGATTTAATTCGTTTAGAAACAAATGTCTATGTGTGAAACGTGTGTGTCCGATACGAAGGCGGGTTAATCTTACATCAGCACTTCGTATCGGTAAAACTTTTCATGAGGTGATGAATGGAAATATGGCACGCAATTTGTTATTAACCTGCATGTTCCAAGACTCCTGCCAAAGATCTTGAGTAAATTTTTTTACACACCTTCTCACATCAAACAAAGGAATGGATGGAAGAGATGGGCCAGATGCAGATTTAGCAGCTGCATCAGCCCTCTCATTGCCATCAAGACCTACATGACTTGGGATCCAACAGAAAATTATTTCATATCCCTTGCCAGCAAGGGAATCTAATGCCCGGAAAATTCTAGACACAGCAGGATGGCAATCAAATCTACTGTTCCGCAAAGCTTCCAACACACTCAAACTGTCAGTGTACACACAGTATTTAAAGGTATCACTTGTATTCATCTGCTGAAGAGCTTGATATAAAGCAGTTGCTTCAGCAG
This sequence comes from Latrodectus hesperus, assembly GCA_037975125.1. Classification (NCBI taxonomy): domain Eukaryota; kingdom Metazoa; phylum Arthropoda; class Arachnida; order Araneae; family Theridiidae; genus Latrodectus; species Latrodectus hesperus. The sequence continues at coordinate 493,231 of CM075862.1, forward strand.
AGAAGATGGAACAGGATGGATGGAGGCTGTAGCTCAGAGTTTTGTTCTCAATAACTACAGCACAACCAACATGTCCTGCGGATTTTGATCCATCTGTGAAAACTGGTGTGTATGTGATGTACTGACAGCGATGTGAGGTATATAGCTGCTGGAAAACAGTAGCTGCTGTATCTGATTTTCTAAAACGAGCAAAAGGATTGATGATTTTAATCTGTGGATCATACCAAGGTGGATGAGAAAAATACTCCGTTTTGTCAAAACGGACATCATATAGGTCAGAAAGTATTAGATTAGATTTTGTTCGTGTGAGAAAAGGTGGAATGCTGTATGCACGAGCGTCATACAGCCTCATTAGTGCAGGTGTAGTAGTCATGGAACGTAATGGATGATGAGGGTCAGACATGATTTTTGCATAATAACTGAGAGACAGCTGCATTCGTCTCAGGTCTAAAGGCAGTTGATGACATATTGCATATAGACTCTGGACGGGTGATGTGCGGAATGCGCCTGAACATATTCTCAAAGCAGAGTGATGTATTGTATCCAATCTGCGTAAAACGGAAGACCTAGCAGATCCATACACAGAACACCCATAGTCAATACGAGATAAAATTAATGACTGGTAGACACGAAGTAGTGCCGTGCGATCAGCACCCCAAGATGTATTAGACAGCACCTTGAGGATATTAAGCGATCGCTCGCACTTCTTCCGCAAATGAAGAACATGCGGAAGAAAATTTAACTTTCGGTCAAATGTTATACCCAAAAATTTTATCTCGTTGACAACAGGGATAGGTGTATTATTTATATAGATAGTAGGATCATTATGTAGGCTGGTCTTCTTGCAGAAATGGACACAATTACTCTTGCTAGGAGACAATGTGTGGCCATTCTCAGCACACCATGCAGCAAGTTTGTTGACAGTTGTTTGTAGTTGTCTCTCAATTAAACGCATGTTAGAACCCTCACATGATATTTGCAGGTCATCAACATAAAGTGTGCCATAAACAGGAGGTGAAATTTGATGAAGAATGCAACTGATGTATAGGTTAAAAAGTGTGACACTTAAAATAGAGCCTTGGGGTACACCCTCGGCTTGCATAAAAGTATTGGACATAACCGAACCAATACGAACTTTAAAACCACGGGAGCACAAAAAATTTTCTATAAATATTGGCAAATTACCCCTAAAGCCAAAATCATACATCCTACGGAGAATTCCATAACGCCACGTACGGTCATATGCCTTCTCTATGTCGAAGAAAATGGAAACGAGATGATTCCTCCGCACAAATGCATTGCGGATCTGCGTTTCCAGGTATGTAATATTATCAAGAGTGGACCTTCCTTTACGGAAGCCACTCTGATTGATATGGATACATTTATTTGTTTCTAAGACATAGATGAGACGGGCGTTGACCATACGTTCGAGAGTCTTACATAAGCAACTCGTCAGAGCAATTGGTCGATAACTTGAAGGAGCAGAAGGATCCTTATTAGACTTAAGGATTGGAATCACTATTGCTTCGCTCCAAAGTGATGGAAATTGGTGTTCAGTCCAGATCCTATTAAACAATAACAGCAAGTTCAACAGGGAATCTGGACTTAAATGGCGAAGCATTTGATAGCTGATTCCATCTGGTCCTGGGCTAGTATCATGGGCCTGCTGTAATGCTCTCTTCAATTCCAGCATCCGGAATTCACAGTTGTAAGGCAAAGCTTGTCCATGGTTGAAACGAATTGGTGTTCGCTCAGCACGACTCTTTGTCCTTAAGAACGAAGGACTATAAGAGTCGTTGCTCGAGACGCTAGCAAAGGTTTCACCAAGGACATTAGCGATGTCCTTAGGAGAAGAGTGTACAGCAGCCCCGGACTTAAGAATAGGAATAGAGAATTCCCTATACATTCCATTGGCTGCTTTCACTCTTCTCCACAACTGTTTACTGGATGTGGAAGAAGTTATTGATGATACATAGCGGGACCAAGATTCCTTCTGACTTCGACGACGAGCTCTGCGAGCTAATGCTTTTGCTCTCTTATAGGCGATAAAATTCTCCGTTGTGGGATACCTTCTGAATAGCCCCCATAACTTCCTCTGTTTCTTATAGGTGTTTTGACATTCATCATTCCACCAAGGTTTGCAACGCCGGTGTGGTATAGAGGAACACTTAGGTATTGATGCATCAGCTGCATTTATAATTGTTTCAGTGACTTTAGATACGGCATTATCAATATCATCGATCATAACCATTTCATTATCAACAACTGCCAATTGTGTAAATAACGTCCAATCTGCCCGACTGTACACGTAAGTAGGTAAGCGTTGTCTTACACTACTACCTCCAGTCTGGGAGATGACGAGAGGAAAATGATCGCTATTATGCAGATCATTTCCTACATTTAAATTTAACAAGGGCAGAAGAGATGGAGAACAGATGGCTAGATCGAGAGAATGAAACGTTCTTGTGGGTACATGGAAATATGTCTTCTCGTCGGTATTAAGCAGACAGAGACTATTATCTAAAATAAACCGCTCTATTTGCCGACCGCGAGAATTAGTATTAATATTTCCCCACAAAAAACAATGGCCGTTAAATTCACCTAACAACAGAAATAGTGTTGGCAGCAGATCTATTAATGCATCGAGTTCCTCTTGGCGGATGACATCGTGTGGTGGCAAATACAAACTACAGACTGTCAATAAGCATGATGTGTGAATTCGCACAGCTACAGCCTGTAGTGCAGTATTTAAATGCTGGGCAGTGCTGGGATAGTTGTTAGATGTTAAAATGCAAACACCTCCAGACACTGCACCATCGTCACCACAGTCTTTTCTAAAGCTTTTAAACCCACGCATGGAAAAGTTATTGCTGGACTTCAGGAATGTTTCCTGAAGTGCAACACATGCGGGGTTGTAAACTGAAATTATAGACTTGATGTCATCATGATGAGAGCGCAAACCATGGCAGTTCCAAGAAACAAAGGAAGTTATTGTTGAATTTGAAAAGCTCCTTTCCCGGAGCTGGAAGGCATGTCATCTGACATCTCCTCGAGTGACAGATCTTCGTCCGAGGGATGTAGATATACGGCGTCAGCCTCCAGGTTTAAGGCTTTACGGGTGGATATGGAGGGCCTAATAATGCCCTCTTTTGCTGATTTCAGTTTTAAAGCCTTTACGGCTTTAGATTTAGCCATCGGAGCTTTTCTTCGAGTAGTCAATGTGGATGTCGATTTTGGCTTGTGTACAGATGTAGGGGGTAATTTAACAATCGGGAGTGAGAGAGCATCTGTTTGTGTACTAGTCGTTCTGGTGACTTTTGCGGCGACAGTTGCATAGCTAACTCCAACTTGAGGTGTACGAGCTGTAACAGCACGTCTCGCCTCGGGATATGAACAATTGTTCTTAACTTTAGTGGTTGTGATCTCCTTCTCCAGTACCCAGATAGGACAACTTCTAGCGTAGGAGGGGTGGTCACCTTTACAGTTGACACACCTCTCCTTTGCAGTACAGGACGAACTGTCGTGGCCAACTGCTGCGCAGCGAGCGCAAGTCAGTTTGCCTCTGCATGCCGCTTTAGAGTGACCAAATCTCTGGCACTGGAAACAACGCAAAGGATTTGGAATAAATGGCCTAACGGAGAGATGCATATACGCAGCATTAATATGCTGCGGTAGGTCTGGCGTCGCAAATGTCAGGATCAGATGTTTAGTGTTAATAACTTTATCATCTCTCCTGACAGTAATGCGTTTTACAGCGCAGACCTTTTGCTCTTTAAGATTTTCTAGTATCTCATCCGTAGGCGTGTTAAGCAAATCCTTCGCGGATATCACACCACGAGAAAAGTTAAGGTTTGTGTGAGGTGAGACAGACACCTCAAGAGTAGCTAGCATATTCATATTTTCAATTAAATTTGATTGTGTTTTTGATGCAACTTCTACCATTAAGTCGCCAGAACGTAATTTTCTGATGCTCTTCACATCACCGATTGTGCCTTTAATAGCTTTTTGAATGAGGAAAGGGGATACTGTATCAAAAGTACCCTCTTTCCGTTTGATTACATAAAATTGTGCATTCAAAATAGACAATGTGTGCTCCCGTGGGAGAATAGAAATATTTGATTCCATATCTAAAATGGAAAATTCGGGACCTGACGGCACCACCCACCACCGAGTCCAACAAGGGGATGCAGACCAGCTGCACCAGTGCTAGCCAGGTCCTATACGCTCACAGTACATCCCTGAAGTGGCCTCCACCCTTAACGAGTCACCCAGTAGATGTACCGATCGCTTGATCCATAAAGCCGATTGATGTGCTGAGGACCACAACACACCTCCCGTTTACCTGAAGCAGAGGCCAAAGCAATGTGTTGGTCTCTGGAGGCCTCAATTACCAGGATCCTCCTTTCCAGGGACACGGGTCTCCACGCACGGCAAACACGTGGGTGATTTAGTCCCCAAGAGTAGCTAATAGCAACAGAGCGGCGAAAGCTACTCAAGAGGAGCCCTCAACCTCTTGCGAGGCAACCACACTGAGGGAGAAGAGGAAGAAAAAGCAGAAGTGTAGGGGAGAGAAGAAAAGAAAGAAGAGGACAGATCACTAGGGTACCTCGGGATTGTGACACCCGTGTTTACCTAAAGAAGGTAAACCCCCTGAGGGGGGGATGTAATAGATACGTTTTATCAAAACGGACATCACATAGGTCTGAATATAATAAACTAGACTTTGTCCGAATGAGAAAAGGGGGAATGCTGCATGAACGAGCATTATACAGCATCAAAAATTTACAGCTGTAAGGCAAAACTTGTCTATGATTGAAACGAAATGGTGTTTGCTCAGCACGACACTTTGTGCTTAAAAACGAAGGACAATAAGAGTCGTGACTTGAGACACAAGCAAAAGTTTCACTAAATACGTTTGCGATGTCCTTAGGAGAAGAGTGAATTGCAACTCCGGATTTCAAAATAGGAATAGAAAATTCCTTATATATTCCATTGGCTACTTTCACCTTTCTACACAACTGCTTACTGGATGTGGAAGATATTATTGAGGATGCAAAGCGAGATCAAGATTCCTTTTTACGCCAACGACGGGTTCTGAGAGCTAATGCTTTTGCTCTCTTAAAGGTGATAAAATTATCCGCTGTCGCGTATTTCCTAAATAACCCCCATAACTACCTCTGTTTTTTATAAATTTTTTGACATTCTTCATAACCACGCCGGTGTGGAATAGAGGAACATTTTGGAATTGCTGTACTAATTTCACTGATAATTGCTCCAGTGACTTTCATGATGGCTTCGTCAATATTCTCGATCAAAACCATTTCATCATCAATAACTGCCAATTGTGTAAATAACGTCCAATCTGCCCGACTGCACACGTAAGTTTGTAGAAGTTGTCCTACACTGCTACCACCAGTCTGGGAGATGGCGAGTGAGAAATGATCGCTGTGGTGCAGATCATATCCTATTGTCAAATTTGTGAATGGCAGAAGAGATGATGAATAAACAACAATATCGAGAGACTGAAATGTTCTTGTCGTGGTACATGGTAGTATGTCTTCTCGTCCATATAAATCAGACAGATAAAACTATCAGAATGAAAATTCTCTATATTATGATCTAGAGAATTACTATTACTACTTCCCCACATAGAATTATATCTTCTGTGTTGTTGTTGTTGCTTATGACACTTGGACAAGCCAAGCTCGCTATACCGTTGGCTATGCGAATTTAAGTCAATCGAGAGCTTCTTTCGTTTTGGATCAGACCACCACGAAGGTGAATTTACGACTTTACTCTATTAAGGTGCCTCGTAATTTTAAACCTCGGTCAGGTGACGAGGCCACACCTGAGCTAGCACCCTCCTCTCCACATCTACGCCACACCAGCGGAAGGACTTTGGACGTCACAGATTAACATGGACACGTCCCCAACCCACGGATTGTATCTTCTTGTCGACATTAATCAGACAGAGACACGTATCAGAAATAACTGTCAGACATTTGTGTTTCTTATAGCTCAATTTGTTATATTCAAACTTTGCTCTAATTTTAATTACTATTGTGAGTGAATAAAATTTTTTTAACTCTTAAACGTTGCCCCAAGGAGGAATTCACCATAGTAAATCATAGTAAAATGCAATGTTTTAAATTTTCCTAATATCTTATATATATTTTATATCATTAAATCAGTTTCCTTAATACCTTGGAAATTTTAATTAATAATGAATATGTTTTTAATATCTAAATATGTTCCTTTATACGATTTCCTTACTAAATTTACTTTAAGCTTATTAGTTTTTAATAATTTTAATTTTTGTAATCATGTGTTTTATACATAATTGATTATTGAGGTTATTGATAAATAAAGACTAAAACAAAAAGCAATTAAATACAAATAAATAAAAGACAAAGATGCATATGAGCAAGCAAGGTAAACGTTTTTTTTTATTTTAATTATAACATTCTAAAGTTAAGATACAGAGCAGTTTAGTTATTTCTGATTCAAGATTCTGAAAGTTAAATTGTTACAATACTTCCTCCACAAGCCACAACTTATTTAGATTAACATTCACTAACAACACTATTAAATGAAAACAGTAAAATGGTACACAGTTCTTTGAACCTAACACTAGGCAATGATTTAGTCATGATGTCTGCTAATTGCAATTTACCTGGAACATGCCTGATGAACAGTTCACCATCAATGAATTTTTCTCGCACAAAGTGATAACGGACATCAATGTGCTTCGATCGCTTATGGTATTCAGGATTCTTGGCGAATTTCACAGCACTAGCACTATCTACCAGAAGAGAGGGAGTTTCGAGATTTGTAATGTCACTGAGCAGATGTTTCAGCCAAATTAGTTCTTTAGCACTCTCACTCGCAGCAACATATTCGGCCTCTGTAGTAGAAAACACCACACTCTTCTGCTTTTGGCTCATCCAAAAGAGGACTCCAGATGAAAATTTAGAGACCATTCCAGTTCTTGAGCGTCTTGTTTTTAAATCACCTGCATAATAAGCATCGCTGTACACTTCAAGCTCATTGGAATGACACTTTGCTTGATATAACAAACCAAAATCTGCAGTTTCTCTTAGATATTTAAAGATTCGTTTTACAGCACACCAATCTGAGGTTCTGGGATTTTCAAGATTTTCCGAAACAATGCTTATAGTCTAAGCTAAATCAGGTCTTATAGCAGTTGCAAGGTACATTAGACTGCTAACCGCCTGGCGATAAGGGACTTCTTTACCTATCAGTTTGTTTTCTGTATCATCAAAAACAAAACTTTTGTCAGTTGGAGTTGACATTGGATTGGCGGAGCCCATATGAAATTTTGACGGAAATTTTTTCGAATAAGCACACTGATTTACAAAAATTGAATCATCATTCAATCTTGTTATTTTCATACCTACAAACTGGTTTAACGAACCCCTTGTGATCTGAAAAGAATGACTAAGTTGACTCATAAACTCCTCCACTTCAACTTTATCAGTCCCAACAACAAGGCCATCATCTACATAAATAACAACGAGGAGTTTCTTTTCAGTTCTGTGTCTGATAAACAAGCAAGGATCAGCTGTACTAACTTCCAGTTCCTGGTCTGTCATAAAATTCACAAAACACTGATTCCAACAATGAGGTGCTTGTCTGAGTCCATATAGACTTTTATGCAATTTACAGACTCTTCCACTATTATCATTGAAGCCTTCTGGTTGTGTCATGAACACTTCCTCCTTAAGGGTTCCATACAAGAATGCAGTCTTTACATCAAACTGCTGCAAGTGCAAATTTTCTTTTGCCGCCACAGAAAGAACAGATCTCACTATGTCATATCTTGCAACAGGGCTGAATGTTTCATCGTAATCAAATCCTGCTTTTTGCGCATAACCCTTGGCTACAAGACGAGCTTTGTATCGCTCCACAGTACCATCTTGATTAAATTTCTTCCTTAGCACCCATCGACAATTGATAACTTTGCAACCTTTGGGTCTCTCAACAAGCTCCCATGTTTCATTTTCATGTAGGGCTTTTATTTCTTCTTTCATGGCTTCTAGCCACAGGTCACTTTCATTCGATGAAAGAGCTTCAGAATACGTGGATGGATTCTCACTGTTTTCAAATTCTTCTACTGCAGCTATATTTGCCATCAGATATTCTCCAGATTTCATCCATGCAGGAGAGCTTCGGCTTCTTCCAGATTTTCTAATAGGCTCTTGTTCTTCATATAGATTACACCCTTCAATCCGAGTTTCTTTATACCTATTATTTAAGTCTTTCTCACCTCCACTGTCACAGGAGTGGTACACGAACGTTCTGGTTTGAAGTAAACATCTCGAGATTTTATGATTTTCTTCTGAGAGGGCAGATAGATCTTATAACAATCTTTCTTGTTTACATACTCCACAAAATGACCACGAACACTCTTGCCTTCAAACTTGCGTCTGAAGATCTTTGGTATATGTGTATAGCATTCAATTCCAAATACTTTCAGGTGGTCAAGTTTAATTTTTGACTCACCAGTCCAAATCTCATGAGGACTTTTGCTTTCATCTGGAGATAAACCAGTGTGATTAAGCAGATATACTGCGGTGTCACATGGTTGGTTGGTTGGGTTTTATGGCACAAGGTCCATTAATGGACATGCTGCGCCAAGAATAAATTTTTTGAAGAATAAATTTTATATTATATTATTTACTTTTTTTATAAATATGTATTTCTTTTGAAAACCCAAGCAACATTAAAATTTTAAAAAACAAAAATTAGTGTACAAATTATTTTAAAATCTATAGATAATAGAACATAAAATAAAATAAATCAAATATATATAAATTTTTAAATGTATAAATATTAATTTAGAAATTATATAAAATTAAAAAAACCTATTGCTCTTAAATAAGCAAATAGATTTCTGTGAGGGGGTTCCCAAAGCAAATCAAACAAAGTTAAAAGGTTTGTTTTAAAAAATTTAAAACGATAGACGTTAAAAGTGGAGCATGAGATTAAAATATGATAAATGGTAAATGGTTCATCACACGTTTCACACCATGGATTTTGTTCATTTAAAAACAAATGTCTGCGTGTGAAACGTGTGTGTCCGATACGAAGGCGAGTTAATCTAACATCAGCACTTCGTAACGGTAAAACTGATAATGAGGTGAGGAATGGAAAAATGGTATGTAATTTGTTGACGACCTGCAAGCTCCATGATTCCTGCCAAAGACCATATATAAAACTTTTTATAGCCTTTTTCACATCTGAGAGAGGAACGGATAGTAATATTGGATCTGATGCAGCCTTTGCAGCTGCATCTGCTCTCTCATTTCCCTCAAGACCCATGTGGCTTGGTATCCAACAAAATATGATTTCTTTTCCCTTGCCAGCAAGGGAATCCAATGCTTTAAAAATTCTAGACACAAGATGAACGGTAACGCTATTGTTCTTCAAGGCTTTAATAATACTCATGCTGTCAGTATATATACAAAATTCATGATAATCCTCTGTATTCACGTGCTGAAGCGCGTAATAGATTGCTGTTGCTTCAGCAGTATAGATGGAGCAGGACGAATGAAGGCTGTAGCTAAATGACATATTATTGATACAAACTGCACAGCCCACATGTCCTGCGGTTTTAGATTCATTCGTGAATACAGGTTTGTATGATTGCTTCTGACAGCGATGAGAATAGTATAGCTGTTGAAAAACAATAGGTGTTGTGTCGAATTTTCTGAATCGGGAAAAGGTATTTATAAAAGTATTTGTTGGTTCATACCAAGGTGGATAGAGAAATTGATTTATTGACTCTATCCGACCATCACATAGGTCTGTGAGCCAAAGATTTGATTTGTCTCTTGTGAGAAAAGGTATGATGCTCATTGGACGAGCATCATATAGTCTTTTAAGTGAGGCATTAGGTATCATGGAATCTAGTGGATGGTCAGGGGTCGACATGATCTTAGCATAATAACTGAGAGACTGCTGCATTCGTCTCAGGTCTAACGGTAATTGATGGTAAACTACGTATAGACTCTGGACGGGGGATGTGCGGAAGGTCCCAGAGCATATCCTCAAAGCAGAGTGATGAACTGTGTCCAGTCTGCGTAAAACAGAAGACCTAGCGGATCCGTAAACAACACAACCGTAGTCTGTGCGGGATAAAATTAGTGATTGGTAAACTCGGAGGAGTGACGTGCGATCAGCACCCCAAGATGTATTTGAAAGCACCTTGAGGATATTGAGCGATCACTGGCACTACTTCCGCAGATATAATATATGTGGAAGAAAGGTTAATTTACGATCAAATATCACTCCGAGGAACTTTACCTCGCTGACCACTGGTATAGGTGTGTTGTTTATACGATTGACGGGATCATTGTGGAGGTTAGTCTTCCTGCAGAAATGGACACAATTGCTCTTGCTAGGAGTTGGTGTATGGCCATTCTCAGCACACCATGCAGCAATTTTATTAACAGATGTTTGCAATTGTCTCTCAATTAAATTCATGTTAGACCCTTCACAGGATATTTGCAGGTCATCAACGTACAAGGTACCATGCACATGAGGTGAAAGTTGATGAAGTATGCTACTGATATGAAGATTAAAAAGGGTGACACTTAAAATACATCCCTTAGGAACATCTTCAGGTTGGTTAAAATGTTTGGACAAAAAAGTACCAATACGAACTTTAAAACCACGGAAGCGTAAAAAGTTTTGAATAAATATTGGCAAATTACCCTGAAAGCCAAAATCATTTATTCTACGGAGATTCCATAACGCCACTTACGGTCATATGCCTTCTCTATATCAAAGAAAATGGAAACGAGATAATTCCTTCGCACAAAGGCGTTTCGAATCTGCGTTTCCAAATAAGTGATATTATCAAGAGTGGATCGCCCTTGGCGGAATCCACTCTGATTGATATGTATACATTTGTTTCTTTCTAAGATATATACGAGACGGGCATTGACCATACGTTCAAGAGTCTTACATAAGCAACTCGTCAGAGCTATTGGTCGATAGTTTGAAGGAACAGAAGAATCCTTACTAGCCTTAAGGATCGGAATCACTATTGCTTCGCTCCAAAGTGATGGAAATTTATTTTCAGTCCAGATCCTATTGAACAGGTAAAGTAAGTTCAACGGGGAATCTGGACTTAAATTACGAAGCATTTGATAGCTGATTCCATCAGGTCCTGGGCTAGTATCATTTGCCTGCTGTAAAGCTCTCTTTTAAATCCAACATCCGAAATTCCATTATATATTCCATTGGCTCCTTTCACTTTTCCCCAGAAGTGTTTACTGGATGTGGAAGAAGTAATTGAGGATACATAGCGAGACCAGGATTCCTTTTGACTTCGAAGACGAGCTCTGCGAGCTAATACTTTTGCTCTCTTGAAGGCGATAAGATTCTCCGTAGTGGGGTACCTCCGAAATAATACCCATAACTTCCTTTTTTTCCATAAGTTTGTTGGCATTCTTTGTTCCACCAAGGTTTGCTACGCCTGTGAATAGTAAAGGAACTCTTGGGAATTGACACATCAGCTGCATTCAATATTGCTTCGGTGACCTTATATATGGCATAATCAATATCATCGATCGTAACCACTTCATTATCAATAACTGCCAATTGTGTAAATAATGTCCAATCTGCCCGACTGTACACGTAAGTACGTAAGCGTTGTCTTACACCACTACCTCCAGTCTGAGAAGTGACGAGAGGAAAATGATCGCAATTATGCAGATCATTTCCTACTATTAGATGTAACAATGGCAGAAGAAATGGAGTACAAATGGTCAGATCGAGAGAATGAAATGTTCTTGTGGGTACATGTCATGTTTCTCAGGAGTATGTCTTCTCGTCGGTATTAAGCAGACAAAGACTATTATCTGAAATAAACCGCTCTATCTGCCAACCGCGAGCCCCTCAGGGGTTTACCTTCTTTAGGTAAACACGGGTGTCACAATCCCGAGGTACCCCAGTGATCTGTCCTCTTCTGTCTTTTCTTCTCTCCTCCACTCTTCTGCTTTTTCTTCCTCTTCTCCCTCAGTGTGGTTGCCTCGCAAGAGGTTGAGGGCTCCCCTTGAGTAGCTTTCGCCGCTCTGTTGCTATTAGCTACTCTTGAGGACTAAATCACCCACGTGTTTGCCGTGCGTGGAGACCCGTGTCCCTGGAAAGGAGGGTCCTGGTAATTGAGGCCCCCAGAGACCAACACATTACTTTGGCCTCTGCTTCAGGTAAACGGGAGGTGTGTTGTGGTCCTCAGCACATCAATCGGCTTTATGGATCAAGCGATCGGTACATCTACTGGGTGACTCGTTAAGGGTGGAGGCCATCTCAGGGATGTACTGTGAGCGTATAGGACCTGGCTAGCACTGGTGCAGCTGGTCTGCATCCCCTTGTTGGACTCGGTGGTGGGTGGTGCGGTCAGGTCCCGAACTTTTAATCTTTTAATTTATGGAAAAAAATAAGTCTTTTCTCCCTCGGGAGCAACAAATAGAAAATTTAAACTGCAAATATTTTATCATTAAAAGAAAGGAGGGAAATTTTGAAACCGTATCCCCCTTTTTAATTGAAAAGGGAATATCGGCCTCTGTTGGGGAAGTGAAGAATATCCGAAAAGTGCGATCTGGTGACCTTCACATTGAGGTTGCAAATGCTACTCAGGCAGCTGCTATAAGTAAAATTAATTTGCTTGGAAATTTAGAGGTAACTGTGTCACCTCACGGTAGTTTGAACTTTTCTCGTGGTGTAATATCCGCAAGGGATTTGTTGTTCACGCCGACGGATGAGGTTCTTGAAAATTTGCAGAACCAGAAGGTCTGTGCCGTTGAACGCATTACAGTCAGAAGAGATGGAAAGTTTATAAATACTAAGCATCTCATTCTGACTTTTGCGACGCCAGACCTTCCGCAGCATGTCAAAGCTGCATACATGAATTTACCCGTTCGGCCATACATACCAAATCCCTTGCGATGTTTTCAGTGCCAACGTTTCGGACATTCGAGAAACGCTTGCAGAGGCCAACTAACCTGTGCACGTTGTGCAGTGGTTGGCCACGATAGTTCGAACTGCACAGCGAAGGAGAGGTGTGTCAACTGTCATGGTGACCACCCCTCCTATTCTCGAAGTTGTCCAAACTGGGTTCTAGAAAAGGAAATCACCACAATAAAGATCACTACCAATTGTTCATACCCAGAGGCTAGACGACAAGTTACCTCTCGCTGCCCTAAACCTGGAGTAAGCTATGCAACCGCAACCAAAAAAGTCACCAGATCAGCAAGTACACAAACTGAATCGGTTTCACTTCCTCTTATAAGATTACCCCAGCCATCAACATCAAAGCCAAAATCTGTTTCAAATTCAACCATTAAAAGAAAAGCTCCTTTGGCAAAATCAAGAGCCATGAAGGCTAATAAATTAAAAATCTCAAAGGAGGGTTCTTATCGACCCTCCATATCCACCCGCAAAGACTTGTCCCTGGAGGCTGACGCTGTATCTTTACATCCCTCGGACGAAGATTTATCGCTCGAGGAGATGTCAGATGACACGCTTTCCAGCTCCGGGAAAGGAGCTTCTCAAATTAAAAAATAACTTCCATTGTTTCTTGGAACTGCCATGGTTTGCGTTCCCATCATGATGACATCAAGTCTATAATTTCAGCCTACAACCCCGCATGCATTGCACTTCAGGAAACATTCCTGAAGTCCAGCAATAACTTTTCCATGCGTGGGTTTAAAAGCTTTAGAAAAGACTGTGGTGATGATGGCGCAGTGTCTGGAGGTGTATGTATATTAACATCTAATATTTTTCCCAGCACTGCCCATACATTGAATACTACTCTACAGGCTGTTGCGGTAAGAATTCATACTTCATGCTTATTAACAGTCTGTAGTTTATATTTACCACCACATGATGTCATCCGCCAAGAGGAACTCGATGCATTAATAGCTCAACTGCCAACACCATTTCTACTGTTAGGTGACTTTAACGGCCATAGTTCTTTGTGGGGAAGTGATGATACTAATTCTCGCGGTCGGCAGATAGAGCGGTTGATTTCAGACAACAGTCTCTGTCTGCTTAATACCGTCGAGAAAACATATTTCCATGTACCCACAAGAACATTTCATTCTCTCGATCTGGCCATTAGTTCTCCCTCACTTCTGCCATTGTTAAATTTAATTGTAGGAAATGATCTGCATAACAGCGATCATTTTCCTCTCGTCATCTCCCAGACTGGAGGTAGTAGTGTAGAACAACGTCTACCTACTTACGTGTACAGTCGGGCAGATTGGACGTTATTTACACAATTGGCAGTTATTGACAACGAAATGGTTATGATCGAAAATATTGATGAAGCCGTATATAAAGTCACCGAAACAATTATTAATGCAGCTGACGCATCAATTCCTAAGAGTTCCCCTAAACAACACAGACTATGCAAACCTTGGTGGAATGACGAATGTCAAAACACCTATAAGAAACAGAGGAAGTTATGGGGGTTATTCAGAAGATATCCCTCAACGGAGAATCTTATCGCCTTTAAGAGAGCAAAAGCAATAGCTCGTAGAACTCGTCGTCGAAGTCAGAAGGAATCCTGGTCTCGCTATGTATCCTCTATTACATCTTCCACATCCAGTAAACAGTTATGGAGAAAAGTAAAAGCAGCCAATGGAATTTATAAGGAATTTTCCATTCCAATCTTAAAATCCGGAGCTGCTATATACTCTTCTCCTAAGGACATCGCTAACGTCCTTGGTGAAACCTTTGCTAACGTTTCAAGCAACGACTCTTATAGTCCTTCGTTCTTAAGGACAAAGAGTCGTGCTGAGCGAACACAAATTCGTTTCAACCATGGACAAGCTTTGCCTTACAACTATGAATTTCGGATGTTGGAATTAAAGAGAGCATTACAGCAGGCCAATAATACCAGTCCAGGACCTGATGGAATCAGCTATGAAATGCTTCGTCATTTAAGTCCAGATTCCCTTTTAAACTTGTTATTATTGTTCAATAGGATCTGGACTGAAAATAAATTTCCATCACTTTGGAGCGAAGCAATAGTGATTCCGATCCTTAAGGCTGGTAAGGATCCTTCTGTTCCTTCAAGTTATCGACCAATAGCTCTGACGAGTTGCTTGTGTAAGACTCTCGAACGTATGGTCAACGCCCGTCTCGTATATGTCCTAGAAATAAATAAATGTATTCATATAAATCAGAGTGGCTTCCGTAAAGGAAGATCCACTCTTGACAATATTACTTACCTGGAAACCCAAATCCGCAACGCTTTTGTGCGGAGGAACCATCTGGTTTCCATTTTCTTCGACATCGAGAAGGCATATGACCGTACATGGCGATACGGAATTCTCCGTACATTATATGATTTTGGCTTTCGGGGTAATCTTCCGATATTCCTAAAAAATTTTCTACGCTCCCGTTTTTTTAAAGTACGTATTGGAACATTATATTCCAATACTTTTATTCAAGCCGAGGGTGTCCCCCAAGGCTCTATTTTAAGTGTCACACTTTTTAACTTGTACATAAGTAGCATCCTTCATCAAATTTCACCTCCTGTATATGGCACGCTTTATGTTGATGACCTGCAAATCTCATGTGAGGGTTCTAACATGCGTTTAATTGAGAGACAACTACAAACATCAGTTAATAAACTTGCTGCATGGTGTGCTGAGAATGGCCACACGCTGTCTCCTGGCAAGAGTAATTGTATCCATTTCTGCAGGAAGACTAGCCTACATAATGATCCTACTATCAGTATTAATAATACACCTATCCCTATTGTCAACGAGATAAAGTTTCTGGGAATAATTTTTGACCGA
Organism: Latrodectus hesperus; assembly: GCA_037975125.1. Lineage (NCBI taxonomy): Eukaryota > Metazoa > Arthropoda > Arachnida > Araneae > Theridiidae > Latrodectus > Latrodectus hesperus. The sequence goes on from CM075862.1 coordinate 509,067, forward strand.
AAGTTAAATTTTCTTCCGCATGTTCTTCATTTGCGGAAGAAGTGCGAGCGATCGCTTAATATCCTCAAGGTGCTTTCTAATACATCTTGGGGTGCTGATCGCACGGCACTACTTCGTGTCTACCAGTCATTAATTTTATCTCGTATTGACTATGGGTGTTCTGTGTATGGATCTGCTAGGTCTTCCGTTTTACGCAGATTGGATACAATACATCACTCTGCTTTGAGAATATGTTCAGGCGCATTCCGCACATCACCCGTCCAGAGTCTATATGCAATATGTCATCAACTGCCTTTAGACCTGAGACGAATGCAGCTGTCTCTCAATTATTATGCAAAAATCATGTCGGACCCTCATCATCCATTACGTTCCATGACTACTACACCTGCACTAATGAGGCTGTATGACGCACGTGCATACAGCATTCCACCTTTTCTCACACGAACAAAAGCTAGTCTCTCATTATCTGACCTATATGGAGTCCGTTTTGACAAAACGGACTATTTGTCTCATCCACCTTGGTATGATCCACAGATTAAAATTATCAATCCTTTTGCTTGTTTTAGAAAATCAGACACAGCAACTACTGTTTTCCAGCAGCTATATGCCTCACATCGCTGTCAGTATACTACGTACACACCAATTTTCACAGATGGATCAAAATCTGCAGGACATGTTGGATGTGCTGTAGTTACTGAAAACAAAACTCTTAGCTACAGCCTCCATTCGTCCTGCTCCATCTTCTCTGCTGAAGCAACTGCTATTTACCTAGCTCTTCAGCAGATGAATACATGTGAAACTCGTAAATACTGTGTGTACACTGACAGTTTGAGTGTGTTGGAAGCCTTGCGGAACAGTAGCTTTGACTGTCATCCTGCTGTGTCTAGAATTTTCCGAGCATTAGATTCCCTTGCTGGCAAGGGATATGACATAATTTTCTGCTGGATCCCAAGTCATGTAGGTCTCGATGGCAATGAGAGAGCTGATGCAGCTGCTAAATCTGCATCCGGCCCATCTCTTCTATCCATTCCTTTGTTAGATGTGAGAAGGTGTGTTAAAAAATTTACTCAAGATCTTTGGCAGGAGTCTTGGAACATGCAGGTCACTAATAAATTGCATGCCATATTCCCATATATCACCACATTAACAGTTTTACCGATACGAAGTGCTGATGTTCGTCTGACTCGCCTTCGTATCGGACACACACGTTTCACACACAGACATTTGTTCTTAAACGAATTAAATCCATGGTGTGAAACGTGTGATGAACCATTTACTATATATCATATTTTAATTTCATGTCAAGATTTTAACCATTTACGTTTACATTTTTTTAAAACAGATATTTTAACATTATTTGATTTATTGGGAGAACCTCCAAATAGAAATCTATTTGCCTTCTTAAGAGCAATAGATTTTCTCCATTTTATTTAAAATTTACTGAATAGTTTTATATTTTTAAATTATGAATTTTTTATTTGCACTATATACACTGTTTTTTGTATTTTAATAGGATTTTTATGTTGCTTGGGTTTTCTTTATTTTAATTAAAAAATAAAAAAAAAATAAAATGAAATAAATAAATAAAAAATCAAAGATTGGCGCAGTTTGTCCTATTTTGGACCTTGCGCCAGAAAACCCAACCAACCTGCCAACCGCGAGAATTAGTATCATCAGTTCCCCACAAAGAACTATGGTCGTTAAAGTCACCTAAGAACAGAAATGGTGTTGGAAGCTGATCTATTAATGCATCGAGTTCCTCTTGGCGGATGACATCATGTGGTGGTAAATATAAACTACAGACTGTTAATATGCATGCAGTGTGAATTCTTACAGCAACAGCCTGTAGAGTAGTATTCAATGGATGGGCAGTGCTGGGAAAAGGATTAGATGTTAATATACAAACACCTCCAGACACTTCACCATCGTCACCACAGTCTTTTCTAAAGGTTTTAATCCTACGCATGGAAAAGTTATTGCTGGACTTCAGGAATGTTTCCTAAAGTGCAACACATGCGTGGTTGTAGGCTAAAATTATAGACTTGATGTCATCATGATGAGAACGCAAACCATGGCAGTTCCAAGAAACAAAGGAAGTTATTGTTTAATTTGAAAAGCTCCTTTCCCGGAGCTGGAAGGCATGTCATCTGACATCTCCTCGAGTGACTAATCTTTGTCGGAGGGATGTAAAGACACAGCGTCAGCTTCAAGGGATAAGGCTTTTCGGGTGGATACCCAAACAACCACAAAGATCCACACGACGTCTAAGAGATATGTCCTAGACATTTTATTGGATATCGTTTTGTCTCTGAGATGTCCACACGATATCCAAATATCTACGGCATATCCACCAGTTATCCAAAGGGTCGCAGCAAATAGATGTCAAGTGGATATTCGGATATTGCGACATCTAGTGGATGTCGCTTAGAGATTTTGGATAACCCTTGGATATACGTTAGATATTTATTAGATATCTCAGATATGTTTTCATATCCATGGGATATCCATTTGGAATTAAATACGATCTCTATGAGATATCTAAATGAAATCTGATTGGATGTCATTTGGAAATCTGTGTTTATTTTTCAGAACTTTTAAACTTTCCATGTTAGAAAATTAAAATAAAGTTGTATTTTTTTTTACTTATGAAATTTTTTAGCAAAATGCTTACAAATATGTAATTTTTATAAAACTCATTCAAAATTTAATGATTGAATATATATTTTTGCACAGAATGAAAAAATATAAATTTTACAATGTTTTGACTATTTTTTTATAAATAATTTGATAGACAAATTTTTTCTCTAACACTTTGTTAAACCAAAGTTAAATTAATTTTTTGTAAATATTGCTTGTATTTTTTTCTTACAAATTGACGGTCTTTATAACATTATTTACTTACTCTGCTTGTACTTTGAATGTTCTTTTTCAATCCCTAATGGAAATATTTTTGATGTCTAAATAAGGAAATTTTTGTTTTTGAAACTAAAAATCATTTTATTTACTAGCTTACACATGGTAATAAACTGATTTCTAAAATCAAATGTTTGAATTTTAAAAGAATTGCAGAAATGATTGAATTTGAATTCCTTTTTGTAAACTTAAGTAGAATAGTTTTTACAAAGAAAAACAAATTCTCTTAAAACCCCAGTGACTAAATATATATATTCTGAGTCTTAAATAATAGTGTTAGTATAGTTTTTCAATTTTTGGTTAGAACACATTTGTTGTAGAATAAATTTTATGTGTTTACTATCAACCTGAAAAGTATCAAAACGAAAATCTAAATAATCTTAAAAAGCTTAGCTTTTAAAAGTAACAGTAGTTATTTTAAGATGGTTTGTTTTGCCTAGTGCAACAAAAATATTTATTTTTGATATCCTTAAGAAAGCTGCTAGTAAGCATTTTAAATTTCTTACACTTTAATTTTTTAAACTTGATTGATGAATCTTTAGTTTTAAAAACTTTCACATTCTTATTGAAGCTCTTTTATAGATATCTCAAACTTGATTAATAGAATATTGCATAATTAGAATAAGTTCATAGAAAAATACATTATAATTTATTAAAAAGTTAGATTATCTGTTTTTTCCAAGGATCAATGATCCGACAAGGAAGTATAGAAAAACAGCAATGTTTATTTTTACAAGAATTAAACAAGTGATTGAGAATTTTCTTGAATACAAATATGTTTGCTGCATCTTGCTTTGGCATGTCTAAGCCAATTTTTAATTGCCAACTCTATATCAGCATCAGTGGCAGGTCCAATCAAAGAAGGATTTTTTCGGGCAGCAGCTGTGAAATAGAAAAAAATATTTATTAATTCAAAAATAATTAAAATATACACTAAATTTTTGTAATTCAAGCTCACTTTGTCAGCTGCATTCCATGATATGCAGAACACAAAGCAAAGGAACAATACTCTAGAATGAAGTCTCTAAGCCTAAGTTATTAAGAATTATTAAGCCTAAGTTAAGGAAAAAAACTAAGTAACAGAAGAAAAATCAAATAAAGTTTTAAAATAAGATTAATATTGATAATCTTATAAAACTTTTTTCCTGGGTTGCATGTCAGAATTACTTCCTAGCTCCTTATAAACATGAATATTTACTGTCATTCACTTAAATAATTCATTAATGAAACATTTTCATCCTCTGATAATGTTTTACACAAGGTTTTTAAATAACCACCAAAATAATTTAAAATATAACAAAGAAAAAATATAATACAATATATCACAGTGTATGTAATTTAATTTATAACAAACTGACAAAAAACTAAAAGATTTGGAATTGTTACCAAATTAAAAATAAATAATAACAATCCTAAACAAAGTACATTTATCAAATAAGTGAACCAATCTCTTACTGATACGATTCGCCATCTACCCAGATGAAAAACTAATTCTAAAATTATGTTCAATACACAGTTCAAATAAGCATTGCCTGCCTCAGCAATGATTTATATTCTAAGTAAGGAACAGTCATTTAATTCAATTCAAATATTGTGAGAATGATATTGAGAAGCTATTGACATACCAAATACAATTTCACATAATCCGAGACTAGAAAAAACTTCTTTTCCTTTCGCACCCAGCCAGCTATAATTTCGGGCAATAAAATCAGTCATTAATTTCTTCATAATGCGTTTTACAGTTGAATCAACTGTGTGGCCACCACAATCGGAAAGTCTAAGAATCTAAAAGAAAATTTCATCACAAATTTGATTTTTGAATATAATAAACATTTACTCAGCATGGAAAAAATAATACCAAACAATCTTTTATAGCTTCATCTTTTAAAGAACTTTCTATTTTCTGCAAATCTTCACTTGAATTAATTGGAAGCTTTACTGGTAGCTCAATAGGTTGAAATTACAATAGTTATCAAATTATAAAATAAAATATTCAATATTTTTTTGTGCTTTTTATGTTTCATCTAACATCCCTGTGAAGTTGTAAAAATTTATTTATTATTATGAATACATGGAAAATAATTACATACTTATTAGTAAACATATTTAATTATTTCCAAATACAAATATTATAAATGTTAATTTTACAAGCTGTATATGTGAAAAACTTGTCTAAATGAAAAGAGCAATTTGCAATTTATAGAAAGCAAAATGTTTTAGTAAATTATTATTTATAACTTTTAATGAAATGGTAATAAATTGTTTAGTACTTGAAAATTACAATGAAGTGAAAAAAAAACTGCATTCATATTCAGAAGATTTTAAAAAATACTAAGGAAAGATTTTTTTGATAAATTAATTTCTGTTAGAAACTTTACTTTTATTTTAAGCCTTGCATTTTGTCGTAAAGTATTATGAAAATATTGTTTCTTCTTCAACAGAAGAAAACTGTTGGAAGCATGTCTAGGGCCAAATTTAGGTTGCTGTTGGAAGCAATTTTTACAACGACCAGTTTTCTTGATGTAAAAATTACTAGGAACATAACCTGAGCAGTTTTTTCCTCTTTAAATATAAAATAAGTAATTTTAATATATAACAATATTTATTTGTATTTAATAAATGAGAAAATTATTTTACTTACACATTCCTAGCATCAGCACAGATAATATACTTCTCTCCATTTTTAATCAAATTACATATACTTTCCATTCCTGTTAGCCTACAACTGCTCCCAATTGTAGATAAAATTCCTTTTAAGAAAACCTAATAAAATTGAAAGCTTCTTAATAAATAAAATAAGTAACCGTGCAAAAATTTAAACAAATAGAATAATAGTAAGCATACTTTGACATTAAGATTTTCTTTTATCACAATCCACCTTTCTAAACAATGATTAATAGTCCAGAACAAAAGAACCACAGAATCCCTTGTGATAGAGTATGACCATTGAGCAGACAAAGAGATGCTGGTGTAACTGTTTTCAAATATTCAAAATTAAATTCAGGTGTTGGTAATGAGGATTCCAGTATATCATGGTCTATTTCAGGTAATGATTCTATAATATTTTCTGTAATGGAATTTAAAAAGATTATTTTAATTTTTAAATAAATAATTAGAAACAAATTCTAAAAAAATGCTTCAATCTAAGATCATAAATTTAACAAAATTTTTACATATATTTCATATCACCATTCTAGTTTATTGGATAAATTTTAAATAAAAGCAAATGACATTCTTTGATCAAATGTACGTAGCAAACTTTCACCTAAAAGCAACAAATCTTTAAATAGTAACAATTTTTATGAATGCAAATTACAAATTTGCTAAGATGAAACAGTTAATTTGAATGAGATTACTTTTTAAAAATAACCTACTGAAATAATCAATTGAGATTCATTTTGTAAATTACAATACACTTTGAATAATAATCTATAAAATATTTATAGAACTGAATGAGTTTGATTGGGAATCATTTAGTAAGTATTCAATTACTGATAAATTTTTCTCGACAGTGATAAATTGCTTACCATGCATAGAAGTTTGCTTATTTTTTACTGATGTTGGAAAATTGTCACATACTTTCTTTGCTGTATTTCTAAGAGCAGGCAGTTTTCTTTTTCTTGTGCTTGATGAAAATAACTTGGGCAAATTTGGGAAGATGCTTGGAATAGCATCTTTCATCAATTTTGGCTTTCCTTTTGGCAATTTTTACAGCTAAGCACATATATTCACAAAACATTAAAAAATGTCTTAATACATTTAAAAAAATTTATACAACACAAATAACTTACAGTTCCATCTGATAACTTTTGTGTATAATAGGTATTTAAGTCTTCTTATTTAAAGTGCAAAGAACACACTACATCTGAAGAAGTCAATTGCTTATTAGCCCGAGGAATTGCCAGTCTCCATTTTTCAAGCAAGTTTGGATCCTAAATCAATAATACATTATAATATGCAGAATAAATTAAGAACAAAGTTATAATTATATGTTTACTTATGAGTATATCAGCTTTGTTAATACCAAGTTATAATTATATTTTCCAGTTTTATTTAAATCGGTGAATCAGTCTCTTAAGTGATTTACTTAATTTTAGCTTTTGTATTGATACTAAATTATATTTACATACAATTATATTCAATAAATACAATTTAATTCAATAAATAAAGAAGGCAATTTAAAATAAACAAGACAATAGAGAAATATGGGGGGTAAAGTTAGATTGATATATAAATATTTGATGAATTACTTACAAGGATTTTTAAATTTTTTCACAATACACAATATCCAGAAATAAAAAAGAAAAACACAATCAACAATCTAAAATGGTTGCATTTTAATTAACCAGCAATTATTTGATTACAAAAAAGAACTAAACTAGATAATTTATTATATTTTGATAACAAAAATCAATCGCCGATTGCATCCCAGATCGCAAAAAATAATACAAAAGCATACATTTTATTCATTTTACAACATAGACTAACTTATCAAGATAAAAATTATTCATTGAAAATTAAAGTAGATGAAATATATTTTGCACGTTGTATACCTTTGGTGCACTAAAAAGGCTTGGTAGTTTTTGCGAGGTTAAATTAATTGCCGATTTTAATTTCACTTCACTTATTGAGTTAAACTACAGGCACATAACAGCTTAAATCTTTTCTTAAGTTACAGTAAGAGCCCCATTTAAAATCTAACATATTTAAACACAATAAAAATTTTGAATAAAAATTCCTTGTTTTCACTCGTGTTTACATTATATCATTCTTTAGATGTATAGGAGATATCTAGGCTTGGATATCTAAACAACATCTATAACAAGTACATCCAGTAATATCTAACTTTGAAATATCTAATAGATATCCATGTGAAGCGATTTTGAGATATCCACATTGCAAAAGTTGTGGATATCTATGAGATATCCCTAGCATATCTCCATGTTAATATCTAAACTATGTTACCTCTGTGATATCTCATGGATATCTAAGTCGTGGATATCCAAATTGTAGACGTCTAATAGATGTGTTTTATGTCTAACAGATATCTGGATCTAAATTAGATATGTTTTGGATATCTAAGAGATATCAATGGTTGTGTGGGTATGGAGGGTCTAAAATTGCCCTCTTTTGCAGATTTTAGTTTTAATGCCTTTAGGGCTTTAGATTTAGCCATCGGAGCTTTTCTTCGGATATTGTTTTTGACTTTTTCTCAGATGTAGGGGATAATTTGACTCTTGAAAGTGAAAGAGCATCCGTTTGCGTACAAGCCATCCTGGTGACCTTGGCGGTGACAGATGCATAGCTAACTCCTGCTTGAGGTATGCGTGCTGTAACAGCACGTCTTGCCTCAGGATATGAGCAGTTATTCTTAACTTTGGTGGTAGTTATCTCTTTTTCCAGTATCCAGATAGGACAACTTCTAGCGTAGGAGGGGTGGTCACTCTTACATATGACACGCCTCTCCTTTGCAGTACTAGACGAACTGTCATGGCCGACTGCTGCGCACCGAGCGCAAGTCAGTTTGCCTCTGCAAGCTGCTTTAGAGTGAACAAATCTCTGGCACTGGAAGCAATGCAAAGGATTTGGTATAAAAGGTCTGACGGATAGATGCATATACGCAGCTTTAATATGCTGCGGTAGTTCTGGAGTCGTAAATGTCAGTACGAGATGCTTAGTATTGATAATCTGCCCAATTCGTCTGACAGTGATGCGTTTTACAGCACAGACCTTTTGATCTTTGAGATTTTGTAAGAGCTCGTCTATGTTCTATGTTCATGCTGCTCATAAAAGTAGCTTGTGCTTCTGAAGCAACTTCGACCATTAAATCTCCAGAACGCAGCTTCCGAATGCTCTTCACTTCGCCGATATTACCAGAAATACCTTTCTGGATCAGGAAAGGGGATACATTATCAAAAGTATCCTCTTTCCGTTTAACAATTTAGAATCTTGCTTGTACTATTGTCAATGAGTGCTCTCGTGGGAGAGAAGAGAAAGTATTTGTTTCCATATTAAAAATGGAAAATTCGGGACTTGACGGCACCTCCCACCACCGAGTCCAACAAGGGAATGCAGACCAGCTGCACCAGTACTAGCCAGGTCCTATACGCTCACAGTACATCCCTGAAGTGACCTCCACCCTTAATGAATCACCCAGTAGATGTACCGATCGCTTGATCCATAAAGCCGATTGATGTGCTGAGGACCACAACACACCTCCCGTTTACCTGAAGCAGAGGCCAAAGTAATGTGTTGGTCTCAGGGGGCCTCAATTACCTGGACCCTCCTTTCCAGGGACACGGGTCTATACGCACGGCAAACACGTGGGTGATTTAATCCCCAAGAGGAGCTAATAGTAACAGAGCGGCAAAAGCTACTTAAGGGGAGCCCTCAACCTCCAACCACAACGAGGGAGAAAAGGAAGAAAAAGCAGAAGAATAGAGGAGAGAAGAAAAGAAAGAAGAGGACAGATCACTAGAGAGAGAGAGAGAGGGTACCTCGGGATTATGACACCCGTGTTTACCTAAAGAACGTAAACCCCCTGAGGGGTTGTGACACCCGTGTTTACCTAAAGAAGGTAAACCCCCTGAGGGGAGAATTCTTTGTGAATTCACGGAGAAGAAATAATGACATCATGTCATTTGACTAGTCATGGGTTATATTTTCATAAAAATTATAACCCATCTCAACACACACACATACACAGATTTTTCAAATGTTTTGTGAAACATGACTTGTTTCCGAGAATAAAATAATTTGTTTTATATTTGTCAAAAGAAGTTCTATATTTTGAATCCCACAGGTATGTATCTTCTATCTTTATAATTTCATAAAATCAATTATATTCTAAAATTTAATAAAAATGTAAATTTTTATAAAATAAATTTTCTATACGTTTTTTATTAAAAATAACCTTTATTATAAAATAATAAAATTAATTTTTTATGATAAAATTTTTTTAATAAACTTCATTATTTTCTTTATTTAAAATAAATTTTCTTTATTTTATCATTATTAATAAGTAGTTTAGTTTTTTATAAATAATTTAATATAAAAAGATAATATTTAACATTCAAAAATTAAATTAATGATCTTTGGGAAGAATTTTCATGAATTAATTTTAATCATAAAAATATTGATAAAAGTTAATCGCAAACATTATTTCGCAGAGAGAAAAAAAGAAAAATGAAAATAATTTGCTTTGTCGCCGGTGCCCTGTCAGAAATTTCTAGTAAACTTAGAAGTTCACTCGGAAGGCCTATTTTGTGAAATTTTTTGATGTCACTTGTCCTCGGAAGTTTGCCGGCGTCATTGTTCCGGAGTTGAGTAAAATTAGGATGTGTCGTTCTACATGTTTTTCTCTTTTCAACAATGACGTAATAGAGGAATCTATCGTTTTCATCTCTTGAATCTAGCCTATTTATGTCTGCAGCTAAGGGAGGTTTTATGTATGCTGATCTATACTGTTTCCGACGTGGTCTTGCACTGGTTTTATCGTTTCTTTCTGTTCTGAGATAAATATTATAAAGAATAAATTGAAGATTTATCTAGTATGAAGATAAATTTTATATTAATTGATTTATTTAACTATCATGTTTTTTGCAGAATAATCTTATGCAAAATGTACCCTAAATTAAACGGAAACTTCCTATATTTGGCGAGAAATCACTAAAAGGGAGATATCATACTTCCACCAACATTTTAATTTATTGTTATTAAGGTACGTCTCTTTTTGTTATTTAACAATTCCTTAAAAATTTATTTCATTTTAATGATCATCAGTATTTTTCAGGGGATCATTCAGTTATGACGTATTAACGCGATACTATATATATTTGAAAATTTAAGATTATCGGTAATTTCTCCTCAAAGTTTTTTTGTTAAAAACTATTTAGTATTTCTATTTAATCATGCGAATGAAAAATAAATTGTTAAATTTTAATTTATTTTCAATTATTGATCAATTAAATGCACATTGCTTAATAATTTTCCTTCTGCTTTTTTTTATCGTCGTTATTTTTCTCTTTGAATTCTTTCTGAGAATTTTTTTAAGAAAACTAAATTCAGAAAATATAGTGCTAAACAAAAAAGGAAAAGATTATGTGAATTAAGAATAGAAAGGAAAAAATTAGTGCGAAAGCAAATTCTGCGAGGGGGTTACTCTTTATCTCACCTCTCCTGCAATGTATCGTTCATTTTTTCTCATAATGACTTTTTTTTAAATTTTGTTTTAAAATTGTTTTGGAGATAAGGTTAAAAAAAATCACTTCTTAGATTGCCTACACAAAATTTCACAGTTCAAAATGTGTTTCAGCTTAACCGACTTTAGAGGATAAAAGACACAAATGAAATGAGTCTTCATTTGCTCTGTAATCATGTAATATATCATAGAATATTTAGAAAAATTACATAAAATGATCAACATTATATATGGTGCTTATAGTAGATATTGATATAAAGAAATGTATTCTATAATTTAATTGTCAGGTTTTAAAATGTTATAAATCAGTTTCAAAATTTAAAATGTCTGTTATGGTGTATGAAGCAGTAAATTTAATAATTCTATATAAATATCAGCTATACAAAGTCATAAATCCTTAACCACATCTATAATTTTTATTTAAATATTGATCAACAATTGAACAATTCTGCAAAATATGAATTTTTTCCTCTTTTGGTGAAATTGATTTTCAGCATTTTTTATTTCCCATTTGAGCTGTAGATTTCTCATAAATAGGAATAATCAGGAATTTGTATAGGAAGTAATTTTTCCAAAATTAAGCAAAAGTGAAAGCCTTTTAATTCACTCCTTTTCATTAAATTAAGTTAACTCCTTTTAATCATGGAATTTTTTTCTATATATCTTTTCTGCAGTATTTTTTACATGGTATTCTTGATGCTTAAAAGTCAACATTGTTATAACTGATATTTTCGTGTATTAATTACTGAAAGCCATTTTTCATAAATCATTTTGTTTTTATTTTTTTTATATTTTTATTTGAATATCTTTTGTTTATTAAATATTAAAAATCGCATATATGAGTTAAGTAATTTGTTATAAAATATTTCATGTATTATTAGTATTTCATGTACTGATTAAAGCTTATAAATAAAAGCAGAATGAAACTTTCTTATAATCAAAGAAATTGAAGTGTATATTATAATTTTGTCTGATCTAAAGTATTTAAAGGTGATATAAAGCTTGTCCTCTGAAATTTGACTTAGCGAGATTTGTTGAGTTATTAATTTTTTAGTAGTTCATTCAGTTTATTTTGTAGTTTGTAGTTTATTCATTTATGACTTACATGTTTTTTTCATGATATGTTTGTTTGCCATTTATAATTACTATTATTTTTTTTTACTTATGCCACACTTTTTTGTGACAGTTATAAAACATCATTTTGTTGCTTGTAACATTTTGGTGACACGCCTCTCTCAATAAATCATTTTGTTGTTTATGACACAAAAATGTTATCTTTAATAGGATTGTACTTCAAACTGAAAAGTTTTTATTGACTTGAGTTTTTAAATACTTTTTATTGTATTAGGAAGATAAAGAATATTAGGAATATTCAAAAGCATTCCTTTTTGTAAACCTTTGTTGATGTTATTAAGTAGTTTGTTACTTTAGTTTTACTATACATTTTCATTAGATTTCTTGTTAGGATAATTCAAGTGAATTTCGTCTTGTTTATAGATCACATTATTTCATAATTTCATTAATTTTTATTATTAAGTAAATTTAATTAACTTATTTTGAAAGAAACTGTGACATAAAATTATTTTGGTAACATTCTTTAATTGCTAAAAATTCAAGAACCTTCCAAAAGAATTGTTTTGACCCTGTGCCACAGAATGAAAAATTTGTGATTATGTGATGTATTTCTTCCCATATGTAATTTAGTAAAATAAATATTGCTAAATTTTTATTTAAAAAATAAAATGTCAAGCTTGATTTTACTAATTATATAATTGTTAGAAGTTATTTTCATCTGTAATGTGTGTTTTTTTGCCATAACTGTGATAACTTTTGAGGAACAGATAAAAGAATTGTAACTGTTGGAAAGAAATTTATTTTGGAGGCATCATTATTTTTCAATTTTTTAAAATGTATGTTAAATTAAAAATTTAAAAATAATGGTAAAAGCAGTAGTTAGTGGTATTTTATTTCACTTGGTAATGACATTTGGTGACATTATTACTTATTCTGGCAAAATGGAAGAGTATCAAAGAATTTAATAACTGAAAGTCTATATTCTGTAAATCACTTATTGTTTGTAAAGAATAAAATAACTAATATGTAAAGTATTTATCTTCAAGAAGTATTTATGAAAAGAATAAATGAAATATTTTCATAGATTCCACGTATTTTCATGTTAAATGTAAGTGACAGAATTTACAAAGAAACAGAATAAATTTTATTAGATGTCAAATTATTTTTTCTATTTTTTTGGAAAAAGCAGTGTAATTAGTGTTTAATTTTTAAACTTGTTTTACACCATCTTTATCAGTATCATTTTGCATATTCTTTACATTAAACATTTTGCTTAATATTAAATTTCATTTCTTTCAAATGAAAATATTCTTTTTTTATTTTATTCCTTTTTTATTAATTTTTTAATGTTGCTTAGGTTTTGAAAAAAAAAAAAAAAACATTTACTATGTAAAATTTGAGTTTGGTGCCCTGTTTGTCCATTTTTGTATTTTATGCCATAAATCCTTACTATCTGACCAATTTTGAAGATATTCTTTAATTAATGAAAAATTTACAATAAAAGCATTTGTATTTATTTTCTTATATTCTATTATAGGTAAAATCCTAGTATATGTATTTGTATTTGGCATAATTTTTAAAAATCTCGCCAACTGTGAAATTCTTGGGATTCATAAGCCTCAGCATACACAAGAGTTTGATAATCAAAAAATTGTGAATCTCAAGATGGCAATACATAAACATATAATTTCAATCTTAATGTTGCCAAATCCATGGCATTATGGATACTAGGATTAACCAAAGTTAGAATTTCGGTATTAACTGAAATATCAACAGTTTTTTCACTTTAAATAGATTTTATTGAACTAAATATTATTAATTTTTTATTTAGTTCTATTTGAATTTTTGGGCCTTTAATGAAAACTACACAAAGATTATCACTAAATTACCATGACTGTTATATAATTTATGCCTTAAATTTTCTCTCAGAGTTTTTACCTCAGAAATTTTACCAGATACAATGATAATGTGCCATACATCAAATTCTTTTTTACTGAAAACTTTTCATGATACATTTTCACAAATTTTATTTTTACACATAATTTCATTTTGTGTCTATGAATATTCAATTGTCAGGTAATATATCTTCTCCACTAAAAAAAAATGGTCTTGCTCTTCCTTAATTAAAAATCATTATTATTATATCATTTAATTTGAAACAAGAATATTAAGATATAATTTAATTGTCAAATTTAATAAATAGAAGATAAAATTAGTTGGATTTATGGTTGCTATCATTTAGCTACTTTTATGTATGAAGGCGTGAAAATCAAATGGGGCCTGTTTTCTAAATAATTCTGTAGTTTTTATAAATTTATATTAAAATATATAAAACCATATGGTTATTCATCAATTTAACATAACATTCTATGAGTACTTTCACTACAAATTAAGTACATTCTGATTTATATTATTTATAAGTGTTACTATTATAATGACCTTAATATAGTTATGATTGAATATAATAAAGTATATTAAACATTTGTGTATGAGAAGGTTATAGTTACTATATAAGAGAGAAGGTTATAGTTACTATATATACACAAATCATAAATTATATTTATGATTTGTGTATTAATATATTCTTTTCATTCAGCGCAAGTGCCTCTGAGTATTTTTGTAAAATAATGTTTAGATTGATTTGTAAATAGATAAAGGGCAATCTTTAAAATGTGTTTAAGATAGTACAGAATAGTATTCTGAATTGTTTCTTCGTCAAGAGTTAATAATGATATTTTTGCAATAACTCCTGTTTTTTTATTGAAAATTACTGTTCTAATTTGATTTTGCTGGTTTACCATAAAGCTAACCGTTTTTCATAGGATTCAACCAAATGACCAAATGATGGTAGTAGTTTCATTTACCAAATTGTTGATTTCTTGAAATTGTTTTTTTCTTTATGGCTCTTGCCTTTTACTCTCCTTGATTCTGAACATCATTTAAATTTTTTGTTCTTTATTTTCTTTTTTATGTGAGTTATCAATTCATTTATTCTTTTATCTTCATTCAGAAATTGTGAACTTGATATGAAAAATAGTATTCTTAGGATAATTTATCTAGAATCTTGCAAATCAGTAACATTGAAGTTAAGCTTCTTTTCTTTTTAAGACCCAAATTCTGTTCATTCTAAAGATTTTTTTAAATTTGGATAGGATATCATTACCGCATTAAATTTGGATAGGATATCAATTTGGCAGCCATATCATTACCTGACCATTTGCACTGAAAAAATTGTAGGCAAATATTGTACAGTTGATTGTCAGTGGTAGCTTTGTACAGCTTATGGCACTCCAGTCATACATATCCAGAAGTATCAAACATCATTATTTTTTGCATTGTCTTTCCAGTAGAGTTAGTCAAAACCATCACTTTCAGATGAGAAAAAAGGCATGAAAACAGTTATTGATTATCGTTGGCAGGAATCGTTCAACATCAAAAAGTTGCCAGTAAATAACACAACATCACCTCATAACTTATTTCATTGTTACAAAACGCGCACTATTTGATTATTTCTTCTTATTAGACACATTTCACACATTGACATTGGCTTTTAAACAGGTGAACCTTATGCAATTTTCATATTTCACATTTTAATTTCATGTTGTCATTTTAACTATTACCTTTTACTCTTTTTTAAAACTGATATTTTAACTTTGTCTGATTTATTGAGGGAATCACCCTGCAGAAATCCTTAAATTTTTTAACCAATACATTTTATAATTTTGTGTACATTTATATCTTAATTTTTATGATTTTTAATCATATACAGTTATATCTGTATTTTATTGAAATTTTAATATTGTTTTGGTTGTAACTATTTTCTGAAAATCTAAATTTTGGTACACTATCTCTTAATCTGAACCTTATGCCTCAAAACATAATAAACCAACCATTATGAAACAATTATATATAAACCACAAAATTATTAGAGCAGGTTCACAAAACTATTAATTAGACTTATGAATGTTGTGCAAAGAAATTCTTAAAAATTGCTCTTAACTGATAGCTCATATACTCGTTCACAGGGATCCAGGACTGTTATTTCAATAAGTACCATTTGCTAAGAAGCTCTTTAGCAGGGTTTCCATAGTTGTGCTGCTGGCCATAAGTTTTTCATTACAAAATTCAACCGTGGTGTTTAGTTGAGGCTATGCTCGTTAAATTTAGAACATAGATGAATGGAAACAGGTTCTCTGAAATGATGAATCCAAGAAGTACCAGTTGCATAGCAGAGTCTGGATTTGGCATATATCTGGAGAACACTTTTTGCCAGAATGCATTGTGCCTATAGTAAAGTTTGACATGAGTGGAATTATGGTCTGGAGTTTCGTGGTATGAACCATGATTCCTATTCATGGTTGGTTAAAAACAGACTCCTACTTCACTATTGGGAACAACATTGTTCTTCCTTCACTCTGGGGCGATATTAGTGGTCGGATCAGTGTTACTTCCAAGATGACAATGCAGCTTTACAACGTCCAGCATGGATTGTTATGCAGACAATGAAGTGAACTGATTGGACTGACCTGCCTAGAATTCCATAGAACACTTTTTGGATGTGTTGAATCACTGAAATAATGAGTATAACA
Organism: Latrodectus hesperus; assembly: GCA_037975125.1. Lineage (NCBI taxonomy): Eukaryota > Metazoa > Arthropoda > Arachnida > Araneae > Theridiidae > Latrodectus > Latrodectus hesperus. Next base: position 525,843 of record CM075862.1, read on the forward strand.
ACTGTTTAAAATCAGTGAAAGTAATTTACATGCCTTCTCCAAGCTCAGTGGAAGAAATGCCACTGTCCATCATCCAAACAGTTGTAGAAAGTATGCCTTGCAGAGTTAGCGCTTAAACTGCCTCATGTGGAAGCTCAACCAGGCATTAAATATATTGTTGTATACCATTGAATTAATTGTATTTTTCTTTCACCACAGTCATCCAAATACACTTTGGTAAGTAGTATGTACATATAGGATTATAAATACTATAATTATACTTAATATATATGATTATGATAACATATATTTTATGTTAGAAGTAAAGATAAGAAAATTTATCACAGAAATTTTCTACATACATATATAAAAAGAAAAATGTCATTAGTTTTGTTCAAGAAGGGAATTATGAGAATATTAATTTATTTCATTAACAAAACCAATGATGCTATTTTTGTTTCCATATTATTATGTAAATAATTTTTTTGTGATCAGTTTTTCACATTTAGGAAGCTTCTAATGAATAATCTGTTTATTTTTACATGATTGTCCATGTAAAATTTTGTTTATTTTCTCTTAATTTAAAAGTTAATTAGATGTTATAATATTTTGAATTGTTCAACTTATAATTTATAGTTTTTCAAAATTTAATTTATAAAATTTTGAAAATTATTTTCCAAAGTTTTTTTAATTGGAGCATGTGGGGAATTGATTAGGTAAGTACTTTTACTTTGTGTTATTCTATTTAATTGGCTATTTTATTGTAAAATATTTATTATTTATTTAGTGTAATGTAGAAATATTTTAGACGTTTCTTGTTGAATGTATTGTTTGATAAATTAAAACTGGAATAATGTTTTAAGGTGAGCATCAGTGCCTGGTTGATTAGAAACCCAAGCTTTCATAAAAATGTGTGTTATATAGATTTTTTATTTATATTTTTTGCACAGTTATTAACATCTGCTGATGTTGCTGTATATAGTGTATTTTTAAAATGTTTCTATTCTTTTAATTAATTAAAAGAAAATTAAAAATTGATTGTGATTATATTTTACTGTCCAATTATGAATAATATTATTGAATTTTAGATATTTATATTTGTTTTGTAATATGTAAATTTTTTGAAGTATGTGTAGTTTAGTTTGTAGCCTTTAGTTTTGTATTTCTTTACTAAGTAAATATAAAAAAATATTCGATATTTGGAATTGAAAATACTGCAAGATAATAATATTGTAAGTTGGAGAATAAGTGCAATTAGTATTTTGAAAATTGCAATTTTATTGTGACCTGTTTTTGATTTGGTGAGATTTGGTGGGTTATATTGCTTTTCAGATATTTTGCATTTGCAATTCTTGATAATATCACCATTGGAGACACTTTGAAAAATAGAGCCAAACATGTTATCTATGCTGGGATTTTATCATACATTTAATATTATGGATACTTCTGAGAATAAAGCAAAAAGAAAAAGAAAATTTTAATGATTCTTCAAATGAGCAAAATTGCTTAAAAAAAATTCAGTTAAAGTATTTACTGAAAAGAAATTCAAATTAAAATAAATAGTTACATATGTATTTCTTACCTCTGTAATGTTAATAGGAATTAGTTATTTTCATCCAATGTCTTATCAGGGATAAAATGTAATTGATAATTTTTTGAGAAATTGTGGAGAATATGATTGAAGATAAATTTCTTATTAGTATGTATATTCTGTATGAGTGTAGTTAGATTTGAAAATTTCTCTTTAATTTAAAGTTCTCCATATTCATTATAATTAGAATGGCTATTTTATAATTTCTTAAATTTCTGGATTCTGTATGTTACTTTACTGTTTTCTTATGTTTCAATAATCTAAATAAATAATTTAAAAATTTACAGATATAACTAGTTCAAATTCACAAATGGTATTAAAAGAAGTTAAAAATTTATTATGTAAGAAAAGTTTTTTTTTTTTTAAATTTAGGAAAGGAAGATTGCTTTTTTTTAAATCATTATCTTTAATTAATTATTGCTGTTTTGTATTTCACACATACTGAGCAATTCAAATTTTCTGCTAATAAAGTATCAAATTTTGAGACTTTGAAATCTATAAATTATGTTAACATAAATTGCTTTTAAAAATAAAGACATTTAAAAATATGGTTTTAATAAGATATGCTTTATGTAAATTACTTGAATATAATTATTTATGATTTTATAAATAAATTCTTTTTTAAAATGATGAAATAGCTTATTTTTGTTTTTAAGACTTATTAAATTTATCATTTTAAAATTATTTAAGTGATGCTACATTCAAAACGAATTTTTTATTAATATAAACATCATAATCAGTAAATTCTCATTACTTTACAAGACTTAAATCACCAATCTCGAACAACTAACAGAATTAAGATCAGATTGCAAGAAAATTTTAAATTTTGCTTAGAAGGTGTAATTACTTCAGTGTTATTTTACGTTCTTTTGCATATAGAAATTTTTACGATGTATATATTTATGTGTATTTGTATATGTATGCACTTCATTTGGTGTAATATTATGTCTATTATAAATTTAATCTCAATTCAATAGCATGGAGTTTGATTAGAAAATGTATACTGATTTTCAGGCTACAATTAAAACCATTTCTGAATTCACTCCTTATCCAACAGAACTGAAATTTAAATGCAAGTTAATTATTGTTGAGTCTCCACAGCAGATGGAAGAGAGGTTCCCCTTCAGTGGATCTCCTCCCATTGTTATATACTGAGATATGAAGAAGCTGACAAGTTGGCCTAAGAGGCTTTGGCTCTCCATCCACCGTATCTCCTGACTCTTTTTCGAAATACCTAGTTACTCCTCAAGAACAAAATTCGACAAAAAACTATTTCTACTCTTACTGAGTTGGCTGAGGGTAATTCATGGGCCTACATGTTTGACAGACAAGCCTATTTTCTTTCATCCCAAGAATTTGCTTTACTCATATTGTCTTCTGTAATATATCAAATTTTGGTTATTTCTCAATTTGATTATTTCAATGTTGGATTAGATTAAATGAGCAAAAGTTGTAACTTAACTTATGGATAAAATTTAAAATATAATGAAAATGTCAAATTGATTTATTTGATAAAAACTGTATTATAATTATTTCATAATGATTAAGATCAAAATTTAGAGATTTCTTCTTCTTCAATTAATGATATGAAAATCTTGCATAAAGAATTTTCTATTGGTAAGAATTGATATTACCAATTTAAAGTACTGTTTTCCGTAACAGCGTTATCTATGTTTTTTTTATTTTTTTATTTTTCATTTATTAATTCATAATTGTTAATTCTTTCTTTGATTATTAAATTCACCCATGCCAATAGCTTCACATTTTTCTTAACAATTACTTTTTATATGAATTAAGATCTTTCTATTATGATTTTCTTCCTCATTGTGTCTCCACCTTGTCGTGGTGAGGAAGCTTATGTGCACAAAGAAGTGTTTATTGCTTACTTGAGAGTAATGAATCTTCAAAGCTTGTGCAGAACTAAGAGAGACACCCGCTCCTTCCTGTTGAAGGTTACGCTAAGTTCGGTTACTTAATAGGGCCTAAAATTATTTTCATAATGATTTTTCTTTCTTGATAATATTTTATAATTATTTGTTGTCAAATAGGTGAGCGATTGTATTTTTGCATATAAATTCATGAATGTTTCACCTTTCTAAACGCCTAAATGCTGTACAATTTTGATCAACACTGATTTAGGTTCAAAAAATAAATAATGTTTAACGATTGTTGTTGTAAAAATATAGTTTACTTTCATTAATAAGCCTAGGTATTTAAACGATTTTAGTTTTAAAAATTAATCATTGAATAATGTACAAGAATGTGCGAAATAATATACACAAATATTGATTTGATTGACTCAAAATGCAGCATCAAAATAGCAAATATTTATCAAATATTACTTTCATTATGATTCAACATAACACAATAATGAATTTCCCGTTATGTAAAATGATGCATGGGATTCATTGACAATGTACTTGACAAAACAATTATGAAGAATAATATATGATTTTTTGGTGCGACTTGAGATTTTCCTTTTCTAAAGTCGCCATCTTGGCAAGCATCTGCGTTTTGTCTTCAGGAATTGCAACCACCAGAAGACACCATACGAGAGCGCCGTTTTTAAAGATGGCTAGAATCAAAATGAAGCAAAAAACAGGGATTGAAAATTTGAAATTCATACCAGCTGTATTTAAACACAAAATTTTACATGAAATTTAGAAAAAAATATATAAAAATAACTTACCTTAAAAATTCTAAAAAGCTCTTTTAGATTGGGAGGTGCTATGATAGATATTTTTAATCTCAGGAGGTCTAACCCCCCTTCCTATTTTTTAAAATGTATTGAGATGCTAGCGACATCGTTTTTTTTTTCCTTTGGCCTTCTCTCTAGCTTAATTCTCTTTTATCTTGCGTTTCTCTGTACGATAGTGAGAGTCTTTTGAATGAGGTTTATGAATTTATTGGTCGTCCTCTAAAAATGCTTTGAAACATCTAAACCCGTCGATTGTTGATGCTTCCTTCTCCAGATATATATTTAAATGAATAGGAATCACAAACTAGGCTTGTAAGCCTCAACATACGTTTGATAGCCGACCAAGTACCTCAATGGTATTCATGTGCTCACCATTTTCCGGGCCCACATCGTGTAGGCTGTGGTTGACTTTATGTTGAAAACCTATACAGTGAGTGTAAAAAGTATTCGTACAGTGCAACAATTGATTTAAAAAAGATCCATTCATAAAAATTTAAAACATAAATTCTATTTTAATTAATAGTAAATACATAAAATAGAACATATTTTCACTAGTTTCATGTGAAATTTACAGAAAAGTAATATTATACATCAATAAATATTTACAAAACTGTAACAATCCAACATCTTGTGGTGTAAAAAGTATTTGTACACTAAAAGAAATGCAAATTTTTTTTGTTATACTTTGTGATTTGTTTAGCCATTAACATGTAGTTAATTGACGTTATCTTGTAAGTTACTTAAAAGGTTATTCAGTGGAAGTTTTAATGTAGTGAGAAATTAGAAATACTGTAACGGGTCGTAAAAGTAAAGCGACTAGTATTTTCGAAAGAGAACTGATTTTAAAGCTCCGTAAAAATGGCAAATGGTACAACAAGTTTTCTGATCTGGTTGGTAGACCGCGTTCAACTGTGCAGTCAATCATAAAAAAATTTGCTGCCACTCTAACGGTTCAAAACAGTTCTCGTACTGGGCGATCATGTCTATTGACATCATCTGACTGACGGTTTTTGGTGTGTTCATTAAAGAAGGGTCCCAAAATAAGGGCTCCTTCATTAACATCAGAACTGAAGAACATGGGAACAGCAGTCTCCGTAAGTACTGTTCGAAATACATGCAGAAATGAAGATTTCCATGGCCGTGTTGCGAGACGAAATTTCTTTGTTACTGAGAAGAAATGGAAGCTGCTATTGTCTTTCGCCAAGCAATACGTTATGAAAATCCAGATTTATGCAAAAAGATTATCTTTAACGACGAAAGTAAATGCAACATATTTGGATCGTACTGGAGACGAATGATAGGGAGAAAGCGCAATACAGAAATGCATCCTATGAGTTTAATGCCAACAGTGAAGCATGATAGTGGAAGTCTGCTTGTTTAAGGATGTATGAGTGCTTCTGGGGATGGCAAATTAGAGTCTTTATTAAAAGCATTATGAATCATCAACTTTATATTGACATTTTAAATTATAATTTAGGACCTAGTGCAACAAAAATGGGCTTGAATGGTGATTATGTTTCCATGCATGATAACGACCCCAAGCACACAGTCCTGAACACAAGGCTCTGGATACTATATAATACCCCAAAGTTCATAAAACTTCCTCCTCAATCGCCGGACCACAGCCCCATCGAGAATTTATGGGATGTTCTTGATAAAAATATTAGATCCAGACATATTTCTAATAAAATTGATTTAGAATCAGCTCTTAATCAAGAATGAGACGCCATACCTAGTTCAATAACAGCAAAATTGGTGGAATCGATGCCAAAGAACACTCAAGGCAGTTATTCGAGCCAAAGGATATCCTACAAGGTATTAGCTGTAATATTGTGATTGTGTTGGCCAATATATGCCTGATGTACGAATACTTTTTGCACCACAAGATGTTGGAGTGTTTCAGTTTCGTAAATATTTATTCATGTATAAATTTTTTTTTTTGTGAATTATACTTAAAACTAGTGAAAATATGTCCTATTATATATTTATAATAAATTAAAACGGAATTTATATTTATAATTTTTATGAACGGATCTCTTTTAAATCAATTGTCGTACTGTACGAATACTTTTTACACTCACTGTATCTGCTAGGCAATCATACGTCGTACAACAATCTGACATTATAGTTGTACCGGACAAAATACGTACATTTTCATTCCATCAAACACCCAGGTTCTTTCCACAAGTCTTCGTTTCCTATATCTCCTTTTACTAAATTTACTCTCATCGATTTCATCACTTTTGCCTCTTATAGACTTACTTTCACGCAGCAAAATCCTCTCGCATACCTCTCTAAAAAATTATACCAATCACTCACAGTATTATCCGTCACTCTAACATCAAAGATACACCAATTTTGCATGCATTACGCAAACCATAAACACGTTATTTTAAAAATTTTAATCAAATCCAAATTACTCTTCTCAAAGCACGTGCCACACCCCCTCAGAGGGCTTACCTTCTTAACGTAAACACGGGTGTCACAATCCCGAGGTACCACAGTGATCTGTAGTCTTCTTTAATCTCTTCTCCTCTCTCCTGCTTTTTCTTCCTCTTCTCCCTCGTCGTAGTTGCCTCTCAAGAGGTTGAGAGCTTGAGTAGCTTTTGCCGCCCTGTTGCTATTAGCTACTCTTGAGAACTAAATCACCCACGTGTTTGCCGTGCGTGGAGACCCGTATCCATGGAAAAGAGGGTCCTGGTAATTGAAGCCCCCAGAGACCAACACATTACTTTCGCCTCTGCTTCAGGTAAACGGGAGGTGTGTTGTGGTCCTCAGCACATCAATCGGCTTTATGGATCAAGCGATCGGTACATCTACTGGGTGACTCGTTAAGGATGGTGGCCATTTCAGGGATATACTGTGAGCGTATAGGACCTGGCTAGCACTGGTGCAGCTGGTCTGCATCCCCTTGTTGGACTTTAAATTTTAAGTTTTATATATATATTTGTGTATGTGTTTATATATTTATAGGGATTTTTAATTAATTGATATACAATTACTTTTATTTTTTAATGTTTGAATGTTTCTTGGGTTTTTTTATAAAAAAAATGAATTAATAAAAAGAAAAAATAAATATAGGGAAAAAAATCATAGTTTTGGCGCAGCATGTCCAATTTTGGACCTTGTGCCATAAAACCCAACCAATCAACGAACCCCTTGTTGGACTCGGTAGTGGGTGGTGCCGTCAGGTTCTGAATTTTCCACTATTAATATGGAAACAAACAATTCTTCTTCTCTCCCACGGGAGCACACATTGAATATAATAATAGCAAGATTCTACATTGTAAAACGGAGATGGGTTACTGTTGATAATGTATCCCCTTTCCTAATCCAAAAAGGTATTTCAAGCAATATCGGAGAAGTAAAGAACATTTGGAAACTTTGTTCTGGTGATCTAATGGTAGAAGTTGCTTCAGATGCACAAGCAACTCTCATAAGCAGCATGAACATGCTTGCTAACCTTAAGGTGTCCGTTCAACTTCATATTAATCTTAACTTTTCACGTGGTGTGATATCCGCCAAGGATCTGCTAAATACGCCTGCGGACGAGATCTTAGAAAATCTCATAGATCAAAAGGTCTGTGCTGTAAAACGCATCACTGTCAGACTGGATGGGCAGATTATCAATACTAAACATCTCGTACTGACATTTACGACGCCAGACCTACCACAGCATATTAAAGCTGCGTATATGCATCTATCCGTTAGGCCATTTATTCCTAATCCTTTGCGTTGTTTCAAGTGCCAGAGATATGGTCACTCCAAAGCGACTTGCAGAGGCAAACTGACTTGCGCTTGCTGCAAAGCAGTTGGGCACGACAGCTCATCTTGTACTGCAAAGGAGAGGTGTGTAAACTGTGAAGGTGACCAACCCTCCTACGCTAGAAGTTGTTCTATCTGGATACTGGAAAAGGAGATCACCACAATAAAAGTTTAGAATAATTGTTCATATCATGAGGTGAGACGTACTGTTACAGCACGTACACTTCAAGCAAGAGGTAGCTATGCATCTGTCGCCGCTAAGGTTACCAGAATGGCTAGTTCGCAAACGGATGCTCTTTCACTTCCAATAGTCAAATTACCTCCTACATCTGAGAAAAGACCAAAATCAACCTCTACAACCATTACCCGTAGAAAAGCTTCTATAGCTAAATACCCCTCAGGGGGTTTCCCTTCTTTAGATAAACACTGGTGTCACAATCCCGAGGTGAGATGTGAGAAAGGCTATAAAAAGTTTTATATATGGTCTTTGGCAAGAATCATGGAACTTGCAGGTCGTCAACAAATTACATACCATATTCCCATCCCTCACTACATTATCAGTTTTACCGTTACGAAGTGCAGATGTTAGATTAACTCGCCTTCGTATCGGACACACACGTTTCACACACAGACATTTGTTTTTAAATGAACTAAATCCATGGTGTGGAACGTGTGATGAACCATTTACTGTTTATCATATTTTAATTTCATGTCATGATTTTAACCAACAACGTTTACACTTTTTTAATACAGATTTTATAACTTTACCTGATTTAATAGGGGATCCACCCCATAGAAACCTATTTGCTTTTTTAAGGGCAATAGGTTTTTTTACATTATATTTAATTTCAATTTTAAATCTTGAAATTATATTGTGATATACCTTCCTTTATATTTATTAATAGATTTTAAAATTATATATACACTTATTTTTGTTTTTTAAAGTTTTAATGTTGTTTGGGTCAAAAAAATAATAATTAGAACAAATATATATATATATATATATATATATATATATATATATATATATATATATATATATATATATATATATATATATATATATATATCAGAAATAATTTTCTTGGCGAGCTTGTCCAATTTTGGACCTTGCGCCATTAAACCCAACCAACCAACCACCCACCCCTCCTACGCTAGAAGTTGTCCTATCTGGGTACTGGAAAAGGAGATCACAACCACTAAAGTTAAGAACCATTGTTCATATCCTGAAGCGAGACGTATTGTTACCGCACGTAAACCTCAAGCAGGAGTTAGCTATGCTTCTGTCGCCGCAAAAGTCACCAGAACGTCTAGCACGCAAACTGATGCTTCTTCACTTCCAATAGTGAAATTACCCCTTAGATCTGTACAGAGGGCAAAATCAACCTCCTCAACCATTCCCCGTAGAAAAGCTCCGATTGCAAAATCTAAAGCCCTAAAGGCTTTAAAACTTAAATCTGCTAAAGAGGGCAATATTAGGCCCTCAATATCTACCCGTAAAGCCTTATCCCTGGAAGCTGACGCTGTGTCTCTGCATCCCTCCGACGAACCCTCTGTCACTCGAGGAGATGTCAGATGACATGCCTTCCAGCTCTGGGAAAGGAGCTTTTCAAACTGAATAATAACTTCCTTTCTTTCTTGGAACTGCCATGGTTTGCGTTCTCATCATGATGACATCAAGTCTATAATTTCAGCATACAACCCCGCATATGTTGCACTTCATGAGACATTCCTAAAGTCCAGCAATAACTTTTCCATGCGTGGGTTTAAAAGCTTTAGAAAAGACTGTGGTGACGATGGTGCAGTGTCTGGAGGTGTTTGCATATTAACATCTAACACTTTTCCCAGCACTGCCCAAGCCGAGCTGGCAGCCGAATGGTTAGCGCTCTTGCCTTCGGTTCAACAGTTCGTGGGTTCGAATCCCACCTTGGGCATGGATGTTTGTAGTGGTTCGGATTCCACTTTAAACCGTAAGTCCTGGTCTAATTAGCCCTCGTGTGCAAAACATGACCGTTGAGCTACAAACAAACCAAACCAAACCAGCACTGCCCATCCATTGAATACTACTCTACAGGCTGTTGTAAGAATTCACACATCATGCCTGTTGACAGTCTGTAGTTTGTATTTGCCACCACACGATGTCATCCGCCAAGAGGAACTCGATACATTAATAGATCAGCTGCCAACACCATTTCTATTGTTAGGTGACTTTAACGGCCATAGTTCTTTGTGGGGAACTGATGATACTAATTCTCGCGGTCGGCAGATAGAGCGGTTTATTTCAGATAATAGTCTTTGTCTGCTTAATACCGACGAGAAAACATATTTCCATATACGCACAAGAACATTCCATTCTCTCGATCTGGCCATTTGTTCACCCTCTCTTCTGCCATAATTAAATTTAATTGTAGGAAATGATCTGCACAACAGTGATCATTTTCCTCTCGTCATCTCCAAGACTGGAGGTAGTGATGTAAGACAACGCTTACCTACTTACGTGTTTAGTCGGGCAGATTGGACGTTATTTAGATAATTGGCAGTTATTGATAACGAAATGGTTATGTTCGTAGATGTTGATGATGCCGTAAGTAAAGTCACCGAAACAATTACTAATGCAGCTGACGCATCTATACCTAAGAGTTCCTCTATACCACACAGGCGTTGCAAACCTTGGTGGAATGATGAATGTAAAAAAACCTATAAGAAACAGAGGAAGTTATGGGGGTTATTTAGAAGATACCCCACAACGGAGAATCTTATTGCCTATAAGAGAGCAAAAGCATTAGCTCGCAGAGCTCGTCGTCGAAGTCAGAAGGAATCTTGGTCCCGCTATGTATCATCAATAACTTCTTCCACATCCAATAAACAGTTGTGGAGAAGAGTGAAAGCAGCCAATGGAATGTATAGGGAATTCTTTATTCCTATTCTAAAGTCCGGAGCTGCTGTACACTCTTCTCCTAAGGACATCGCTAACGTCCTTGGTGAAACCTTTGCTAGCGTCTCGAGCAACGACTCTTATAGTCCTTTGTTCTTAAGGACAAAGAGTCGTGCTGAGCGAACACAAATTAATTTCAACCATGCACAAGCTTTGCCTTACAACTGTGAATTTCAGATGTTGGAATTGAAGAGAGCATTACAGCAGGCCAATAATACCAGTCCAGGACCAGGTGGAATCAGCTATGAAATGCTTCGTCATTTAAGTCCAGATTTTCAGTTGAACTTGTTGTTCCTGTTCAATAGGATCTGGACTGAAAACAAATTTCCATCACTTTGGAGCGAAGCAATAGTGATTCCAGTCCTTAAGGCTGGTAAGGATCCTTTTGTTTTTGATCCTTCGTCATTTAAGTCCAGATTTTCAGTTGAATTGTTGTTCCTGTTCAATAGGATCTGGACTGAAAACAAATTTCCATCACTTTGGAGCGAAGCAATAGTGATTCCAATCCTTAAGGCTGGTAAGGATCCTTTTGTTCCTGCACACTACCGACCAATAGCTCTGACGAGTTGCTTATGTAAGACTCTCGAACGTATGGTCAATGCTCGTCTAATCTATGTCTTAGAAATAAATAAATGTTTCCATATCAATCAGAGTGGCTTCCGTAAAGGAAGATCCACTCTTGATAATATCATATATTTGGAAACGCAGATCCGCAACGCCTTTGCGCGGATGAATCATCTCGTTTCCATTTTCTTCGACATAGAGAAGGCATATGACCGTACATGGCGATATGGAATTCCCCGTTCACTATATGATTTTGGCTTTCGGGGTAATCTTCCGATATTCCTGAAAAATTTCTTACGCTGCCGTGTTTTTAAAATACGTATTGGAACAGTTCTTTTTAATACTTTTATCCAAGCCGAGGGTGTACCCCAAGGTTCTATTTTAAGTGTCACCCTTTTTAACTTGTACATAAGTCGCATCCTCCATCGAATTTCACCTCCATTATATGGCACGCTTTATGTTGATGACCTGCAAATATCATGTGAGGGTTCTAACAATGCGTTTAATTGAGAGTCAACTACAAACAACTGTTAACAAACTTGCTGCATGGTGTGCTGAGAATGGCCACACATTGTCTCCTAGCAATAGTAATTGTGTCCATTTCTGCAGGAAGACTGGCATGCATAATGATCCTATTATTCGCATAAATAATTCACCTATCCCTGTTGTCAACGAGATAAAATTTCTGGGAATACTTTTTGACCGAAAATTGAATTTTCTTCCGCATGTTCTTCATTTGCGGAAGAAGTGCGAGCGATCCCTTAATATCCTCAAGGTGCTTTCTAATACATCTTGGGGTGCTGATCGCACGGCACTACTTCGTGTCTACCAGTCATTAATTTTATCTCGTATTGACTATGGGTGTGCTGTGTATGGATCTGCTAGGTCTTCCGTCCTACGCAGATTGGATACAATACATCACTCTGCTTTGAGAATATGCTCAGGCGCATTCCGCACATTACCTGTCCAGAGTCTATATGCAATATGTCAACAACTGGCTTTAGACCTGAGACGAATGCAACTGTCTCTCAGTTAGTATGCAAAAATTATGTCTGACCCTCATCATCCATTACGTTCCATGCCTACTACACCTGCATTAATGAGGCTGTATGACGCTCGTGCATACAGCATTCCACCTTTTCTCACTCGGACAAAGTCCAACATATTATTTTCAGACCTATGTGATGTCCGTTTCGACAAAACGGACTTTCTTCTATATCCACCTTGGTATGATCCACAGATTCAAATCATTAATGCTTTTGCTCGTTATAGAGAATCAGACACAACAAATACTGTCTTCCAGCAGCTATATGCCTCACATCGCTGTCAGTATACCACGTATACGCCGGTTTTCACCGATTGATCAAAATCTGCAGGACATGTTGGTTGTGCTGTAGTTATTGAGAATAAAACTCTTAGCTACAGCCTCCATCCATCCTGTTCCATCTCTTCTGCTGAAGCAATAGCCATTTATCAAGCTCTTCAGCAGATGAATACATGTGATAGTTCCAAATACTGTGTTTCTACTGACAGTTTTAGTCTGTTGGAAGCTTTGCGGAACAGTAGTTTTGACTGTCATCCTGTTGTGTCTAGAATTTTCCGAGCAATAGATTCCCTTGCTGGCAAGGGATATGACATTATTTTCTGCTGGATCCCAAGTCACGTAGTTCTTGATTGCAATGAAAGGGCGGATGCAGCTGCTAAATCTGCATCTGGCCCATGTCTTCCATCAGTTTCTTTGTCTGACGTGAGAAGAAATGTCAAAAAATTAATCTATTCTCTATGGCAGGAGTCATGGAACATACAGGTCAATAATAAATTGCGCGTGCCATATTTCTATACATCACCTCATTAACAGTTTTACCGATACGAAGTTCTGCTGTAAGATTAACCCGTCTTCGTATCGGACACACACGTTTTACACATAGTTTGTTTCTAAACGAATTAAATCCTTGGTGTGAAACCTGTGATGAACCATTCACTGTTTATCATATTTTAATTTCATGCTCATATTTTAACCAATATCGTTTACTCTTTTTTAATTGTGATATTTTAAACTTATATGATTTGCTTGGGGAACCACGCCACAGGAACCTATTTGCCTTTTTGAGGGCAATAGGTTTTTTACATAATATTTAATTTGTGTTTTCTCAATTTTAAAAGTTTATATATTTTTGATTTTCCTTTTATATTTTACAATTGGATTTTAATATAATATATATACACTTATTTTTGTTTTTTAAAGTTTTAATGTTCCTTGGGTTTCCAAAAAAGTTAATAAATATGTAAATAAAATAACATGAATAAAAAAAAATATCTGCTTTAAAACTATTCTTGGCGCAGCATGTCCGTTTTTGGACCTTGCGCCATAAAACCCAACCAACCAACCAACCAACCAAGCAACCCGTATCCCTGGAAAGGAGGGTCCTGGTAATTGAGGTCCCCAGAGACCAACACATTACTTTGGCCTCTGCTTCAGGTAAACGGGAGGTGTGTTGTGGTCCTCAACACATCAATCGGCTTTATGGATCAAGCAATCGGTACATCTACTGGGTGACTCGTTAAGGGTGGAGGCCACTTCAGGGATGTACTGTGAGCGTATAGGACCTGACTAGCACTGGTGCAGCTGGTCTGCATCCCCTTGTTGGACTCGGTGGTGGGTTGTTTGGTCAGGTCCCGAAATTTTATTTTAAAATTTATGTAGAAACAAAAATTTTTATCTCTCCCACGGGAGCACCAAATTGATAAATCAAATGCAAAATACTTGTAATAAAAAGGAAGGAGGGAACTTTTGAAAAGGTATTCCCCTTCCTAATTGAAAAAGGAATATCTGGAAATATAGAGGAAGTTAAAAGTGTACGAAAAATTAGATCTGGAGACTTGATGATAGAGGTTGCAAATGCAATTCAGGTTCATCTACTATCCAACATGAAATTGTTAGGAAATTTAGAGGTAACTGTGTCACCTCATGGGAGTTTAAATTTTTCTCGTGGTTTTATATCCGCAAAAGATTTGTTGAATACGCCGACGGATGAAATTCTGGATAATCTGAATAATCAGAAGGTCTGTGAAGTTAGACGTATTACAGTCAGAAGAGATTGGAGAGAAGTTTGTTGATACCAAACATCTCATTCTGACTTTTGCGTCTCCAGACCTTCCACAGCATATTAAAGCTGCTTATCTGAATTTACCCCTCCGGCCATACATTCCAAATCCGCTGCGATACTTCCAATGCCAACGATTTGGACATTCGAGAAACGCTTGCAGGGGCCAAATTACCTGCGCACGTTGCGCTGTAGTGGGCCACAAAAGCTCGACCTGCACATCGAAGGGGAAATGTGTCAATATCCCTCCTACTCTCAAAGTTGTCCACAGTGGGCATTTAAGAAAGAAATCACCACGATAAAAGTCACTACAAATTGTTCATATCCTGAGGCTCGACATCAAGTTACCTCACGCAGTCCTAAGCCTGGGTAAATCTATACAACCGTTATAAAAAAAGTCACCAGATCCATTAGCACCCAAATAGACACTATATCACCTTCCCTTGTTAGGTTCCCCCAAACATCAACTTTAAAGCCAAAATCTACATCTATTTCAATAAGTAAAAGAAAAGCTCCCACGACTAAATCAAGAGTCACGAAGGCGTATAAATTAAAATCTGCAAAGGAGGCTTCAAACCGACCCTCCATATACACACGTAAAGCCTTGTTCCTGGAGGCTGACGCTGCTTCCTTACATCCCTCGGACGAAGACTTATCGCTCGAGGAGATGTCAGATGACACGCTTTCCAGCTCTGGGAAAAGAGCTTTTCAAATTAAAAAATAACTTCCTTTGTTTCTTGGTTGGTTGGGTTTAATGGCGCAAGGTCCAAGTATGGACAAGCTGCGCCAGACAAAAGTCGTCTTTGTCTACTTCCTTTGTTCAAATAATTAAAATGTTAATATTATATTAAAATATCAAAATAAAGTATAAATATGGTTATCATCTAAAATGTATAATATTTAAAACTGAAATATTTCTAAAATTAGATAAAATTCATAAAACCAATTGCTTTTAAAAACGCAAAGAGATTGTGATGTGGTGGTTAAACTAGCAAATGTTGTAAGGTTAAAATATCACTATTAAAAAATGTGAAACGACAACTGTTAAAATCTGGACACACA